>CM060362.1:44208006-44596084 GCA_030545235.1 Helianthus tuberosus
AATGAACAAGACACATATATATAGGCAAGCCATTCCGCACGAAACGGCTCAAGCGAAATGGCCAGTTTCATTTCGTACGAAATGGACATCTCCATTTCGTGTGAAATGGTCACAATCACACTTTTCTCGTATTTTGTGCCCTGATCTTTCTAGCCTAATACAAGACTCGATACAAGATGAAGTCGACAGACATATGCACCAACAAACTCCCCCTTGGATGCCGACGAGTCTTCAGTACTAGTCTTCAGTATGTCGAATCTTCAATCTTTATCAGTCTTCGTGCTCTACCAAAGTATCTGACAATGAACGCATCATCAATCTTTATCTTCTTTTCTCTCTCTCTTCTAGAATCGCAATATGGCTCTTATCCTTTATTAATCAGGTCTCTTGATTCCTTAAGTTCATCAGACTCCCCCTTTCAATCAGCTGGGATCGTAGTCTGCAATTCACAATCTACATGCTTTGGATCGGAAACCTGCACAACCTCTACCTCACAATAAATTTCACAATTTTTTTAAATTTGACAAATTTAGAAATCACAACTGGATAGATATTTCATCAAAAAATGATTTTACAACTTTTAATCTTTGATGACCACTTGTAAAATAACTTTTTCAAACACACTCTCCCAAACCTGTTCAGCACTTGGAATTTTGAAAATCAGCTCTCCAACATCAGTTGTCGAAAATCTTTTTTTGTATTTTCAAAATTTTATGCTAAAACCACTTTTAAGAAAAATATTGAAATGCAGAAAAGAAATATTTAAAAACAATATTTTTTGTGAGTTTGTGTAAGAGGATCATATCAGTTTTTTTTACAAGTTACAAGTACCGTTGAGCTTAGTTACACATTAAGAATTAAACAGTTCATTTAGATTGTCAATATACTGATCCACTTAAATTCTCACACAAATTTCAACTGATTCAGGATACGAATTAGGTGTATTAAGAACTTAAACTCATTCATGTGTCCCACCTCTTGAATATACTCCCGTATCAAGATTCCAATATTCAGTCTTACATGTGAGTATACCACAGATGATATCTGTAAAGGGTTAATTGCGAAACCTTGAGAGCTCATATTTTTTGCTGAGTTGAAGGCTCGACTTTTGGTGTGTCCCCTTTAGAGGATTTTTTTTTTACAACAGCACTTGACTTTATCTTTTGGATTTTTCATCAATTTTTGTGCTGAGGGCGGGCTTTTATTTTAAGCAAGCGTAAAGTATTATACGGGGACTAGGCCATTACTTCCGCATTATCAGAATTCCCGGGATAATACCCCAGATATCACTGAGCATAAAAACCTAGTATTTCAGAAAGAGGGGTCCTTCAAACAAGATTTCAGGGGTTACCTATATATCCAAGTAGGGTTCCCCACGAAACAAGCAAGTTTGAATTTAAGTTTATATCCCGAAAAAGTTTACTAAATGTGTAAAAACCTATCGGCATATCATCATTGAGACCGTTTAATGCCATTTAATCATTACATTTCTTTAGCGTACTGTAACTGTCTAACTGATGTACTATCATTTCCTCTTTTTCACAACAAAACTCATTTTTGAATTTATCAAGTTTTTGGATTTTATAGATTTTATCATGTTTTTGTATTTTTCAAATTTTTGAAATTTCTAAAATTTTTTACTCCCCCTAAAATCAAAAATATGTTTCAATTTTGGATTTTCAGGGAAAATTTGAAAACAAACTATACAAGAAAAGTGACAACTGTTGTGAATTGCTTCAAATCGCCATCCACTTGACATAAACAATCAGAACTCTCCCTGACAACAACTATTTTCCCATTAAGATTTCAAAACACTTAAGTTTGTTTTAATCAAAATGGTTTTTCCGGAAAATTAGTTTTGTTGAAATCACTTGTAAAATCGGGGTTTGATTCATCACTTTGTTCTTTTTTCAACCACTTAAATAAAAGTTAACTCAAGTTCAACTTAATGACCTTGATTAACCACTTGTAGATTCTCATCACCAAAACCACTTGTAAATCAAAATTTCACAGATGTGAATTTCTCAAGAAAGATGCCGATAACTGCTCCACGCTTACGAACCTGGGAGCTCCGGCAAGTTAGGTTTTTAAACAGAGAATGGTGACACCCAAGACTGACCAGCCTTGGGTGCTTCCGAGTCATTTTCACTTGGTGTGTAAGTTCCCTTCTTCGATTCATAAAATTCTTTAACCACTTTGGCCTTACCCTCGACCATTTTTCCAAAAATATATGTTTAACTTTTCCATTAAATGCCTTTTCGACATCAAATGCATTCTTTTCAGAATAAAATTGATTCGAAATCTCCACTTTCCCTACTTTTGATTTTAAATTTTCAGCTCGCAATGGTGGAAAGTTGACATCATCCATTGGCGGAACTGAATTTTCTTCTTTTTGAACAGCTTGTGGCTCCTCTGATTTTGTGGAATCAGATTCATCGCCAGATTTCACATCTGATTTCTTAACAACCCAGATTTGGTTATCAAGATTCACCCTTCTTTTGTAAAATCTTTTCGAGCATTCACCAACTTCAAATGTAGAATTTTTAAACACTTTGAATTTTTCAGTTAGTGGTTCAGTTTTATCAACTACTCTTTCTTTCAGTTTAGAAACAACTTCCTGTTAGTGGGTAATAAGGAATGTGAAAATAATGGAAGCTAAGTGAATAAAGTTATGATGTACAGGAACTACGAAGGAAGAAGGGGTAAGTCACTCCAAAGCGCAAGGAAAGCAGGATCACGGTAAGTTCATATGAACTTAACTTTTTTTTATGATGTCATACGGATGATAGTTAGTAATGAAGTCTTAGTGTCGAGTCGTATGTATGTTCATGATAAACTCTTGCTATGACGTATGTTAGAAAATGGATAAGTACCATAATAGAATGAGATGTATATTGACCACTCAAGTGGGATAAAATTGTATGGAAAATAGGAATGTTAAATGGTTATGTAATGACTTGTAGTCAACGGGTCAAAAGGATAAGTTTGTGTCATGTGTGTATGACAAGAATTACCCATTGTAAATGGGTTAATTAGGACAAGTATGACGATTAATGTTGATGTTTGAATATGGGCTCATTACTAATGGATCGAACGAGATGTGTGTATGAATGTATTGAGATGTTGGAATGAAAGAAAGTTAATGGAAAGAATGTTAAATGAAAAGAATGTTTCAAAGAAGATTTGTAAATAAATGGTAAATTACCAATGGGTCGATTAATAGTATGAGATGAATGTTACGGATTTTGTTCGAGTATTACGAATTATCTAATGTTTGATGTTGTGTATGATAGGTAAATCTCATGTTTGAAGTTGACGAGCTCGGACGAACACACTAAATTGCCCTTTATGCGCTTCCGGACCATGTTATCCTTTGCGAATGGGTCTGATGTGTGCAAAATGCAACATATAAATTACATCAATTGTGGCATAAAACTAACCTTTTTTTAGTACTAATGTTGGAAAAAGTGTGCTTTTGTCTTCCTTTTGTATTTTCAGGATTAAATGAGCTCAAATTAACAAAAGAAGCAAAAAGACAGCAAAATCTAACATAAATACAAGAAAAGGAACAAACGTGACATGCCCGACCCCACGACAGCATCTTCCCAAGCAAAACAAGAAGACAGAAGACTGAACACGCCCCGTGCTCAGCCAGCACGGGGGCGTGCCCAAGTGTCAGCAGAAAAAACAAAGTAGTAGAAGCTTCTATTGCCCACCATGGGGCCGTGCTCAGCGGACACGGGGCGGTGGTCAACTATAAGTTTCGCAAAATCTAGGCAAATCTTCATAGTACAAAGATTCTTCTGCACACGGGGTCGTGCTCAGCGGACACGGGGGCGTGGTCAACTAATAAGACAAGCTGCATTAAATGAAGAAAGAGAAGGATGTGGACACGGGGCCGTGCCCACTGAACACGGGGCCGTGCCTGAGCTTCTGTTCAGCCTATAAATAGGAGTGCTTGGCTCAAGCACAAACCATCCCTTGGCACACCACCTCTCTCACACTTCACCCACCACCACCATAACACCATCATCCACCACCATCATCCATTGTCCATCATAGAGTGTGTGAGTCATCTCGGGATCCAAGATTGATCGTAAGAGTTCTTGACAATCAAGGCCATGTTTGCCTAAGTCTCTTACATCACTTGGTGAAGACAAGTGTCTAGTGTAATACTTTTTATTTCTAATCTTTTTGCACTTTTTACTTGGTTTTGTATTAATGACTTTAATAACTAGTTTCTTATGTTGAAGGTGATTCTTCCTTATCGTTTTTCCGTGGTGTCTTGGCATTATTTTACTGTCTATATAAAATAAAAGATTTTCACCATTCATATCTCCACGGTCTATATGGAGGTATGTTGGCTACCTGGTCGGGGGTTAAGGGAACGGTTTGGTAAGAGTCTTGCCATTGTTCAGCGTTTAGTGGTCCTGCAATGGACCTGGGTCAAATTTAGTAGGACCTGCTTCAATACTTAACGGTATTGGATGACGGGGGTCCAAACTCTTTGATCCCCTCATAAGTTAACTACTATTAATACTATATAACCCGACTATTTAGGACTGTATCCCTGCTGACTCAGACTACTTAGTCGAGGGTAACGTCACCTCCAAAAGAGGGGCCTACCATAATTTGCATTAATAACTTAATTAATTATCTTTCAATAATCCGACCCTTTAGGATTGTATCCTTGCTGACTCAAACTACTGGATTGAGGGTAACGTCACCTCCAAAAGAGGGGCCTACTACAATAACTAAGATAATCTCTTAAACAAGTGCAAAAGTGCGGAAATAATCAATGGTTACACTATACACGAGTCGGAGCCAAGTGATTCATCTTGTCTATCTGTTTTTCTTTTATTTTTATTTTCAGCATTTTAATTAGTTTTTATTTTTCTTAGTTTAAAACATTTTTCTAAACTTTTTGATTTGATTAGACGTTGAGGATAAACCGGTACTAAAAGCTCTTGTGTCCTTGGACGACCTCGGTATCTTACCAACACTATACTACGCTCACGATGGGTGCACTTGCCCATATGTGTGTTTAGTGTTAGTAAATATCGTGTTTTATAAATTTAAAACTTGGCTAAAAAAGTGTTAAAGGGCTTAAAATATACACCTAATATATATAACACTTCACACGCATCAAGTTTTTGGCGCCGTTGCCGGGGACACAAGGATTTTAAGAAAGTTAGGAATCAGCGGCCTAATCGTTTTTTCTTATTTTTCATTTTTTAGGATTTTTTTTAGTTTTTCAGCTTCTGCAGAACTCAGCACGGGCCATGCCCGCTGAACACGCCCCGTGCCCAATCATTGGAACTGGCAATCCTGTTTTACGTCAGACAGTAAGCTGAACACGGGGCCGTGCCCACTCAACACGCCCCCTGCCCAAGATTCAGTTACTGAAAACAGAACCGTAAGATCCCGACGGTTGGTAATTTCTGACACAAACATGAGTGATACTGATACTTTTTACTTTCGGCACTCTTATGGTACTACGTGGTGTCAATTATGTGGCGGTAACCATAAGGAATTAGAATGTTATTTTCTAAATTATAAGCCCCACTATATAGACCCATCGTTTCCTTGTATCCTTAAGAGGGGCGAAAGTAAAAATAATCCCTATCTCTCCCTCGAATGCTCCCAACCGGATTTTCTAGGAGAAATGCTTCTTGATGAATTATTTCAATTAGAAGATCTAATTCTTAATTGGTTAAACTAACTTAGGAAAGATTTCAATGATCTATTCCAAGACGATAACCAAGAAGAAGGGTTGGGCTCGCATTCAAACAACTTCGTTGTTTCCGACGATACTTCTAACTCTAGTGAGGACTTGAGCGATAGTCGTCCCTGTGTCGATTGTGCCGTGAAGGACTCCCCATCGACTTCGTTCGATGCATACATAGACCTGAGCGATTCGACATACACCTTCTTTAACGAGAGCCCGGAAAAGGGTTGGACTTGTCCACCTACATATAGCATAGGAATCACCCTCACCGACAACCTCTTGCGTTCTCGTCTTAATCTGGATCAATTAAGGTATCTTAGGCACTTTGGGGTTGTTCCCTCCAGTAAGGAACCACCCAATCCGGAAAAATTCCTTAAAAATAGACACACTTCATAAAACAGCCTTCCGACACGGGGTCGTGCCCAGGTCAACACGCCCCCGTGTCCACCGAAAGATTCCCTTCTGACTTTTGTCAGAATACGGACAAAACGTGTCAGGATCTTGCCTGCACACGGGGCCGTGTCCAGCCGACACGGGGCCGTGTCCAGCATGCTGTCGTTTTCTATAAATGCAGCCAAGAATCCTGCACCTTTGGGACCATCCAGGGACAGAGATTTGAAAGGATTTTCTAACTTACCATCCTAGGTATGTTCTAAAAGAAGGTTCTAACAAACATCTTGTCCTTTCCTCTTTTATCCATTACCTTCTTCTTCATCTTTCTTGCAAAAGCAACTCCATTAAAGCTTGATTTCAAGCTTTATTTTGATGTTTGTTGAATTTTTGTTCAAGGAATCTTGTTAAAAATAAGTTACACAACATTGTTTTAAGTTATTTCTGCTAAAAAACGCTTCATAAGTTGGGAAAATAATTTGAAACTCCAAGATTCCTTGTTCTAAAAATCTGCAGAAAGTTGAACACGGGGCCGTGCTCATTGAGCACGGGGCCGTGTCCGTGGTACTGTTTCATTAAAACAAACTATTTTTGGTGTGTTTTCGTAGAATGTCTAGCCAAAACAGTGGAACCTCTTTTGCGCACTCCAGAAACAGTCGAAGGGAAAGAAGGCCATCGATTGAAGCAACTCTCGTAAGATACGTGATGGCGCACCGTATAAATTATCTCTCGGTGGGGTTGGAAAACAGTTTTCAAGAAATAAACCTCTTGCACCAGAGGTTAAACATTCTTGTAACACCTCCCATGGAACCAATCCTCCCTCAAGAGGATTGGAACCTAGCACTTGGAATCCACAATCCTACCGGTTGGGACGACATTCCGGCGGAACCTCCTCTTGAAGAACTCCAAGAAGTCCCGGTGGAAGTTGCACCTCCTCAAACCGATGTCAATGAGCCCGCTTTTCTTCTCCCTAGGGAGATAGAAGAATGGCTCGCCGACGTGTGAGGAACCCATGCCCGGAGAAAGAAGTTTGTCAAGCCACATTTAACCGAAAGATTTACCTTTTCGGATATTTTGCTAATAGAATAAGTAGTAGGCTAGAACTTCTTGGTTTAGATATATTGTGTTTCTTTGACCTAACTATCTAGTATTTTAATTTTTAGGACTATTATGTAATTCTCTCTATGACTTAATGAATGATGGTTTTAGTTAATTTGGTGTTTGGATGGTGTTGAAATGAATAAAACACACTTAAGATGGCAAAGGATACAAGGGAAAACTTGAACCAACACCCCATGCAGGAGAACATGACCGTCCGATAATTTTCTTCATTTACAGTAAGCTCGGCACGGGCCGTGTCCACCCAACACGACCCCGTGCTGCACAATCTGCAGAAAAGACCCAGTTCAGGTAACTGGACACGGGTCGTGTTCACCCAACACGCCCCCGTGTCCAGACTTCTGTTTCTCTTGATTTAATTTTGTTACTGGCACTTGAACACGGGGCCGTGCCCGGACAACACGGGGCCGTGTTCAGCGCCCAGTAACACAAATTTTTTGCTTAAATCACACCTTTTACACATTCAATCAACCTAAAAACTTATTTTTGGGACATATTGAGGATAATGTGTAATTTAAGTGTGGGGAGGAAGCTAAAACCTTGAATCTTGCAAGTCCTAAATACAAGCCTTACACAAAACTCTATTGGAACCGCTAATCACCCCAAATTTTTTCAAAAATTTTCATTTTTTTTACTTGTCTATGTTTAATTTGGGAATTTCAAAGTTCTAAAAAGGTTATATTTTTACGAATTTACAACCGATGGCGTCATGATAAAAAGAACCAACATAAGAAAATTATGAAAATGGATGACAAGCTTAGTTAATTTTTTAATTATATATACTTGATCACATAAAAAACCCATTCCCACAAAAATGAGTTTTGAGCCTTTATTGAGCATACAAATACATATCTTTAAACTAAATGCTCATTTTTCATTCCTTGTGTGAATAGCCGCTTGGTTCTTACGACTCTAGAACTGGCCATGACGATACATTCACGGTCCTTACCAACTTAAACCCGAGTAAGTAAATGATGGAGACATTAGGACTAACCCTTTTTATTTCTACACCATTATTTTTCTTTTTTTTTTACCACCTACCCAAAATCCCCCTAGTTAGCCCCTTTGAGCCTAAACCTTTTCATTTCATAACCCAAACAAACACCCTTTTACCCACCTAAACCTTTTTCATTTTTAACCCTTTGTTTTAGTAACTAGCTCGGTTCTTCGTATGACTTTTCAAAAAAAAAAAATGTGTTGATGAAGCAAAAACAAATAAACAAGCAAGTTCATTAAAAATAACTTTGTTTGGAATAATGGCTTCATCAAAATAAGAAAAAGTTGAAAAATAGAAAGTCTTACGAAAACCGACGCTTTTTACGCTTTTTCGCCCTTTTCTACTAACCACTAACCCAACCACCTACCTTTAACCCAAGCCTAACCCTTCACCCAAAAAGTCCTCTTGATATTTACAATGGTATATAGTTAAAAAGGAGGAGGATTGATTTCTTGGCAAGCCTATGGTAGGAGTAAGTTCCATGCCGCTCTCGAGAGATCCACTAAAATACATTTTCGGCCGAGTGTTGAGTGATCCCCCGTGAGGTATGTGAACTTGTATATAAAGAGAATTTTAAAGAGGCATGTTATGCCCTAATAAGTAGTTTATCTTACGAAAAGTTTTAAATAAATCATGACGAATAGGATTGTAAATAAATAATAATAAAACTAAATAAAGAATCTTGGAAATCCCGACACTCTATGAAAAGCCAAAAATCTTCTTTTCTACCCATTCCATTTGGGTGTGTAAAGCCACATTATAAAGAGTTTTGCTTGAGGACAAGCAAAGATTCAAGTGTGGGGGTATTTGATGTGTGCAAAATGCAACATATAAATTACATCAATTGTGGCATAAAACTAACCTTTTTTTTAGTACTAATGTTGGAAAAAAGTGTGCTTTTGTCTTCCTTTTGTATTTTCAGGATTAAATGAGCTCAAATTATCAAAAGAAGCAAAAAGACAGCAAAATCTAACATAAATACAAGAAAAGGAACAAACGTGACATGCCCGACCCCACGACAGCATCTTCCCAAGCAAAACAAGAAGACAGAAGACTGAACACGCCCCGTGCTCAGCCAGCACGGGGGCGTTCCCAAGTGTCAGCAGAAAAGACAAAGTAGTAGAAGCTTCTATTGCCCACCACGGGGCCGTGCTCAGCGGACACGGGGCCGTGGTCAACTATAAGATTCACACAATCTAGGCAAATATTCATAGTATAAAGATTCTTCTGCACACGGGGCCGTGCTCAGCGGACACGGGGGCGTGGTCAACTAATAAGACAAGCTGCAATAAATGAAGAAAGAGAAGGATATGGACACGGGGCCGTGCCCACTGAACACGGGGCCGTGCCCGAGCTTCTGTTCAGCCTAAAAATAGGAGTGCTTGGCTCAAGCTCAAACCATCCCTTGGCACACCACCTCTCTCACACTTCACCCACCACCCACCACCACCATAACACCATCATCCACCACCATCATCCATTGTGCATCATAGAGTGTGTGAGTCGTCTCGGGATCCAAGATTGATCGTAAGAGTTCTTTACAATCAAGGCCATGTTTGCCTAAGTCTCTTACATCACTTGGTGAAGACAAGTGTCTAGTGTAATACTTTTTATTTCTAATCTTTTCGCACTTTTTACTTGGTTTTGTATTAATGACTTTAATAACTAGTTTCTTATGTTGAAGGTGATTCTTCCTTATCGTTTGTCCGTGGTGTCTTGGCATTATTTTACTGTCTATATAAAATAAAAGATTTTCACCATTCATATCTCCACGGTCTATATGGAGGTATGTTGGCTACCTGGTCGGGGGTTAAGGGAACGGTTTGGTAAGAGTCTTGCCATTGTTCAGCGTTTAGAGGTCCGGCAATGGACCTGGGTCAAATTTAGTAGGACCTCCTTCAATACTTAACGTTATTGGATGGCGGGGGTCCAAACTCTTTGATCCCCTCATAAGTTAACTTCTATTAATACTATAACCCGGCTATTTAGGACTGTATCCCTGCTGACTCAGACTACTTAGTCGAGGGTAACGTCACCTCCAAAAGAGGGGCCTACCATAATTTGGATTAATAACTTAATTAATGATCCCCTCATAAGTTAACTTCTATTAATATTATAACCCGGCTATTTAAAACATTTTTCTAAACTTTTTGATTTGATTAGACGTGGAGGATAAACCGGTACTAAAAGCTCTTGTGTCCTTGGACGACCTCGGTATCTTACCAACACTATACTACGCTCACGATGGGTGCACTTGCCCATATGTGTGTTTAGTGTTAGTAAATATCGTGTTTTATAAATTTAAAACTTGGCTAAAAAAGTGTTAAAGGGCTTAAAATATACACCTAATATATATAACACTTCACACGTATCAGGTCAAAATCATTTTTGTATTATAAAATGTTAACCTTATGACTAGAATAGTAGTAAGTGTTTTAAGAATGTTTGAATCTTTTGGATTGATTCTGAATTATATTGTAAAAACAGGGAAACGTCAATGTTTCGAATGGGTCACACCCAATTTTTGTTAAAATTTAAATGATTTGACCGTTAAGTAAAACTGGGCGTCACAAGTTGGTATCAGAGCCGAGGTTTGAGGGATTCAAGTATTCGAGTTAAATGATTGAACTCAAACTAAAAGCTAGCATTATGGTGTGTTCGTTCCGAAGCGCTACGCAAGTAAGTAAACTGTAAGGTTGATTTTGTTGTAGTTGGAAATAGAATGGGATTTATAGGTTATTTGCCTTTAAACCGAGTTTTAACGTAAACATAATGCTAAACGGGTTCGCAATTAAATTACGGACATGTAGGAAAAAGAATCGAGTAAAACGGACTAGTAGAACATGAGATATGAGGTTTTTAAGATTTGAGTTTTGAAAATTATGGAGCTGGGCATCTGCAGCAACAAAAGAATGAACCTACTATAAAAAACGGGGGCTCGCGTGTAACACCCCAAAATTTCATGAGTTGTCTAATAAAAAGCTAGTTACTAATAATTAAGAATAGGCTTTTGGTCATAAAAATATAAGTATCATTCTTGAAGGGCCAAACATGAGTAAATAGAGAGATGAGATAATAAAAACAAAATAAAACACAAACACACACATCTGGTGTGTGTGTGTGTGTGTCGACCTAGCAGAGAAGAAAAAGGGGGAAACCCCTTAACATCACAAAATTCTGCATATTGAAGGAGAAATTCAAGTCTAAGTTCGTGCATGAACCCAGATTCTTGATCACCTAAGTGTCCTTAACACATAGTAAGTCAAATTTTATGTTTTAGCAATACTTGATGAAATGGGGTATATGAGAAACGTGAATGTTGTATGAAATTGAAGATGAATACTAGTTCATGTTAACATGTAGAAGTTGTAATATACTTAATTTTGACTATATTGATGATTTGGGGGAAAACCCACTTATAACTATGGAATGATGAAGTTTGGTAAAGAATCACATGCAAATTACTATGATGTTAGTGTTTGAAGTAGCATTGTAGATGGTATCTTGTTAGATAGATTATATGTGATATGAATTAGTTGATGTTTTGTGTTATTTGATGAATAAAAGCAAGAGGTAGGAGGTAAACATGAATTACTTGTACTTTGTGCTTAAGTTGTAGTACACCCGCCAAGTGTTTAATGAAATGTCTAAATGGCAAATATATGTGAAACCGTCTTCGAGTAATAGATGACTATGTAAAGAATGTAGGAATAATGTACTTGATAGTAAAATATCATGGTGAACATGCTCTTGAGGAAATCTATGTATGAATGTAATTAATATGTGATTGTGTAGAAGTATTCATACGAGTTGTGCTATATGCTTGAGTGATGTAATAAACACACGTAGATTGTTTGATCCTATTAATTGCGATTTAAGAAGTAAATGTGGAACGTATGAGAATCCTAGAAAAGAGTAAAACTCGAATGATGTTGGTATTAATTATGAGCATGCTAGTGTGGATGGAAAGGATTATGTATGGGTATATGTATATAACTAGGTGACCATGTAAGTGTATATGTCATACAATATGAGCACGACATGCGTATGATGTTAATACTATTGTCTACCATTTTAAGATGGATTCATGTTTATTATCTGCGAGTATATAAATTGGGCAGTTGACTTTTTAAAGTCAACGATGTATGAATATCATGATTTTGCTTTTGGACAGGGTTGTTAGAGTAGAAAGTCAATGTCTTAGTATATGTCTTATATATGCGGCAATTTACTAGCGAAAGTCAAGTAAAGTATGAATGAAAAGAAAATGAATGTTTGTGTGTATGCTCACATATGCTAACCGTGTAATGAACGTAATGATATGTAAGGATTGAAATCTTGGCGATTTACTTAAGCATGGATGGCTAACGGGTCAAGAGGAAATAAGGAGGCAAACATGAACATGGATGCTAAAGGTAAGTGACTCCGAACTCACTTCTTGGTATACATATAGAATTTTCATGTTTATGAATGTAGGGAAATTATTGCAAGGTTATGTAATGAATGAAAGTATCAAGATAATTATTGATCTAGTTAGACGATGGTAGTTATCTAAGTCGAAGATAATTTGGTGGGATTAAACGGGTCGAATAAATATGTATAAGTAAGATAACGGTAATGAAATTCGTAAAGATTAAGGACCCAGGGTTAAGATTCTTAGTCTAATATGTAAGGAATTATTTTACGAATATTTAGGAACAAGTTCCAAGTGATTCGAACGCAAAACGAAAAGTTATGAGAATTTTGGTAACAAATTGGAAGGCTGAAACTGGGCGCTACCGTAGCTTACGGTGCCCACCGTAAGCTACGGTGAGTGCTGGATCTTTTTTTCTGCCGTAAGGCTGTTTAATGGCACCGTAAGCAATTTGGGACCACCGTAAGCTACGGTAGCCACCGTAGCTTACGGTGGAGGTCAGGTGCAAAAAGTAATGTTCATGTAATCCTTTGTTTTCCTTCTAATTCTGACCTCGAGAAACCATTCCAAGCCTCGTTAAATTTTTATAATGTTCCTCAACCCTACCATATAGCTTGGTAAGTTACGGGTGAGTATGGAAGTTATTCATAAGATCCAAAACATACCCGAAAGATATTTAAGAAGCGTTTATAACGTGTGAGTAAGAACGGGATGTGTGAGCAAGTTATGTGGGGGAAGTGATTTTAGTACGTGGGTGTATATATATATATATATATATGAATAGTTTTAATTTCATTCCAATATGTGAAAATCTTAAGTAATTATAATAGGAGTAAGTATGTATGTAAGTTGTTCATTCATGTTTATTACTCGGGAGTTGTAATTAGGACATGTCCGTAAACCATATTGAATTGTGTAAGTGCTACGTATGAGCTTGTATATATGTACGTATGTAAGGATGTATGTATTAGGTGACTATAAGTATACACACGGATGTACGTAGGCACGATGTAGTATTTATGGTACACGAAGGAATGGGGCTTGAATAGATGTATACATAGCTTCAAAACGTTTGAGTATTAAGTGGCTAATCATATGCCTTAAGAATGAAATGAGATTTGCAGGTATGCTATTGAAATCCGTTGTGCAGTTTTTCAGGAATTGGAATGCTAGATTGTACGTGGAAGAATGATCGAAAGGACTTGCAAGAATAGAAAGAATGCGGCGTGGTCATTTAACTATGTATGATAGATTATGAATTGTAGTTATCAATTTCTAATGATGTGCATGTTTGTGATGAATGTAGGTTACGCAGATTAACATCAGTATAAAGTATTGGAGGATTGAAGATCGAGTCAAAAGCAAGGGTTGTAAGGGAAGGATCGGTCATATAGTTTAACAAATATAGGTCTTGAAGCGTTAATAAAATGGGACGTCGTAAATCCTTTTTAATGAATGTATGAAATTCTGTATTTGGACCTTCATGTAAGTATTATGTCTCGTAAAGAACGAAATTTTGGGCTCATATTTTCCGCTGTGTCGTATTTAAGTCCTTACAAGTTGGTCTTACAGGGAATTGTTCATAATACGAATGGATTATGCCCGAATTTTGTTAAATAATAGTATGATAATATTTCTTTTTCGGAATGTGAAATTTGGGCGTTACAAGTTGGTATCAGAGCCCTGGTTTGAGAGAAATCAAGTAAGAGGAGGTAAATACTTGAACTCAAACCTGTGCGCTCTTATGACAAGAAACCCGTACAATCCGAGACTCGATCAAGATCTAAGAGTGGAAGCAAAGGTAAGTATGTACTTAAATATGTATTTGAAGAAAACTAACGGTATGCTATGTGTAAGGTAAGCATAATTGCTTGGAGAGGATGATCCGTGAATGCGGTCTAGGACCGGCACCAAGGCATGTAATAAGACAAATTTACCCCAGGTACGTAAATTCAACATGTGGGTATATGTAATGGTAAAATTTATCAAGTGAAGGAAAATTTTTAAATAAAAGATAATAATGGAATAGTAATGAAGTTTTGAAAATGTTACACGTGCTGAAAACTAATTCTTCGGACATAAGGTGACGATTGCACGAAGACACGAAACTAGTATGTGGATTGTGTGCCTGGCCAGTACACAAGAAACATATGACATTCGTGAGGCCGTGATAATTGTTACAGGTATGTCCGTTAGAATTAGTGAGTAGGTGGACGTTAGGGTGAAGGCAAATGTAAGACTCTCAAGAAATTGAAAGTACCAAATACGAATGAGAAAGTATGAATGATATGTTCGAATCCGCGAGACGGATTCAAAACATAGAAAGAATGAGAAAGTATGAATGATATGTTAGAATCCGTGAGACGGATTCGAAACATAGAAAGAATGAGAAAGTATGAATGATATGTTAGAATCCGTGAGACGGATTCGAAACATAGAAGGAATAAGAAAGTATGAATGATATGTTAGAATCCGCGAGACAGATTCAAAACATGGAAAGGAAAGGAAGGTGGAACGAAAAGTCTGAATTCGTAAGTAAATACGGACCGAAGAAGTAAATATTTTTTAAGCAGATATTAACCAAGTTATGTTTTGAAACCTTTTACTATATACAAATATATTATGTAAAGGCGTTGTATGCAAGATGGTTAAGAGGGACAAATGAGTCACACAGGTCAAATGGCGATTGCCATTTGAACCCGGTATTTAATGATTTAAATGTTCAAGTCTTATATTTGTAGGTGGGCATAATGCATGATCTTCCAATACCACAAATTGGAAAGAAATAACCAACACAAGTATGTATAACGAGTCAATGTGTTTGGCTTGCATTGGTATGTATAAAGATTATGTCTTTTTAATAGGAGCTTATAGCTCGGCTTGAGAGGGTTGTGTCAGGACTGGGTAATTGGTAAGCATAGATCAGAACGTATTTACATATGGACTTCTGAAAAGTCAAACAAAGTAAGTTGATAGTTATCAAACAAGTATTAGTAAAATAGTATGAAGAATTTGATTCGCCAAGTAGGGAAAACTGAGGAAAGCTATTGTAATAGTAAGAAACCTAGGTTGAAAGAATAAGCTTTGAGCATGTTACAAGATAGATACATTACTAAATGACTCTTGCAGGTCAATATGAATGACAGGTTACGACCTGAATAATAATTTAACTATGGACCGAAGGGTAAGTTTTGCAAGAAGTACTGAAAGGATGTATTAAAGTCATTGTATGTAGGCATGAATGGAAAGAAGTACACAATCGTGTACTTAATTACATCCATGATAATTAAGGAACGCCAGTTTGACCTTGAAAGTCAAACTGCAAAAGTTCATAACATAATTAAATAAATGAAGATGTGCATATGTAAGAATGGAATGTGTAATATGTATAATATGTCTGTAGGGAAAATGTGAAAGAGTTGTAGGTGAATAACCATTGAAAAGCATAAATAATTAAGTGAAATGTGCTAACCATTACCTTGTAAATAAGAATAGTAGAATGCTTGAAGTAATGAAGCTAGTAGAATTGGTGAAAGGACGCTCAAGAACGATAACTTATCAGCACGGATGAGCGGAATCAGTTAAGTTATGGATTTGTGAAGATATTGGCCGAACTGTTTTAGCGGCTCAATGCATCGTGCCAAACTACGCGGTTAGTAAATTGCTTAATTATGGATGTATGATAGAAAGTTATAGATTGAATAGCACGTTCATACGAACTAATGGTAGCACAAGTATAACAGGGTATTGAAGGTTTGAACTTTGAAGGTCAACAAAGGAATGAAATTTAGGTCCAGACTAATGTGAATAAGCAATGCGTATATGTGAATATAGGGAGAGTAATACATAAAAAACAAACGATGGACAAATTAAGAGGACATGAACGAAATGAATCGGAATTTAACCTAATGGTGTATGTAGTACCATGTAACAATGGAAAAACGTAGAAGAATGTCTAACTCTGGAGTTAAGCACGAATATATGAATATGAAATAGTAGTTTTGTTGCAACAAGGAAACAAGAATTAAATGTTATATGATGTATGTATGAACTTATCCTGACTTCTTATGTAATTACGAAAGTAATTAGAATAAATGTCGATGATAGATATTGTCTAGTGGGAATGAACCAGGTTTCGAGGACAAAACCTTGTTTAAGGGGGGTAGACTTGTAACACCCCAAAATTTCATGAGTTGTCTAATAAAAAGCTAGTTATTAATAATTACGAATAGGCTTTTGGTCATAAAAATATAAGTATCATTCTTCAAGGGCCAAACATGAGTAAATAGAGAGATGAGATAATAAAAACAAAATAAAACACAAACACACACATCTGGTGTGTGTGTGTGTGTTGACCTAGCAGAGAAGAAAAAGGGGGAACCCCTTAACATCACAAAATTCTGCATATTGAAGGAGAAATTCAAGTCTAAGTTCGTGCATGAACCAAGATTCTTGATCACCTAAGTGTCCTTAACACATAGTAAGTCAAATTTTATGTTTTAGCAATACTTGATGAAATGGGTTATATGAGAAACGTGAATGTTGTATGAAATTGAAGATGAATACTAGCTCATGTTAACATGTAGAAGTTGTAATATACTTAATTTTGACTATATTTATGATTTGGGGGAAAACCCACTTATAACTATGGAATGATGAAGTTTGGTAAAGAATCACATGCAAATTACTATGATGTTAGTGTTTGAAGTAGCATTGTAGATGGTATCTTGTTAGATAGATTATATGTGATATGAATTAGTTGATGTTTTGTGTTATTTGATGAATAAAAGCAAGAGGTAGGAGGTAAACATGAATTACTTGTACTTTGTGCTTAAGTTGTAGTACGCCCGCCAAGTGTTTGATGAAATGTCTAAATGACAAATAAATGTGAAACCGTCTTCGAGTAATATAGGACTATGTAAAGAATGTAGGAATAATGTACTTGATAGTAAAATATCATGAGGAACATGCTCTATAGGAAATCTATGTATGAATGTAATTAATATGTGATTGGGTAGAAGTATTCATACGAGTTGTGCTATATGCTTGAGTGATGTAATAAACACACGTAGATTGTTTGATCCTATTAATTGCGATTTAAGAAGTAAATGTGGAACGTATGAGAATCCTAGAAAAGAGTAAAACTCGAATGATGTTGGTATTAATTTTGAACATGCTAGTGTGGATGGAACGGATTATGTATGGGTATATGTATATAACTAGGTGACCATGTAAGTGTATATGGCATACAATATGAGCATGACATGCGTATGATGTTAATACTATTGTCTACCATTTTAAGATGGATTCATGTTTATTATCTGCGAGTATATAAATTGGGCAGTTGACTTTTTAAAGTCAACGATGTATGAATATCATGATTTTGCTTTTGGACACGGTTGTTAGAGTAGAAAGTCAATGTCTTAGTATATGTCTTATATATGCGGCAATTTACTAGCGAAAGTCAAGTAAAGTATGAATGAAAAGAAAATGAATGTTTGTGTGTAGGCTCACATATGCTAACCGTGTAATGAACGTAATGATATGTAAGGATTGAAATCTTGGCGATTTACTCAAGCATGGATGGCTAACGGGTCAAGAGGAAATAATGAGGCAAACATGAACATGGACGCTAAAGGTAAGTGATTCCCAACTCACTTCTTGGTATACATATAGAATTTTCATGTTTATGAATGTAGGGAAATTATTGCAAGGTTATGTAATGAATGAGAGTATCAAGATAATTATTGATCTAGTTAGACGATGGTAGTTATATAAGTCGAAGGTAATTTGGTGGGATTAAACGGGTCGAATAAATATGTATAAGTAAGATAACGGTAATGAAATTCGTAAAGATTAAGGACCCGGGGTAAAGATTCTTAGTCTAATATGTAAGGAATTATTTTACGAATATTTAGGAACAAGTTCCAAGTGATTCGAACGCAAAACGAACAAGTTATGATAATTTTGGTAACAAATTGGAAGGCTGAAACTGGGCGCTACCGTAGCTTACGGTGCCCACCGTAAGCTACGGTGAGTGCTGGATCTTTCTTTCTGCCGTAAGGCAGTTTAATGGCACCGTAAGCAACTTGGGACCACCGTAAGCTACGGTAGCCACCGTAGCTTACGGTGGAGGTCAGGTGCAAAAAGTAATGTTCATGTAATCCATTGTTTTCCTTCGAATTCTGACCTCGAGAACCCATTCCAAGCCTCGTTAAATTTTTATAATGTTCCTCAACCCTACCATATGGCTTGGTAAGTTACGGGTGAGTATGGAAGTCATTCATAAGATCCGAAACATACCCGAAAGATATTTAAGAAGCGTTTATAACGTGTGAGTAAGAACGGGATGTGTGAGCAAGTTATGTGGGAGAAGTGATTTTAGTACGTGGGTATATATATATATATATATATATATATATATATATATATATATATGAATAGTTTTAATTTCATTCCAATATGTGAAACTCTTAAGTAATTATAAATAGGAGTAAGTATGTATGTAAGTCGTTCATTCATGTTTATTACTCGGGGGTTGTAATTAGGACATGTCAGTAAACCATATTGAATTGTGTAAGTGCTACATATGAGCTTGTATATATGTACGTATGTAAGGATGTATGTATTAGGTGACTATAAGTATACACACGGATGTACGTAGGCACGATGTAGTATTTATGGTACACGAAGGAATGGGGCTTGAATAGATGTATACATAGCTTCAAAACGTTTCAGTACTAAGTTGCTAATCATATGCCTTAAGAATGAAATGAGATTTGTATGTATGCTATTGAAATCCGTTGTGCAGTTTTTGAGGAATTGGAATGCTAGATTGTACGCAGAAGAATGATCAAAAGGACTTGCAAGAATAGAAAGAATGCGGCTTGGTCATTTAAATATGCATGATAGATTATGAATCGTAGTTATCAATTTCTAATGATGTGCATGTTTGTGATGAATGTAGGTTACGCAGATTAACATCGGTATAAAGTATTGGAGGATTGAAGATCGAGTCAAAAGCAAGGGTTGTACGGGAAGGATCGGTCATATAGTTTAACAAATATAGGTCTTGAAGCATTAATAAAATGGGACGTGGTAAATCCTTTTTAATGAATGTATGAAATTCTGTATTTGGACCTTCATGTAAGTATTATGTCTCGTAAAGAATGAAATTTTGGGCTCATATTTTCCGCTGTGTCGTATTTAAGTCCTTACAAGTTGGTCTTACAGGGAATTGTTCATAATACGAATGGGTCATGCCCGAATTTTGTTAAATAATAGTATGATAATATTTCTTTTTCGGAATGTGAAATTTGGGCGTTACATCGCTTGCGCTACACCCACACCATTTGTTCGTCGCGTTACGCGACGCTTAGCGCCTTGCGACAGGAGAGCGGGTAGGCCCTCGCGTCCCGCGAGCACCCCCTACGTTTCCAAATTTTTTTGTTTTGTTTATTTCGAATACAGGACTCATTCCAATCGATTTTAAAGGCCTTATAAACAATGTTTAAGGCAAACTTGATATTCAAAAATGATGGGGGAAAGGTACATGTGAATGATGAGAAGGAAATTCGTTATGATCACAGAATTTGGTCGATACGATACGACATGATAGTCAATGACGATAACGCATGAAGTATGAATTATAAATGGAATGTATTATGATAAAATAATGTTAAAGCATGACTAAGGGAAGTATGAAATGAAACCTAATGAATGTAATGAATGTTTTATGTAGATGGCTGATGTGGTAAATGTAAATGATGACGATGAAGCACGTCGAAATGAAATGAGAACGATGATTGTGGAAGAAGTAGAGAAAGCGATCGAAGCTAGTATTCCCCGACTAGCTCAAGAAGTGGAAGGTCAGGTATTGGGGGTAGCCGATACTCTAGTAACGTCCAAGGTGGAAGAATTGAAGGAAATGATTAATGAACGGCAAACGAAGAAAAGTACTCAGAGGTGCACGTACAAGGAATTCATGGCATGTAACCCTTTGCCATATAAAGAGGAAATTGGCCCGATGGCTTGTCAAAGTTGGATTTCAAGTACTGAGGCCGTGTTTATAAGAAGTAGATGTGAAGTGGAGGATCAAGTGATGTTTGCTACGGGCCTCCTACAACTCCAAGCAAAGGATTAGTGGGACACACATTCGAAGGAGTTAGGGGATGATAAAGTACAACCATTAACATGGCATGAGTTCAAGGAGCCATTTCTGAAATATCATAGCCCACAATCCGCAATTAATAAGATTCAAGAAGACTTGTTACGTCTTCGACAAAAGGATGAAACGACTGACGAAATAATGAACAAGTTCCTTGACAAGGTGAAGTTTTGTGGGGAGATAGCGGGGACTGAGAGGTTGAGAATTTTACATTATCATGCTATGTAAAAGGCTGAATATCGGGAGTTCATAAATCCCTCCAAGTGTGCAACGTTGAATGAATTAATCGACTGGGCAAGAGATAGGGAGATCGAGTTAAGAAGGCAGGTTGAACGGGGAGAGAAAAGGGTGGCGGAGAAGCCTACTAACACAAACCCATCGAAAAAGGCAAGATATCAAGATCAAAACAGGAAAGGGAAGACAAGTAGTGGAATTCCGACTTGCAAGACATGTGGGAAACATCATTCGGGTGAATGTTTGTTGGGAAGGAAAGGATGCTATAAATGTGGGCAAGAGGGACATCCGTATTATAGGTGCCCCGAAAATTCAAAAGCGTGTTACAATTGTAATCAAACGGGGCACATTAAAGCAGAATGTTCGAAACTCCAACAAGGGGCAAAGAAAGATAGAAAGAAGGATGAGTTTTCAAAGCCTCATGGGAGGATGTTCAAGTTAACCTCGGATGAAGCTAAGACAAGCCCGGATGTGGTTTCAGGTATATTCTTAGTTAATTCTATGCCTATGAATGTTTTATTTGATTCCGGGGCTAGTAGATTGTTCATTTCTAATGAATTGTTAGTTCATCCATCATTTAAGCTTGAAAAGATGTTAATACCCTTAGAAGTGGAAGTTGCTGATAGTAAAAGCTATTTGTTACATGATATTTGTAGAAACTGTAAGATCTTAATCGAAGATGAGGAATTTAGTATAGATCTTGTCCCGATGTACATGGGGGAATTTAAAGTAGTTGTAGGAATGGATTGGCTAGCCCAAAACCACGCTGAAATTCAATGCGAAAAGAAAGTCATTCATGTAGTAACCTCCGGGGGGAAACAGGTAAGTGTTCAAGGAGATAGGGTCATCAAGTCAAAACTGTGTTCTATAATCAAAGCCATCAAACATGTGAAGAACGGAGGTGAGGCGTATCTATCTTATGTGATTGACACCAATCGAGGTGTTCCAAAGCTTGAAAATGTGAAAGTAGTGAACGAATATCCGGATGTGTTTCCGGAAGATTTACCGGGGCTTCCGCCCGAGCGGGAAGTAGAATTCAAGATAGAGCTCAACCCGGGTGCTAAGCCGGTAGCCAAAGCTCCTTATCAGTTGGCCCCAACCGAAATGAAAGAATTGATGATGCCACTCCAAGAGTTGCTCGATAAAGGTTTTATTAAACCGTGTGTTTCACCATGGGGAGCGCCCGTATTATTCGTGAAGAAGAAAGATGTTTCGATGCGAATGTGCATCGACTATCGAGAGTTGAACAAGTTAACGGTGAAGAATCCTTACCCGCTGCCCAAAATTGATGACCTATTTGATCAGCTTCAGGGAGCATGTTGGTTTTCGAAGATCGACCTGAGGTCGGGTTATCACCAACTGCGTGTACGAGAAGAAGATGTGCCAAAGACTGCGTTTCGAACGCGGTATGGACATTACGAGTTTTTAGTAATGTCCTTTGGGCTAACGAACGCACCATCTGCGTTTATGGATTTAATGAATCGGGTGTGCCGACCTATGCTTGATAAGTATGTAATCGTTTTTATTGATGATATACTAATATACTCCCGAAGTGAAGCAGAGCATGCTTCCCACTTACGTGATGTATTGGAAACGCTTTGCAAGGAAAAGTTATATGCAAAGTTCTCAAAGTGTGCCTTTTGGCTTAGAGAGGTACAATTTTTGGGTCATGTTGTAAGATCGATGATTCGTCCAAACGAGACAATCAGAGTCAGATCTAGTTTCTAGAAAGGCGGAATCAGACAAGAAACCGTCAATCAGTGTTAGAACAGGAGTAGAAGAGTAGAAAGTCACTTTAAACATGTTCTTCATTGATATAATACGTTTTGGTACAGAGAGAATCGGACAGCAGTTCGGTACAAAATTCTCCAGAAAGTTACAAATGAAGAACATTACTGGCCTATTTATAGACCTGCCAGACCGCATGGATTAACTACTCCAGACCGCACGAGTTGGACAAATCACTCCGTGCGACCTGACCATTCAGGTCGTGCGACCTGGCTAAAATACATACATAAGTTTTTAACCTATTACATATAACTGAGACGACATAGACTGATGACGCAGGCGATAGACATTATGCATCAACAAACTCCCCTTGGATATTGCCGCAGTCTTCAGTCCGCCGGTCTTCAAAACATTCTTCACAAAGACTTGAAAATTTCTTCCCTTTGCTTCGGCTTTTTCAATAAAGCTTTCCTGAGCTGTTCCTTTTCTTTGGCAACTCTCTTTTCTTCCTTAGCTAGCCTTTGCCTCCATATAGCTCGAGCGATTCTATATTTTTCTTCACGCTCTTCTCTCTCCTTCTCTGCTTTCAGAAACTCTTCTCTTTCAATCTCTCTCCAGCTTAATAACCACATATTTTCAGAATTTATACCCTTCTGAAAACATACTGTAACTACCTTCAGAAACTGCAGAGCTTGTTCTCTATCTTCTGCCTTATATCCAATCTTGTTCACAAACAGACATTCAATATCCTTTGCAGAACAATTTACTATCCACATCGGATCATACAGATGAATATATCTGAGTTCATTCTCAACTCTGTACACAATTACTGCTTCATTCGTCATGTAACTATAAACCCAGCATACAAACCCTTCACGAAAATTCTGTTCCATCTTTGGCAATGGAATATTCTTCATAACCCTGGGCTTTTTGATCTTCAGAATTGTTTCTACAATACCTGTAACAGGATCCTTCCTCTTGACTTTCTCAGGATAATGTGGCTTCCAGTGACGAAATTCTCTTAATGCTTCAAATTTCAACAAGCCCCACGTTGGCATATCATGAACTCTGACTGGATATGATAATGTTCTAACTTGGGACAACTCTTCAACATCCCACCAAGGTAGAGACATTATATCTTGAATATATTGGAAATATTGAACACCAAATTCTCTTCTAATAGCATAAGCGTTGACTTGTGGCAAGTACCCGAGCTTATGATATCACCCAGAGAAACATCTCTATCCATTCTGTAATATTGTAGTGGTATTTTGAATTTTCTTTCCGTATCCTTCCTGAACCACTTCTTTGGTTCTTCACGTTGTTCTTCTCTAGACATTTCTTTAAAACTCTTACTCTTAACACTTTCAGCAACTTTTCTTCTCAATTCATCCTCATTTGCTTGACTAAAGAACTCAGCAAGAGTTGGAAAGCTAGAAATATTAACGTTAACATTCTCAGACTGATCATCGTCACTCCAGTCTTCTACTTCCACTTTATCATAATTATCAGCTTCTTCAACATACTTGTACTGATATGCAGGTTGATGATTGATATCAAATTCATTCAACTCCTCTTCAAAATCGAATTTAAACTCACCTTCTTCAACATCCATCATCTTAATAATCTCAGCTCTAGTGTAAGTATGCAATAACTCACCTTCCTCTACATCATGTTCAAGAGGTAGAATCAAACCTGCACCCTGATCAACAATCTCATCAACATTTTCAGAATCACCATGCTCCCCCTCTCCTCCTGCATTTTCTGGTTCTTCGTTTGCATCATCATGAAGATACTCGTCAATATTCTCTTCTTGTGACGCTTCTGTTACTTTTATACCAGAATTACCTTGACCAGCATCTTCATTTCCATCATCATCATCATCACTATGAACATAATATACTTCATCTGCATCATCTTTCAGATTATCATCTTCGTCTTCTTCATCATCTTCGATCTTAATCATACCAGATACTGAAGTTAATGGACAAGGATCTGGAATAGACAATTCTGGAACTTTTGTCGGGGATTTCAGCTCAATTAGAACAATTTCCCTTTCAGTCACTTGAACATCATCTTCAACTTGAACATTTTTACCCTTATCTTTCATTTCAGCTTTACGTCTTGCTCTTACTTCCGCAAGTTCTATCTCTTCAAACCTTTGCTCAATTGGCTTACCAATCAAATCTTCCAATACTTTCTTTAACATATACTATTCATGTTCCTTTTTAGCATTCTTGGCTTCTAACTCTTGATTTTTCAACTTGAAGTACTCATTCTGCTCATCTCTTCGAGACTTTTCTTCTTCCAAGACAGCTATTCGAACTTTCAGAATGTCTTTGTCGACTTGATCAGCTTCAATCTTTTTCAACAAAGATGAATTCTCAGATTCAACAGACTTGACACGTTTTCTTGATGTTGATTTCTTTCTACCTCCTGAAGATGGTGATTTTACAACCTGAACATTCTCTGGTGGAACATATGTTTCATCATCATCATCATCTGAACTCCTCTTTCTCTTCTTTTGTTTCTCTCTATCTTTTGGATCATAGTTTTCTCTGATCCAACATTCAACTTGAGCATCAATATCACTTTCTGAACCAGATGAACTCTCCTTTTCATCATCAACTGCTATCTTACTAGCTTCTGTAGTATCATCAATATCTTTCAACAACTGCTCAGTTTCAGGAGTTAATGGTTCTTGATCTTTTCCAACATCAGCTTCTGTCTCATCTACTTCTGGTTCATCAACCAGCATTGTTTCAACTGCTTTCTTTTTACGTTTCTTCTGTGGTTGAGAAGATGATCCTTCTTCAGCTTGGACTTTCGGTGTAGGATCTCTCTTTCCACCTTTTTTCTTCTTTTCTTTTTCTATTTTTGTATACCAATCATTTCGAGTTTCACATAAATCTTCTAACTTCTTTAATTCATAAATTGCACTCTGTTCTTTCATTTCAGCATCATTCCTCCACTTTAAATGATTTACTGGATCTGGATCCTCATACTTTTCACTTTTGATGAACCCGAAAAACTCTGTCTTCTTCGGTTCAGGCCAATTCTTTGTAACTTGGATAATCGGATTAACGTTTCATTATCCATTTGATGTAACATCATCAGATCATTTTGTTCATCTTTCTTCAGATTTGGATATGCATGATCCAACATCATCTGCACAAACCTTGGATACACCCAACTTCGACTACCAGAAGTAATATTATCTTTCATGTAATGAAAAACAATTCTAGAAAAAATGTACTTCTTGTTTAGCACCAACGCTGTCACCATACACATTTGATAGTCTTTCATAACATCGTATCCACCTTTCCTGTGACTTAACGCTTGAATCAATGAGTGAATAAAGAATTTGTACGGCTTCATAAAATAGGCTTTCAAATAATTTGCTTTATTCAACGGGCCGTTATAACCCATTCTAAGCATACATCCTTTGACCATCCTTTCCGGAAACCCTGTTGGCGAATTATCATCATCTGGAAACTCTAATACTTCTCGTACAAGCTGTTCTGTGATTATGATTTCTTTATCTTCATAATCTATACTCACACTTGAATTAATAACATCATTCACTTCATCATAACTAGCATTCTTCCAAAAATGATGAACATGAGATTTGAATACTTTGTGCTGATCCGTTAAAGCTTTCTGAATTGGTAAACGTCTCATGAATGGAAAAATCTCCTTAAACACACTCATCTTTGGTAGTGTTTCATTGTAAACACATCAAATATTGTGCGATGGATTAAACAACATGTTCGATGCCTGAAAAAACAAACAAAAACACACAAGTTAAACAATTTGCACAATTTTCAAGACAACACTAAGGTTCTGTTTGTTTTTTGGCCAGAAGTACTTCTGGCCACTTATGTCTGCGCCACGCAGACGCGGGCAGACGTTTGGAGTTCGCAGATTGTTTGTTTTCTCGCAGACCTTTCATTAAAAAAGGTCTGCGAGACCTCTTCTTGGCACAGACATTGACATATGTCTTCTAACCTCTTCTTGGCACCTTCTAACCTCTTCTCACCTTCTCCTCTTCTAACCTTCCACCACCTCCCCTGCCACCACCTCCACCTCCGCCGCCCACCTCCACTCCGCCACCACCCCTGCTCCGCCACCACCTCACACCCCTGCTCCGCCACCAAATCGAATAAAACCCCCAAAATCGAAACCCCCAAATCCACAAACTAAAAACCCCCAAATCCACAAACTAAAACCCCCAAATCGAATCAATGAACATCATCAGCAACTTACCGGTGAGACTCGAACCCGCTGCTCATCAGCAACTTACCGGTGAGGGTTGTGTCGGAGATGAAAAATCGGGGGCCGACTCCCTTTCTTGGTCGCTGGAACAGATGATCTAGAGAGAGAGAAGAGTGGTGACGGTGGTGGCTGTGGTGTAGTGGTTGTTGGTTGTTGGTTGTGGTGTAAGGCGGTGGTGGTTGTTGGTTTGCGGTGGTGCTTGGTGGTGGTGATGAAGGCAGAGAGTGAGATCGAGGGAGGAGAGAGAGATCTGTGAGAGGAGAGAGAGACGGTGAAGGGCGGTGGTGTAGTGGTGATGGTGGTGGCGGTGGTGGTGGTGAAGTGGTGGCGGTGGTGGCGGTGGTGACGGTGGTGGCGGTGGTGAAAGCAGAGAAGTATGGTGTGTGTGTGTTGTGTGTAATGTGTGTGTGAAGAGGTTTTATATAAAAAAAAAACAAACCCTCTCCTCCTTGCAGACTGCAGACATTTGGTCCACCTCTTCTCCTGTAGATGCCTGCAGATGTGGTCCGCAGACTGCAGACCTTTTCCTACAGAAAAAACAAACAGCACCTAACATTCACACGATCTGGCCTCATGTGATGTGGCCAGTTCATGCGACCTCTTGCCAACATGATCATTAGCATTTTCAAATGATTTGGTGTCTAAGGGATCTGACCATCTCATACGGTCTGGTGGTCAAACGAACTGACCAACCCAAATGATCTGGAACTTCAAACGAGTTGGCCAATCTCAAACGATCTGGAACATTCACACCGTCTGGCCATCTCGTGCGGTCTGAATCAAGAAATCATCCACATCGTGTGGACTTGTTCCACCTCGTTTGAATATTCATAGATGAACAGTGAATTTGCAGGTTTTTAAAACATGTTTTTATTATGAAATTGAAACACTAGATCTGTTCTGCAACACAATCCGAGCATATTGATATGATTTTTATTCAATTTAATCCATTACATAAACCTAGATCTAAGTTCAAAGAATCTGTTCGTCCGAGATCATACGGGTTCATGTGATTTGGTTCAAATTAATCAACAATATGTACCTTTCCCATGATATAAATTGTGCGAACCAACTTATACAAGGAATCCGAACACAAGATTACAAGATTAAGGCTTGAAAACAAAGAAATCGATCAAATTGCCTGAAGGTTGTGTGTGTGATACGGTGTGAGAAATGAAATGATTCACGCGATCTGGTCTTTTCTTTATATAGAGGATGCCAGGTTGTGCGAGTTGGATGTTGAGGCGGTTTGAGGTGTTCAAGCGGTCTGGCCATCATTTGAAATGATTTGGCCAGCTCGCACGAGTTGGCACCTCGTGTGAAACTTTTATTTGTTTTTCAAATTTCTGAATTTTTAACTTTTTATTTTTTACCAACACACTCAGTTAACCAAGTCCAATTTAATGACCCTGGTCAACTGTTTAGCCTGCCAAATCCAAATTAATGACTTTGGCCGACCAAATTATGATACCGCTGACAATTTTGAAACATTTTAAGTTCAAATTAATGAACTTTTAAGCATTTTGAGCAATTACCAACACTTTTCTCAAACTTTTCTTATCCAACCCAAATGATCCAACTTTTTTAGCACTGTTGGACTTTGATCATCAGATCTCCAAAGTCTGTTGTCGAAAATAAGATGAAATGACAAATCTTTTTGAATTTTTCAACATTTTAGCTAAACAAACATAAAATCTTTTGGAATTGAAGAAACTTGAAACTGTACAAACATATTTACAGACAATTTTTTGTGAGTTTGTGTAAGAGGATCATATCAGTTCTTGAGACTTATCACTAACACCGTTGATCTTGATTTAACTTTAAGTCTTAAACAAATTCACTTCTGATTGTCAGTATTGTTCTCCACTTAAACTTCTACACAAGTTTCAATTGATTCAAGATATGAATTAGTGTTTTAAGAACTTAACTTATTCGCATGTACCACCTCGGAATATACTCCCGTATCCAGACTTCTATATTCAGTCTTACAGGTGAGTGCACACTAATGATATCTGTAAGGGGTAAATGCGAGGCCATGAGAGCTCAGGCTAGAACTTCCGTTCAATCAGAGAGATGATGGCTCGACTTTAGGTGGGTCCCCCTTGGGGATCTTCTTTTCAACAGCACATGATTAGCATTTTTCAATGTTTCATCATTTTTTATGCTGAGGGTGAGCTTTATGATTAAAGCAGTGCACAGTATTATATGAGGACAAGGCTATTGCTTCCGCAAAATCAGAAGTCCTGGTATAATACCCTAGATATCATCACGTACAAAGACCTAGTATGTCAGAAATAGAAATCCTTTCAAACAAGATTTTGGGGGTTACCCATATATCCAAGAGATGTTCCCCACGAGATAAGCAAGTTATTCGTTATGTTTATATCTCGAACTCAATCTACTAATCGTGCGAAGTCTACTGGCACATCATCAGTGTAACACCTGTGCCTCCACGGCCATCAAACAAATACCGAACCAATGAAATATTATATTTCATACTTGGGATTTGTAAAAATATGTGTATCATTTGCACATATCAATTCTTGTTCAATTTCAAACTCTAAATCGCTTTCTGGAAGGTTATACGCGCACCGATGCGTAAATATAACCAGTTTAATGCAACAAACACTCTGGAATAGTGACATAGGCTTAACATACCTTAAATAACCTTTACATAACTTAGAAATAAGTTTTGAAGGCTTTGGTATGGCAAAATCAAGTTAAATCGCTTACAGGGACTAAATTTGACAAACTGCGAAAGTATGCCAATTTGAACTGTAACAGACATTCCGGAACATGACCATAAGTTAAACATACCATAAATATCCTTTACATGGCTTAGAAATAGGCTTTGAGGTGTTTGGTGTACTAAAAATAAACTTTTGGGTCATTCAGGGACTAAAAGTGTCAAAAAGTGCACAAGTTTGCATTTTTACGCATAACTCACGTTCTGAATACATCCGGACATCCAAAAATTTATGTAAGCATGACTATATTATGCTTTAGTGTTTGGCTTGTCAAAAATCCATTCGTCGCGTCATTTGGATCGTTTTTCGCACTTATGCGCATTCCGTCGTAATTAAGCGAACATCACGTTCGTACGACCAAACGAACCAACACCCGGCATATTTTTGAGCATGTTTCATGTCCACAATGTTTAGGCATCATTTTAGGGCCTTAAAGTTGGATTTACGGGCCTTAGAAGTGTCGGAAATGGGCTTAAACACGTGCAGGGACTGAAACTATCATTTCTGAAACTTAGTTCTGATCTGTGACTGCTAGGCGGCCCGCCTCAGTTTCTTAACATCCTCAGGCGGCCCACGTCAGACCTTCTGACCAGGTTAAATGTTTCTAACAGCAGATTGCAGCTGTTTGATCCACCACCACACATTTTCATTTGTCTAGTCATCTAATAAGGATCACATTTTAGTCACCATAAGGTCCCGACACTTGTACGGGTGGGATTAAGGCACGTTTTCCATGAAACGATCTTAACGGTGGACCTTTTACTATAAATACCCCACCCCCCATGCTTCAAAATTACAAGAATTCTGATTTGAGAACCTCTAAGTTGAAACCATTGTTTCATACCTGAGATTCTTGAATCGGGATTAGCAATCGGGGACCCTTCGTAAGTATTCTTTCGTTCTTTTCCTTATTTTATTGCTTTTCGAGTCAGAAAGTCAAACTTTGTTTGACTTTCAGCGTTGACCAGTAATGGTCAATGCGAAGTTCGTTTGAACTTCGCAACGTGAGTGTAATCACGTTGGTCATAGTCCCTTGGGACTATGCCCACTGATTACCACGTTGTCTAGGGTCGTAGGGTAGGCGATCTAATAAATCGCCTATACCCTCGAACCCGACCCAGTTTGGTCGATCATTAGGATCCGACCAAATACATTAGGTGACCATAGTATGTAGGGAATAACCTTCCGAGGTTATACCCTATGGTCACATCGTTTAAGTAGTTGTATGATAGGTAGTTTATATGCCTTAGGTAAATTACCAGAATACCCTTTTCATGTATAATTGGTAATTAAGCATATGTAACCTAAACTTTTGTCACATAACTGATTATGTAACATGTTTAGGCATATAACACTTGTCGTAGAACTAGTTAGGCGGTCCGAACGCGTTTCACGCGAACGACGCGTTAAAGTAGCATAAGCTACCTAAACGGGTCGTAATGGGTCGTAAGCTATTAGGTTGGGTTTCATTTAGCATGTAGGCTTTGATAAACCATATGACACGAGTCTCTATACTCGTTTGGTTTACGAAACCTCATTCTATCCGATCTTCCGATTTAGGTCCGGTTTATTAACATAGTTACCTATATTAGGTGCCGTTTGATTCCGAGATCTCTATCATTGTTTGGTTGTGACTCCAGAACTACTGAACAATCTCAAGTGAGTACATAGACCCCTCTTTTACTGTTTTCCAAACTGTTTTGGGGTGAAACACATGTGCCTACTTGTTACTTTCGTGCTTTCCTGTTTTCACATCATATACTTGCTATGTTCATTAGTACATTTATAGTACATGATTTCATGGTGTTCTATGCTTTGTATGATGACTTTTCATATTTAGTACATTGTTTTACATGACTTTTCTACATTGTATGATGACTTTGCATACTTAGTACATTGTTTTATACTGCATCTCTGTTGCATATGTTCCAGTAACATATGGACACATTGTTTTACAGCTCTACCCTGTATGTTTACACTAGCATACTAGGTACATTATCTTCGTAAAACATGCTTACATTTTGGTATGACATTTGGTTTGTTTAAACTATACTATACATTCATTAACACCGATCATGCCGTTCGTTAGTAGGTAGTGGTACCATAGGGCTTGACAAATCCCGTTCCGGACATCCCAGGGAAAGGGGATGAAAGGAATGACCGAATCCGAATACATATTCTCTTGATAACTCACTTTTACATAGTTATCCGTCTGTCTCAAGGCTTGGATGTATGAATTTTCACAATACCGCATAAATGTTCATATTCAGTATAGCATGCATATATCTTACAAAACATAACTTTGATTTAAACCAAGTTTTACTTCAATACTTTGTTTTGTACATTTTTACTTATGGTTTAAGTAGTCTAAATTTTACTTACCATACATATCATTTTGGTTATACATTACTTGACTACTTTTGGACTATAAACATTTGACATGGTTTATACAAGGACTTTTGACTATTGGTTTAAACATAGACTTATTACATTGGTGGTTTGAGTAAGTGATTAAGTAACGATGCGTGTGTAATATGATACAAGCATGGTGGATACGCCACTGGTACTTCCTATATATAAGTGTTTGTATGGTATTACATATATCGTAGCGTTATTTGAATCATTTCAGTTTGATACATATAACATTTTATACAAAATAACATACCTTTCACAATACATTGTTTTACAAACAACTTAACTTTTACAAACTCAGTTTACATGGTTATTCATTTAACCATGCATTATTTTCTTATTTATACATATCATCTGAACTTATTGTTTTTCAAATGATTTACAAAGACAAAGCAAATTACAAGGTTCATGACTAAACATTTTCTCAAACATAAGTCATGAAACCTATTTTCACAAAACCTATGTATCTCACAGGCATTTTTATGCTGACGTACCTATTTTCACATGTGTTTTTCAGGAGCTGTTGCATAAGATGATCAAGATACACATAGGCAGACTTGGGCTTTAGTGAAAATAAAAGATGCAAGACTAGTTAATTATGTTGTATTTCTTTGTTTGTTAAGACATTGTAACACTTTTAATCAATAAAGCGAAACTTTAATTTCCATGGTTGTGAAACATTAATTCTGTTACAACACTCCCCGATGTTTCCGCCACGTTTTGTATGTTCTACGTGGTCGGGGTGTGACAGAAAAGATGGTATCAGAGCCAATGGTTATAGGGAATTAGGTTATTAGTAATGCTTTGACCTAGTCTATAACCTTCTTAGGACCCTAACGCGAGTTACTTGCGTTTAGTCATAAAACAATACCGTCACCTATCCTTAGGCGATGATCACAACAAGAACATAAATTTCCGAACCACTTTGAAAACTAATCATCTGTTCTAGGATGATTGATTACTAGGTTTTGAACCCTCTATTGTAAGGTTTTGAACTCTCTGTTATATGGTTTTGAACCCCTTTGAGTTTCAAAATCTCGTCAAGGTTTTGGGTTTTAAATAATGTGAACACGTGCAAACTGGAAGGGTGAATGCCTGTATTCTGGGTTTTCTGTCTAGGCAAGCACTTCGTATACATCTCATCAGACGCGAGACCAGTTGTGCTTACCTGGGAATTCTTGGGATGAGTGTTCACTTATAGGCGAGCATGTCTTCGCGATACATTATTTTCGACTCATTTACTTTGATCAGTCACTGTGTGTCGTTTGTTGCTTTGTAGTAACAAACAAATGACCACTATCCTTGCTTTCATCAGATTTGTTTCATCTCATTCTTGTCGTCTAATTCTCTCTCTCGTTTCCTTTCATGTTTCCTCTTTTAGAATGCCTCCTCGACGCGAAAGCCAGATAGAGACTGCCGAATTGGCAGAAATCATTGCGCAGCAAATGGCTGCTCAATTCCCAAACCTCTTTGCTCAATGGAACCAAGCCAACAACAACAACAATGTTCTATGCAAATACAAGGATTTTAACCAGGCTAAACCACTCAAGTTTAGTGGTTCTGAAGGAGCGACTAGGCTTCTTCAATGGTTCGAGAGCATTGAGAATACTTTCCGCCACGTGCAGTGTCCTGACAATCGCAAGGTTGAGTTTTCTTCGAGTGTGTTTCAGAAGAGGGCTCTCACATGGTGGAACGGGATTATGAGGGATCGTGGTGCAGAAGTTGCTCTAGCACAGACATGGGCTGAACTTAGGGCTCTCATGATGAGGGAATTCTGTCCTCGTCATGAGCAGCGAGCTTTGGAGAAGGAATTTGATGAGTTGAAGCAAGATAGTGGTGAGCACAGGGCGTATACTGATAGGTTTGAGGAGTTGAGTCTGCTTTGCCCGACAATGGTTACCCCACTTGACATAGCTATCGAAAGGTACATCGACGGCCTACCTGACTCGGTACAAGACATCCTTACTGGTAGTAACCCTGCCACACTCCGTCAGGCGATCGAGTTATCAGCGACATTGACTGAGTCGCAGATTCGGAAGAATAAATTACACAGGAAGGGTGACAAGGGCGAGAAACAGTCGTCTGACAAGGAGGATAGCAAGAAAGGTCAAAACAAGAATGGGAAGGATTCTAGTTCATCGAAAAGGGCAAGGAAGCGTAAGGTTTCCCAAAACTATGCCATTACTGCACAGGCCCAAGCTGCACCAAATCAGCCTGCGCAACCACTAGCCAAGAAGCCTTATTTTGGCAATGCACCTTTGTGCAACAGGTGTAACGGCCATCATCAACCACACCTCCAGTGTCGTCAGTGCACCAACTGCGGAAGATCCGGTCATCTTGCTGACACCTGCCACATCCCTGCTAATCCGAATCGCCCAGTTCAGAACCCGGCTCAACAAGTTGCTCAGCCTCTTGCTCAGCAATAGGGTCAAGCTGCACGACCACACTACCCACCTGGTGCCTGTTACAATTGTGGGGATCTGACCCACTACAGAAACCGATGCCCAAAGCTTGCTAATGCAAATCCGACCCACGGATGAGCATTCAGCTGAACAAAGGATGTTGCTGTCTTATGCCTTTGTTTCTTTTGTTTTCGTGTATTGTGAAACAATATGTCTCGTTCATAAATAAAAGTTGTTGTTCACAATTCTGATATACAAGTATAATTACATGTGTGTATGACTTTTCCTATGATACCTACATCAAGGAACTATGTTCCTTACAAACTACTCTTGTGATTCTCTCTTTCAAATGATCGCTCATGATTCCTTCGAAAATTTTAAGTACTCGTTTCATTCTAAGATACGAAGTACAGAAAATAAAGTGACATTATGAGTAATCATGCTTCTGCGCATCTGTGCCTTTGAAATCCTTGGTTAAATAACTAAGGGTATTTTCAAATCTCATACCCATTACGTTTTGATTTTTTTTAACATATACAGTACAAGTATTTCAAAAACAATCTTCATGATCTCAAAACATTTCATATAGTTTGAAAACAATTTATCTAAATACATTATCTATGTTATTTCAAAAACATTAGCCATGTTATCAAAACCAACCTTCCTAATTTCAAAATATTTCATATAGTCTGAAGGCAATATTAACACAATACATTTTCTTATCAAGTGCATGATTTCGAAAAGCATCATTCATGTCTTTCAAAAACCTTATACATAATTTCAAAATTCATCTCTCATGATTTTAAAACATTTTTGTAAATATATCTATCTAATACACCTACTTTATTTCAAAAGTATTATATATAAGGTTTCAAAAACGGTAAACACATTTTTTCTTAAAAGAACCCCATGCACAGTTTTCAAAAGTATTTTCCTCGTACATCGACTTAACTTTCAAATTTCGCTTCATATGTCGCCTTGGCATATCTGGCATCTCAACTTTGTAAAGCATTTCAACTTCATGTTTTGACATAAGCACGTCCAGTTCAAGGTTTCAAAACATCTTCAACTTCTAAAATCCATATGGGATCTTTTTATCTTCATATTTAGACCCTTGTGGATGATCATCATTCAAATCAGAGTCCTTAATTGGATTCTTTATGTACCTTAATTCGAACATTTCGAGTTCTAGTAATCGAAATCGAAATTTCTTTTTGAATCTTTCTATCTTTATAGTTAGATTCTTGATAATGTTTAAAGTGCCAAATGAAATCCACGAGATGGATTCCTAGTGTGCTTTAAATACATGTACTCTGTTAGCAGAACAAACTTCTAGTTAAACAATTTTGTGGTTATGTGACTATGTGTTTATTCATCTTATGTTTTCTTTTATGCATTTTTGTGTTTTTAATACTCTGGATATTCGTTATCCAAATCCTCGCAGAATCTTTCATATCTTCATATGAGGGATTCGTAGCAGGATATTCAAAGGGTACTACCTTCAATCCTTAATGGGCTTCTATGTAATAGTTAAGACCCTTGGATTATATAAGTACCGCTCCATGTTTCATAAGAGATCCTTTTAATGGTCTAGTCTAAAATATTGATTCACAATTTGGTTAAAGGACGACATCTAGTGATGTAGCTGGACAGACTCCTTGATAAGTCTATTTAGATCATTTATTGATTTAGTCAAAAGGACCCTATGGTGGTCTAGTCACACTCATCACCGGTTTGTTCATTTGGTTTTCCCCTACACACTATAAAATAGACTGTGTGAACTGTGCAAGGAATTGTCTGATTATGGACGCGTACATAATTATGAAATTTAGTGCATAGAAACCCAGTAAGATTTATTATGTGTAAGAGCCGATAGTGACAACAATAACGAAATGAGAACGATGTAATGGAGGTACGGTGGACGCACCAATGACGCTTCATATACTTGTATATAAGTATCCCTCTTACATTGCAATCATGATGTTATTAAAGGTTACTAGAAGTTCAGAACCCTAATCAATATTGTTCGATCTTTTCAACTTCATGTTTTCAAGCTCTCACAAGTTTCCTCTAAATAAATTTCGGGACGAAATTTCCTAAAGTAGGGGAGACTGTAACACCTGTGCCTCCACGGCCATCAAACAAATACCGAACCAATGAAATATTATATTTCATACTTGGGATTTGTAAAAATATGTGTATCATTTGCACATATCAATTCTTGTTCAATTTCAAACTCTAAATCGCTTTCTGGAAGGTTATACGCGCACCGATGCGTAAATATAACCAGTTTAATGCAACAAACACTCCGGAATAGTGACATAGGCTTAACATACCTTAAATAACCTTTACATAACTTAGAAATAAGTTTTGAAGGCTTTGGTATGGCAAAATCAAGTTAAATCGCTTACAGGATCTAAATTTGACAAACTGCGAAAGTATGCCAATTTGAACTGTAACAAACATTCCGGAACATGACCATAAGTTAAACATACCATAAATATCCTTTACATGGCTTAGAAATAGGCTTTGAGGTGTTTGGTGTGCTAAAAATAAACTTTTGGGTCATTCAGGGACTAAAAGTGTCAAAAAGTGCACAAGTTTGCATTTTTACGCATAACTCACGTTCTGAATACATCCGGACATCCAAAAATTTATGTAAGCATGACTATATTATGCTTTAGTGTTTGGCTTGTCAAAAATCCATTCGTCGCGTCATTTGGATCGTTTTTCGCACTTATGCACATTCCGTCGTAATTAAGCGAACATCACGTTCGTACGACCAAACGAACCAACACCCAGCATATTTTTGAGCATGTTTCATGTCTACAATGTTTAGGCATCATTTTAGGGCCTTAAAGTTGGCTTTACGGGCCTTAGAAGTGTCGGAAATGGGCTTAAACACGTGCAGGGACTGAAACTGTCATTTCTGAAACTTAGTTCTGATCTGTGACTGTTAGGTGGCCCGCCTCAGTTTCTTAACATCCTCAGGCGGCCCGCGTCAGACCTTCTGACCAGGTTAAATGTTTCTAACAGCAGATTGCAGCTGTTTGATCCACCACCACACATTCTCATTTGTCTAATCATCTGATAAGGATCACATTTTAGTCACCATAAGGTCCCGACACTTGTACGGGTGGGATTAAGGCACGTTTTCCATGAAACGATCTTAACGGTGGACCTTTTACTATAAATACCCCACCCCCATGCTTCAAAATTACAAGAATTCTGATTTGAGAACCTCTAAGTTGAAACCATTGTTTCATACCTGAGATTCTTGAATCGGGATTAGCATTCGGGGACCCTTCATAAGTATTCTTTCGTTCTTTTCCTTATTTTATTGCTTTTCGAGTCAGAAAGTCAAACTTTGTTTGACTTTCAGCGTTGACCAGTAATGGTCAATGCGAAGTTCGTTTGAACTTCGCAACGTGAGTGTTATCACGTTGGTCATAGTCCCTTGGGACTATGCCCACTGATTACCACGTTGTCTAGGGTCGTAGGGTAGGCGATCTAATAAATCGCCTATACCCTCGAACCCGACCCAGTTTGGTCGATCATTAGGATCCGACCAAATACATTAGGTGACCATAAGTCACACCCTGGCTTTGCGGAAGCATGGTTAATTTGGTGTGACTTCTTAATACCATAGCTTAACCATAACAAAGCTATATGAAATAAAAACCATGCAAGATCATCCATTCGATTAAGTTTTGAAAACCAAATACAATAACATTGTTTTAACTGAAACATGTTCTAACGACATTTATTCGACAAACATTGACATAACAGAACACAGTTTAAGGATTTGTGACTTGTCCAGGAAAGAGTCACAACTCCCCAAACCCAGATGTCCTCATGACTAGTGCAGCGGAAAACGTTCCATACCGTGCCAGATCCGTTAATTTCCTGAAATACATGTAAGTTGAAAAATCAACAATAATGTTGAGCGAGTTCATGTGTAAGTGAGTAAGTAAACCTTTGTGAGTATAAAAATAGTCTTGGTATGTAGCAAATAAGGGAATTGAGATCACCAATGGTTTGCAAGGCCACTGATATATGTGAAGTGCAAATAGGGAGACTCAAACCTAGCAGATTTCGCCACGGCATTAGTATGTGGACAAAGTCACCCCAAGGTCCGTTTCTAGTTTGGCCTGGGGCTGGGCTCGCTACACCCAGATAGATCTACCGCTCCTGTCCCTCGGTCCCGACATGAGGACTAATGGCCTCATATTGCTCCTACCCACTCACATGATCTAAGTAGTAAACCTCCTTACGCTAACCATACCGTATATAAAGTACTTGTAATCAAAGTAACATGTATTTCACCCCCCGCAGTTAAGAAAACTGAAAACAGTTAGAGAAAAGGGGGACATGAACTCACAGTGAAGCGTCTCTACCAAGTATCTCCTGCTCACGCAGCTGTGCGACGACCTACAGGTGCTAATTTCTATTAGACGGACGGCCGTGCCTTAGCTTTATAGTTTATGTCTTTGGGAAATAGTTAGACAACTATTTCGTGTTTACTTTCTGTATTTACTTGGTAGTAAATCTCCTTCCCAATGATGGGGGATTCAATACATGTGCGTTCATAAATATTTCCGTAAGTGCGTAAGTTACGTTTTAACAATCGAGTGGTAATATAATTACCGATGTAACTTATATATTTATGATGAAAGCGTTCGTATTATTTTGGATTCGTTAACATTCGTAAATATTATTTTTACTCTAGAAATAATATTTATGTATTTTCACAAAATAATCATAAACAGTGTGTGAAAAATGTATATTTATCACGTTAAACTTTGTGAAAATCCCACCTCCGAATATTTAGTAAATAAAGTCATGGCGAAATTTATATTTTGAAAACATGTCCAAAAATAATTCTAACACTTGTAGTGTAAATAGTTCTAAGTGTTAGGTTTAGAAAAATTTCGCCAGAGTTTCCTCTGTAATTGGAGGTGGCCACGCTTTCAAGCGTATCATTTTCTTTTACAAATCAAATCAACAATCTTCTCAACGTCATCAAACAATATTTCGACATTTTAACTAGTCAAAATATACAAATTGCATATATTACATGAACTTGTAGTTTTTCCGAAAATATGAGGTAAATCTCATTACCTTTAGTGGATTTTTATATAAATAAATCCGGTTTCGTAAAAGTCTTGTTTTTAGAGAAGTTCCGTCTTTACAACTTCTTGTCCATTTTTACAAAGATAGTTATTTTGTTGAAACTTGTGTTACACAAGTGTTTACACACTTGTGTGTTCTAAATATCATTCTTGATTTAGTAAAGATCCGGTTTAGAAAATATGATTTCACTTGACACTTGGTTCTTCGAAAATACCACTTGTAGATCCGTAGATCTACTAGTTTACAAGTCTATTTCATAAGAAAAATTGTCTTTACACAAGTTCATGTTTGATATGTAGTAGTGTTCATCATTTAACCTCTTTCATACTTTAACATACTCTAGGTCATGTTACATGAACATCACTTAGCCGGGTTAGATGACGATCCGAGCTACTACTAGCATAAATCAACACTAAATAATCACAATAAAACAAGTCTCACAAGTTTTACACAATTATCCATTTATTAACCATCATGTTCATTCTTTTGCAAGACTTTAAATTTTGTTCGCTAGTGTTTATGATTTTTATCCGACAAATTTCTTATTAACCACTTTAGATATGAATAATAGGGTGTTTAGAGTCACTTACTACTAGCTCGAGGCTAGGGAAGAAACTAGTCGAAAAACGAGTGGTTAATAGCGTTGAGGTGAGGTCCTTGACGATCTGTAAACACCGGGTCTCCTCGTATGTGATCCTTCACCCTTGGTTGTATATTAGATTGCAAGATGGAAATAAAAGAAATGGTGGGTGGGTCTTGGATTCTCGGCCGTAAGTTCAAGAGGGGAAAGAAAAGTGTAAAATTTTTGTTGTTTGTGGATAGAAGGGTCTTGTGGTTATATTTAAAGACCATTATTCACAAGTAACCATTAGATAAAGTGTAAACTAGATACTAGACAACCAACATTTAATTAATCACATTTGTAAGAGGTTGTCCCCTCTTGGGACTAAAATCGTTGGGTTCTATTTTTTTTATTATTTTTTTTTAGTTAGATCTTAACTAGTTAGTTAGATGTTAGTAACTAGTTAGTTTAATTAGGAGGGTTAAGACTAGTTACTAGTGTGTTGTAAATTGTAACGGGTGTTAGGGTACTCGGGGACCCTAACTGGCTCAGAAAAAGATAAATAATGAAAATGACAATATTTTCATGTTCCGGGTATAGTCCGGTTGTTTGGTTGGATAGTAATCCGTTAAAGCGCTTAACAAAGCTTTAAAGTGTCGTTATAATTATATTTAGTGACACAACTTATTTCCGACATTTTGGAAAGTGTCTAGTAATATTTTTCTCATGTTTTGGCACTTTATTAAGTAGCTAAAAGCTGGATTATTTATTAAAGTGCTGAATTTTTGTGCTTAGAGTACGTTTTAGGCACATCCAGTCAGTGTAACCTATTCCTAGAGACGCAGTTCTACAACCCTTGTATCCCTACACTCACCATTAGTGTAGCAAAACGTTTCTGGTTCGTACAGGCCTTAGAGGCAGTGTTTGCCTGATGCTGGCTTTATCAGCATGTTCAATAGGTTATCCGTGTATTGTGCTACTGTGCTTTTGTGCATCATGTTTGTCACTAGGGTTCAACATGTAAATAATGTAGTGACGATAAGTAAAGTATGATGCAGGTAAGTACATGTATCAGTATTCAAGTAGCAGTTCATCAGCTAGTTCAAACAAGCACAGTAATTTAGCAGTAATTAATCATTAGTTAAGTCGTACGGGTACCTGGTTTAGTGCGGGTTGTCACATTCTCCCCCCGTTAAATAAATTTCGTCCCGAAATTTAAGTTCTGCTTGTAGATGCAGGGTTCTTAGGAAAAAGGTGGGGTATTTCTCTTTCATCCGGTCCTCACGTTCCCAGGTGTATTCAGGACCATGTCTGGCATTCCAACGAACTTTGACGAGTTTGACACTGCTCCGGCGGGTCTTGTTAACTTTCCAATCCGTGACCTCAACAGGTTCTTCAACGAAGTGGAGCGTGTCGTCAACATGAATCTCGTCGGTGGGAATGGCAACGGTGACTTGAGTTGGACTTTTCTTTAGATTGGATACATGAAAGGTGTCGTGAACACCATTCAGTTCAGCAGGTAGGTCCAACTTGTATGCTACTAGTCCTATTCTTTCCAGAATCCTGAAGGGACCAATGTAGCGCGGATTTAACTTCCAACGCTTTCCGAAGCGTGCCACACCCTTCCAGGGTGAGACTTTCAATAACACCATTTCTCCAACTTGGAAATCCACATGTTTCCAGTTTGGATCCGCATAGGCCTTCTATCTGTGGCGAGCTGCTTCGATGCGTTTAAGAATCTGCGCGATCTTGTCTGTCGTCTCTTGGACGATTTCGGGACCAGCAAGCTGCCTATCACCTGCGTCAGCCCAACATAGGGGTGATCGGCACTTGCGTCCGTAAAGGGCTTCGAATGGCGCGACACCAATACTGGTGTGGTAGCTGTTGTTGTATGAAAATTCAACCAAAGGTAAATGTTTATCCCAGCTACCGCCCAAATCCATAACACACGCTCTCAGCATGTCTTCCAAAGTCTGTATCGTTCGCTCGCTCTGGCCGTCAGTTTGCGGATGAAACGCAGTGCTCAGATTCAATTGGGAGCCAAAGGCTTCTTGGAAGGATTGCCATTTCCTTGACACAAACCTTCCGTCTCTATCAGAGATGATTGAGAGAGGTACTCCATGGCGCGCGACGATCTCTCTCATGTAAATTTCCGCAAGTTTACTAGTACTGTCTTTCTCTTTGATTGGCAGAAAGTGTGCGGACTTTGTTAGGCGGTCAACTATCACCCAAATCATATCATGGCCTCTTGGCGTTCTTGGCAACTTCGTAATAAAATCCATTGAGATTTGTTCCCATTTCCACTTGGGAATCTCAGGTTGTTGTAGAAGTCCTGAAGGCTTTTGGTATTCGGCCTTCACTTTAGCACACGTTAAACATTTGCTCACGTAAACAGCAACATCGCCTTTCATCCTAGGCCACCAATAATAATCTTTGAGATCCTGGTACATCTTATCCGCTCCAGGATGGATAGAGTACCGTGATTTGTGAGCTTCATCAAAAATGACTTTCCTTAAACCACCAAACAGAGGAACCCAAATCCTTTTCTCGAAGCATAACGTTCCTTCCTCGTTTGGTACCAATAGCTTCTCCATCCTACGGAGATATTCTTCTTCAAGGTTTCCTTCCTTGAGAGCTTCCTTTTGCACGGTACGAATGCGCAAGGAAAGATCGGTTCGGACAATCATTTCTAAAGCTCTAACCCTTATGGGTTTGATCCTCTCCTTCCGACTTAGGGCATCGACGACTACATTCGCCTTCCCTGGATGATACTTTATCTCGCAGTCGTAGTCGTTCAGCAACTCAACCCATCGTCTTTGCCTCATATTCAGCTCCTTCTGGTTGAATATGTCCTGTAGGCTCTTGTGATCTGTAAAGATTGTACACTTTGTACCATAAAGGTAGTGTCTCCAGATCTTTATTGCAAAAACCACTGCGCCGAGCTCCAAATCGTGTGTGGTATAGTTCTTTTCATGCACTTTCAACTGGCACGATGCGTAAGCAATAACCTTTTGGCGTTGCATCAACACACAACCCAATCCTTGACGCGATGCGTCGCAGTATACCACAAAATCATCAGTACCTTCCGGTAGTGCTAAGATTGGCGCGTTACAAAGCTTATCCTTCAATATCTGGAACGCTTCTTCCTGTTTGATTCCCCAATCAAACCTCTTATCTTTCTGCGTGAGGAGTGTCAATGGTTGAGCGATTTTTGCAAAATCCTCAATGAACCTTCGATAGTAGCCAGCCAAACCCAAGAATTGTCAAATCTCGGTTGGCGTCTTTGGTGTTTCCCAATCCTTGATCGCCTCGATCTTGGTTGGATCCACGTGGATTCCATCTCCATTTACCACGTGCCCAAGGAATTGGACTTCACGTAGCCAAAATTCGCACTTGGAGAATTTGGCATACAGCTGTTCCTTCTTTAGCAGCTCCAAAATAGCTCTTAGATGTTGTTCGTGCTCGGTCTTTGTTCTTGAATAAATCAAGATGTCGTCGATAAACACAATCACGAAGTTGTCCAAGTACGGCTTGCAAACTCTATTCATTAGATCCATGAATACCGCAGGTGCGTTTGTCAAACCAAATGGCATAACGAGGAACTCGTAGTGTCCATAACGAGTTCTGAAGGCTGTCTTTGGGATACTTTCCTCTTGTATCCTTAACTGATGGTATCCAGATCGAAGATCGATCTTTGAATAAAAGCTTGAACCTTGAAGTTGATCAAACAGATCATCGATTCTTGGTAGAGGGTACCTATTCTTGATCGTCAGCTTGTTCAGCTCCCGGTAGTCGATGCACATTCGAAAACTACCATCCTTCTTTTTGACAAACAGGACCGGAGCTCCCCAAGGCGAGAAGCTTGGTCGGATAAAACCCTTGTCTAACAACTCTTGAAGTTGTGTCGACAGTTCCTGCATCTCAGACGGAGCAAGTCTATACGGTGCCTTAGCCACAGGCGCGGCGCCTGGGACTAAGTCAATGCGGAACTCTACTTGCCTCTGAGGTGGCAGTCCAGGTAAGTCTTCTGGGAAGACTTCTGGATACTCCCTCACGACAGGGATGTCTTCGATCTTTGGCTCAGCAGCCTTTTTATCCACAATGTGTGCCAGAAAAGCAACACATCCCTTCTGCAAACACTTCCTTGCTTTCAAGCAGCTGATAATTCTTAATGGCGTATCACGCTTCTCTCCGTGAACCACAATTGTCTCGCCATCTTCGGTTGGGATACGAACAACCTTCTCATGACAAACTATCTCTGCCTTGTTGCCTGATAACCAATCCATTCCTACCACCACGTCGAAGCTTCCCAACTGGACTGGTAGTAGATCTAAAGCAAACTCACGCTCTCCTAATTCGATCACACAACCTCTGATAACTTCATTGGCTTCTACTAACTTCCCATTGGCCAATTCGATTGAGTACGGAATATCTAACTTATTAGCGGCTAACCCGAGCATATTCTTAAATTCTAGCGACACGAAGCTATAATCCGCACCAGTATCAAATAAAACGGATGCATAGCGTTGATTTACAGGGAACGTACCAGTAACAACATTGGGGTCCTGGCACGCTTCCCTTGCTTCGAGTTGGAACACTCTTCCACGGGCTTGGTTTAACTCTGGGCAGTTCTTTTTAAAATGCCTGATATCACCGCAGTTATAGCATCCAAGTCTTTGCCCGTTTCCACCTCCATTTCCAGCTTGGTTGTTGTTTTGGTTTGCATTGCCAGCTTGGTTCGCAAAGTTGCCTCGATTCCCGTTTCCTCCATAGTTTCCTTGTGAGCGATTACCACCACGATTATTATTCCTATTCCCAAATCCTCCCTGGCCTCCCCGGCCAGCACTAGCCCAACAAGAATCCTTCAAGTGGCCCGGCTTTCCACATGCTTCGCATACTTTCACACTACAATGGCCAGTATGGTGGCGTTGATAGGTATTACACTTGGGCTGGGTGCCCTGATATCCTTTTCCTTTCTTTCCACTACCAGCTGTAACCTGAGCTGGCGTGCCTGATCCTCCTTTCTTAACCGCCACACTGGCGCCCTGCTTGAAGTTTGAGAATTTCCGTTTGTTACCTCCTGACGACTCGACGTGAGTCTCTTTCTTCTTATGCTCAGCATCATCAAACTTGTTCAGGCGAATGGCCTCCTCTGTGAGAGCCACGCTCAAATCAATCGCCTCAGTAATGGTCGCAGGCTTGGATGAGGTTACCATGCTTATGATTTGAGGAGATAGTCCCCAAATGAAGCGTTCAATTCTCTTGAACTCAGGAGTGACCATGTAGGGTACCACATGCGATAAGTCATGGAACCTTTGAACGTATTCTGCGATCTTTGGACCGTCCATTTTCAAGTGCCAGAACTCGGTTTCCAATCTTTGGATTTCCGCGCGAGGGCAGTACTTCTTGCGCATAAGTTACTTCAGTTCGGTCCAGGTTAACGCGTAGGCAGCAGCTTCGCCAAGTGTCTGAACTTGTAGATTCCACCAGGATAGGGCTCCATCTAGAAACAGCCCTGAGATATAGGTGACTTGCTGATCCAGCGCGCACTTGCTCATGCGAAGAACAGATTCGGTTTTCTCGGCCCAACGAACAAAGGCGACAGCACCTCCTGTGCCATCAAAGTTTACGGGCTTGCAGTCTAAGAACTGCTTGTAGGTGCATCCTGCACATACGTTATAACATACGATTGACATTAGCATCATTGCTAAAGATATCCAATTAGGTCATGGTAGGTCTAAATGACTTAGTATTACCATGAGGTGGATTATTGTTGTTGCCAGTGTTGCCAGAGTTGCTTCCACTAGTCCCTCCTTGAGAGGCGGCATATTGTGCAATGGCAACATCGATAATTTGCTGGAGTTCTGCCTCATTGGTAGGCAACGGCGTTTGACGTCTTGGCGGCATCTTCTAAAAGATGTTGCACGTAGGTTAGGTCATAATAAGTAGAGTGTACGTAAGTATACAACAATATCAACACATAACATCTCATGTTATCAATAGATCACCCATATTGATAGCTTCTGCAATGGTTGAGGGCTTTGAGGTAGTAACCATACCCCTGATCTGGGGTGCAAGTGTCCAAATGAATCGTTCAATCCTTTTGAACTCCGGTTTGACTAAGTAGGGGGGCAACCCTAGATAAGTCGTGCGATCGCTGGACAAGTTCAGGAATTTCTGGTTCGTCCGTTTTCAAATTCCTGAACTCCACCTCAAGCTTCTAAATTCCAGTCCTAAAACAACATTTCTTCTCAATCGTTTCCTTGAGCTCGTCCCAACTCAGTGCATAAGTAGTGTCTGTGCCAAGGGTCTGAACCTGGAAGTTCCATTAAGAGAGTGTGCCATCTAGAAATATCCCCGAGATATAGGTAACACTCTGTTGGGGCGAACAGTTACTCATTCTTAGAATGGAGTCGGTCTTTTCGGACCAACGAACAAATGCAACGGCGCCTCCTGTTCCATTAAAGTTCAAAGGCTTGCAGTTCAGGAACTGTTTATAGGTGCAGCCAGTTGGAGGGTTATTTCCAGTAATACCATCGTTGTACTTAGAGCGGAGGGCTTCATGTCGTGCATTTATCTGTGAGATGCGTTCTTGCAGCTCGGCTTCTGTCCTTGGCATCGTACTGGTGTTTGTGTCACGCCTGGGTGACATTCCCTTTTGTCGAAGTGGTGTGAAGTGGGTTAGACAACGTTTCAATTGTCAATGAGGTGTATATAGCAACACAAGCCATCATGTAATCACCCAATTTCACACGCAAATATACTCACTGTATGAGTGGGGAAGTAAATTTCTGAGCCTTCACATAGGCTTGCCAATTTGGCTTGTTGCTCGTAATAGAATGAACTCGAGGCTACATCGCCTTGGTCATTCGTGTTTAAGTTATGTCCTGCTGCATTGGTTATCATTAGCTTGACCCGCAGAGTCCACCAGGATTCCTGTGCACTACAAATCGCTATTACGTGGGCCCCCGTAATAATAAATTGTCTTGCACAGTTACCCCAAATTTTCTCTCGTCCAAGCAGATGATCAATCAAGGAGCAATAGTAGGTGCATTGGCATGAACAGGGTCATGCTCGAATGCGGGGTCAGGAGCAGCGCCTGGCTCAGGGGCCACGGCCGGCTCCGGATCAAAAACTCCATCTCAAGATCAGCTGGATCAACAAACACAGGGGGTTACAGGATCCTCCAAGGGCTGGTCTAAGTGTATGAACTCAAGGTCATGGTCTGGATCAAAACCAGGTGGAAAAGCAGGATCAACCTCAATATCGTGGTCAAACTCAAAGCTGTGGGCGGGATCCGGTGCAGCTGATGATGCCATATCAGGGTCGGCGTCGTGTGAGTGGTGCTGCATTCCCTGTATGTGTGAAGACGCGGATGTCAGAAACTCAAATGAGTTTGGGATAGGGGAATGGACATGAGTTTCCCCTACAGGAGCGTCCGCATGCAGTAGTCTAATACCAGCAGCAATAGGGCCCTGCCCTCGAATGGGTCCTCCTCCAGTAGATCGTTATCGTCGTCAGAGGCCACGTCAGGGGGGGGGGGGGCATATCAACAATAGGATAAGCGGCAAGGGGGAAAATTCCCAACAAGATGGCCATCAGTAGGCTCTGCTACGACTTCAGACAGCGCAAAAGGGCTGAAAGTCGTCATTGTCTGTGCCGGTAGTATCGGAAATGTACACCTCGTGCTACGATGAAACTATGTCGTCTGATACTATGGCCATGGGATTCGTAGTGTCCATCTTTCTAGTACTTGATGAAAGCATGACGTTCGTAACATAAACACATATACGTATAATAATCAATCATATAAACATGTTAGTCAATCAAATAATTCTCCTAGTCTCACTAGCCAATTTCTCCCAGTCTCTAAGACTGCTCTATCCTCCACCTCGACCTCTTTGATCGAGCCTCGGTCCTCCAGACCGAGCCTCAGCCTTCATGACTGAGCCTACTCTTCCTATCCTCACTAGTCAACTACCTAGGTCACCTAGACCGAGCCTCGATCCTTCAGACCGAGCCTCAGCCCTCCAGGCTGAGCTTATAATAAATCAACGTGCTCAACTACCTCGGTCACCTAGACCGAGCCTCGATCCTCCAGACCGAGCCTCAGCCCTCCAGGCTGAGCCTATAAATAATAAAAATGTGCTCAACATTTGTTTGTAAAAAGTTTTGGATCTGGACTTAAGTGGTATGCAGTAAAAATGTTTTCGTGAGAGCCCTAGTGATCATAGTCTAGACTCGAGAATGAATCCTAGTTCGCTATGATCAGAGCTCTGATACCAAGCTGTCACACCCTGGCTTTGCGGAAGCGTGGTTAATTTGGTGTGACTTCTTAATACCATAGCTTAACCATAACAAAGCTATATGAAATAAAAACCATGCAAGATCATCCATTCGATTAAGTTTTGAAAACCAAATACAATAACATTGTTTTAACTGAAACACGTTCTAACGACATTTATTCGACAAACATTGACATAACAGAACATAGTTTAAGGATTTGTGACTTGTCCAGGAAAGAGTCACAACTCCCCAAACCCAGATGACCTCATGACTAGTGCAACGGAAAACGTTCCATACCGTGCCAGATCCGTTAATTTCCTGAAATACATGTAAGTTGAAAAATCAACAATAATGTTGAGCGAGTTCATGTGTAAGTGAGTAAGTAAACCTTTGTGAGTATAAAAATAGTCTTGGTATGTAGCAAATAAGGGAATTGAGATCACCAATGGTTTGCAAGGCCACTGATATATGTGAAGTGCAAATAGGGAGACTCAAACCTAGCAGATTTCGCCACGGCATTAGTATGTGGACAAAGTCACCCCAAGGTCCGTTTCTAGTTTGGCCTGGGGCTGGGCTCGCTACACCCAGATAGATCTACCGCTCCTGTCCCTCGGTCCCGACATGAGGACTAATGGCCTCATATTGCTCCTACCCACTCACATGATCTAAGTAGTAAACCTCCTTACGCTAACCATACCGTGTATAAAGTACTTGTAATCAAAGTAACATGTATTTCACCCCCCCCCCCCCCGCAGTTAAGAAAACTGAAAACAGTTAGAGAAAAGGGGGACATGAACTCACAGTGAAGCGTCTCTACCAAGTATCTCCTGCTCACGCAGCTGTGCGACGACCTACAGGTGCTAATTTCTATTAGACGGACGGCCGTGCCTTAGCTTTATAGTTTAAGTCTTTGGGAAATAGTTAGACAACTATTTCGTGTTTACTTTCTGTATTTACTTGGTAGTAAATCTCCTTCCCAAGGATGGGGGATTCAATACATGTGCGTTCATAAATATTTCCGTAAGTGCGTAAGTTACGTTTTAACAATCGAGTGGTAATATAATTACCGATGTAACTTATATATTTATGATGAAAGCGTTCGTATTATTTTTGGATTCGTTAACGTTCGTAAATATTATTTTTACTCTAGAAATAATATTTATGTATTTTCACAAAATAATCATAAACAGTGTGTGAAAAATGTATATTTATCACGTTAAACTTTGTGAAAATCCCACCTCCGAATATTTAGTAAATAAAGTCATGGCGAAATTTATATTTTGAAAACATGTCCAAAAATAATTCTAACACTTGTAGTGTAAATAGGTCTAAGTGTTAGGTTTAGAAAAATTTCGCCAGAGTTTCCTCTGTAACTGGAGGTGGCCACGCTTTCAAGCGTATCATTTTCTTTTACAAATCAAATCAACAATCTTCTCAACGTCATCAAACAATATTTCGACATTTTAACTAGTCAAAATATACAAATTGCATATATTACATGAACTTGTAGTTTTTCCGAAAATATGAGGTAAATCTCATTACCTTTAGTGGATTTTTATATAAATAAATCCGGTTTCGTAAAAGTCTTGTTTTTAGAGAAGTTCCGTCTTTACAACTTCTTGTCCATTTTTACAAAGATAGTTATTTTGTTGAAACTTGTGTTACACAAGTGTTTACACACTTGTGTGTTCTAAATATCATTCTTGATTTAGTAAAGATCCGGTTTAGAAAATATGATTTCACTTGACACTTGGTTCTTCGAAAATACCACTTGTAGATCCGTAGATCTACTAGTTTACAAGTCTATTTCATAAGAAAAATTGTCTTTACACAAGTTCATGTTTGATATGTAGTAGTGTTCATCATTTAACCTCTTTCATACTTTAACATACTCTAGGTCATGTTACATGAACATCACTTAGCCGGGTTAGATGACGATCCGAGCTACTACTAGCATAAATCAACACTAAATAATCACAATAAAACAAGTCTCACAAGTTTTACACAATTATCCATTTATTAACCATCATGTTCATTCTTTTGCAAGACTTTAAATTTTGTTCGCTAGTGTTTATGATTTTTATCCGACAAATTTCTTATTAACCACTTTAGATATGAATAATAGGGTGTTTAGAGTCACTTACTACTAGCTCGAGGCTAGGGAAGAAACTAGTCGAAAAACGAGTGGTTAATAGCGTTGAGGTGAGGTCCTTGACGATCCGTAAACACCGGGTCTCCTCGTATGTGATCCTTCACCCTTGGTTGTATATTAGATTGCAAGATGGAAATAAAAGAAATGGTGGGTGGGTCTTGGATTCTCGGCCGTAAGTTCAAGAGGGGAAAGAAAAGTGTAAAATTTTTGTTGTTTGTGGATAGAAGGGTCTTGTGGTTATATTTAAAGACCATTATTCACAAGTAACCATTAGATAAAGTGTAAACTAGATACTAGACAACCAACATTTAATTAATCACATTTGTAAGAGGTTGTCCCCTCTTGGGACTAAAATCGTTGGGTTCTATTTTTTTTTTTTTTTTTTTAGTTAGATCTTAACTAGTTAGTTAGATGTTAGTAACTAGTTCGTTTAATTAGGAGGGTTAAGACTAGTTACTAGTGTGTTGTAAATTGTAACGGGTGTTAGGGTACTCGGGGACCCTAACTGGCTCAGAAAAAGATAAATAATGAAAATGACAATATTTTCATGTTCCGGGTATAGTCCGGTTGTTTGGTTGGATAGTAATCCGTTAAAGCGCTTAACAAAGCTTTAAAGTGTCGTTATAATTATATTTAGTGACACAACTTATTTCCGACATTTTGGAAAGTGTCTAGTAATATTTTTCTCATGTTTTGGCACTTTATTAAGTAGCTAAAAGCTGGATTATTTATTAAAGTGCTGAATTTTTGTGCTTAGAGTACGTTTTAGGCACATCCAGTCAGTGTAACCTATTCCTAGAGACGCAGTTCTACAACCCTTGTATCCCTACACTCACCATTAGTGTAGCAAAACGTTTCTGGTTCGTACAGGCCTTAGAGTCAGTGTTTGCCTGATGCTGGCTTTATCAGCATGTTCAATAGGTTATCCGTGTATTGTGCTACTGTGCTTTTGTGCATCATGTTTGTCACTAGGGTTCAACATGTAAATAATGTAGTGACGATAAGTAAAGTATGATGCAGGTAAGTACATGTATCAGTATTCAAGTAGCAGTTCATCAGCTAGTTCAAACAAGCACAGTAATTTAGCAGTAATTAATCATTAGTTAAGTCGTACGGATACCTGGTTTAGTGCGGGTTGTCACACCATAGTAGGTAGGGAATAACCTTCCGAGGTTATACCCTATGGTCACACCGTTTAAGTAGTTGTATGATAGGTAGTTTATATGCCTTAGGTAAATTACCATAATACCCTTTTCATGTATAATTGGTAATTAAGCATATGTAACCTAAACTTTTGTCACATAACTGATTATGTAACATGTTTAGGCATATAACACTTGTCGTAGAACTAGTTAGGCGGTCCGAACGCGTTTCACGCGAACGACGCGTTAAAGTAGCATAAGCTACCTAAATGGGTCGTAATGGGTCGTAAGCTATTAGGTTGGGTTTCAGTTAGCATGTAGGCTTTGATAAACCATATGACACGAGTCTCTATACTCGTTTGGTTTACGAAACCTCATTCTATCCGATCTTCCGATTTAGGTCCGGTTTATTAACATAGTTACCTATATTAGGTGCCGTTTGATTCCGAGATCTCTATCATTGTTTGGTTGTGACTCCAGAACTACTGAACAATCTCAAGTGAGTACATAGACCCCTCTTTTACTGTTTTCCAAACTGTTTTGGGGTGAAACACATGTGCCTACTTGTTACTTTCGTGCTTTCCTGTTTTCACATCATATACTTGCTATGTTCATTAGTACATTTATAGTACATGATTTCATGGTGTTCTATGCTTTGTATGATGACTTTTCATACTTAGTACATTGTTTTACATGACTTTTCTACATTGTATGATGACTTTGCATACTTAGTACATTGTTTTATACTGCATCTCTGTTGCATATGTTCCAGTAACATATGGACACATTGTTTTACAGCTCTACCCTGTATGTTTACACTAGCATACTAGGTACATTATCTTCGTAAAACATGCTTACATTTTGGTATGACATTTGGTTTGTTTAAACTATACTATACATTCATTAACACCGATCATGCCGTTCGTTAGTAGGTAGTGGTACCATAGGACTTGACAAATCCCATTCCGGACATCCCAGGGAAAGGGGATTAAAGGAATGACCGAATTCGAATACATATTCTATTGATAACTCACTTTTACATAGTTATCCGTCTGTCTCAAGGCTTGGATGTATGAATTTTCACAATACCGCATAAATGTTCATATTCAGTATAGCATGCATATATCTTACAAAACATAACTTTGATTTAAACCAAGTTTTACTTCAATACTTTGTTTTGTACATTTTTACTTATGGTTTAAGTAGTCTAAATTTTACTTACCATACATATCATTTTGGTTATAAATTACTTGACTACTTTTGGACTATAAACATTTGACATGGTTTATACAAGGACTTTTGACTATTGGTTTAAACATAGACTTATTACATTGGTGGTTTGAGTAAGTGATTAAGTAACGATGCGTGTGTAATATGATACAAGCATGGTGGATACGCTGCTGGTACTTCCTATATATAAGTGTTTGTATGGTATTACATATATCGTAGCGTTATTTGAATCATTTCAGTTTGATACATATAACATTTTATACAAATAACATACCTTTCACAATACATTGTTTTACAAACAACTTAACTTTTACAAACTCAGTTTACATGGTTATTCATTTAACCATGCATTATTTTCTTATTTATACATATCATCTGAACTTATTGTTTTTCAAATGATTTACAAAGACAAAGCAAATTACAAGGTTCATGACTAAACATTTTCTCAAACATAAGTCATGAAACCTATTTTCACAAAACCTATGTATCTCACAGGCATTTTTATGCTGACGTACCTATTTTCACATGTGTTTTTCAGGAGCTGTTGCATAAGATGATCAAGATACACATAGGCAGACTTGGGCTTTAGTGAAAATAAAAGATGCAAGACTAGTTAATTATGTTGTATTTCTTTGTTTGTTAAGACATTGTAACACTTTTAATCAATAAAGCGAAACTTTAATTTCCATGGTTGTGAAACATTAATTCTGTTACAACACTCCCCGATGTTTCCGCCACGTTTTGTATGTTCTACGTGGTCGGGGTGTGACAATCAGTGAGACTCGTTTAAAAACATTTTGACTTTCCATTTCTTTAGCATGTTGTGATAGTCCACTGATGTACTATCATTTCCTCTTTTTCACCACAAAACTCATTTTGATTTTTTCAATGTTTTTGAATTTATGAAATTTTATCGTGTTTTTGTATTTTCTATAAACTTTCTCCCCCTAAAATCAAAAACATATTTTTGTGTTTTTGGTTTTATCAAAAGCAGTAAAGAAACTGTACAGAAAACATGACAACTAGACGCAGATCACTTCTGATCGTCGTCCGCCTCGGCCACACACTCTACCACCCTCCCAGAAAACAAATTCTTTAACCCGTTCAACTTTAAAAGATAATTAAATCTTGTTTTATCAAAGGGTTTAGTGAAAAAATCAGCTCTCTGGTCATCGGTGTGAATATAATCAATTCGAATCAATTTTTTCTCGTAGCAATCACGAATAAAATGATGTCGAATCTCAATATGTTTTGTTTTTGAGTGTTGAACCTGATTTTTAGTGAAATTAATGGCAGCCTCGTTGTCCACAAAAATTGGCATGTCTAAGAATTGCAAACCATAGTCCCTCATTTGCTGTTGAATCCAGAGAATCTGGGAACAACAGCTGGAAGCCAAAACAAATTCGGCCTCACAAGTCGAGAGAGCAACTGTGGTCTGTTTATTACACTGCCAAGTGATTAACCGAGTTCCGAAGAACTAGCAACCAACAGTTGTGGACTTAGCATTCAACTTACAACACCCGAAGTCAGAGTCAGAATATCCAGTTAGAGAGAAGTCACCAGATCAGGGATACCACAAACCGGTGCTTGGGCAACCTTTGAGATACCGTAAGATCCTCTTCACTATCGTCATGTGTGATGCTCTGGGACTTGACTGGTATCGGGCACAGAGGCAGTTTGGATACATGATGTCTGGTCGTGATGCTGTCAGATACATTAGCAATCCTATGATTGATCGATAATGCGTTTCATCCACTTTCTCGCCACTTTCATCCGGACATATGCCATGATTCATAGCCAGGGGGTTGATATGGGAGATGATTCGGACATATTGAATTTGTCCAACACATCATTCACATACTTGGTCTGGTGTATGAAGATTCCATCGGGCAGTTGCTCAACCTGAAGCCCGAGGAAGAACTTCATCTCCCCCATTGAACTCATTTCAAACTTCTGCTTCATGACCTTCTCAAACTCCTTACATAACTCATCATTCGTTGATCCGAAAATTATATCATTAACATATATTTGCACGATCAGTAGATGTCCTGCAACCTCATTAGTGAACAGGGTACTATCAACAGTCCCTCTGGTGAATCCGTTGGTCAGCAGATGCTGGGAAAGCGTCTCGTACCAGGCTCTCGGGGCCTGGTGTAATCCGTATAACGCCTTGTCGAGTAAATACACCTTGTCCTTGTGTACAGGATCGGTAAAACCTGGTGGTTGACCGACATACACTTCTTCTTTAATCTTGCCATAAAGGAATGCAGATTTGACATCCAGTTGATAGACCTTGAACCCCTTCCATGACGCGAACGCCAAGAAGATTCTGATTGCCTCAAGTCGAGCAACGGGAGCATATACTTCAGTAAAGTCAATCCCTTCTTGCTGACTAAATCCTTGGACTACCAATCGTGCTTTGTTCCTTACTATAACCCCTCTATCATCTCTCTCACATTTGAAGACCCACTTGGTTTTGATCAACTTCTGATATTCCGGGAGATCAACAAATCTCCACACTCCAAGCTTTTCAAACTATTGTAACTCCTCTTGCATTGCATTTACCCAACTCTCTTCGGTTAATGCTTCTTTATACGTTTTCGGCTCTACTTGTGAGATAAAACATTTTAATGAGAAGTCTACTTGTAAAGGTGCTACAGAGGAGTAAAAACATGTAAGCCCTTTGTTTATTTGTTCGCGAGTTTTCACGCCGCTTTGAAGGTCACCAATGATTTGCTCCGACGAATGGTAGGATAACGTTATTGGCATGACCGTATCCGGTACGCTCACTTCCGATTGCAAATTTGTTATATTCTGATCACCCGTGTGATCAATAGCATTTGAAGTCGCAATATTTGGTTCCTCGTCATAAACCGGATCGGTTTCCGTTTCTGAGTCGTCAGATTGGTCAAATGTTGGAGTTGTTTCTTCTGGGATTACATGTGCAGTTCCACTAGGACCAGCCTTATGATCATTTGAACCCACGGTGGGTGAAGAAACCACCAATGGTCTCGGCACTTGTTCTTATGAAAGAGACTGCTGTTGTTGGTATAAGAACGCCAGTTCCTCCTCATTCGGCTCTGTCGGTAAATGGAAAGACTCCCAGAGATTGTCGTAATCAAATAGCAACCTGTTTCCGGGAAGTTGATTTGGAGCGGTATTTTAAACCCTGGTTTAATAATCAGACATTCATCTTTTGTAAAATGAACAGTAAATGACTTGTTACAAATCTGAGAGATGCTCAACAGACTGTTTTCTAACTCAGCAATGTAGTTCACTTTATCGAATGTTACGACCCCGTTAGTAAGTATTCCTTCACCAACAATTCTTCCACCTTGAGTTCCAGCAAACCCGACATAACCTCCATTGATTGATTTGACGTCGTATAGCAGTGCTAACATCCCTGTCATGTGTCGTGAGGCGCCGCTATCCGTTATCCATTTAGAAATGATAGACCTTGGAAGCCCTTACACATATCAAAAGACATTTACTTAAACAATGATACCCAAGATTTTTCAACATTTGGTACACTACCAAAGACAATATCATGAGTTACTATGTCAACTTTTGGAATGTTAAAACCAACATTTGGAACATCAGATTCTGGTTTTGATTTTAGAGCTCCTTCCTTGATAGGTGGGAATTCTTCAATCAACTTATCTAACTCAAACTCAATTTTCTCATCAGTGGTTACAAAGATTTTCGGTTCCGATTTTAAAACTTCTTCCATTTTCTTTTCCTCAAAAGAATGTTTAGGTTTCTCCACCCATGATTGACTTTGGGAAGTCTTTGTTTTAGAATAAACCTTTGAACTCTTTTATGATTTTTAAGATTCACCAATTTCAAAAGTTGATTTTGGTTTGTCCTCTGACTTCAATGATTCACCGCATTTAAGAATACGCACGGGGAATACCATAGGTGATTTTCCCTTAACATCCTTTGAAATTTTTGGTTTTGGTTTATGGAAAACTGGTTTTATTATCTTTTTGACACATTTTTTGGCCATGTGACCGATTTCATTGCATCGATAACAGATTCTTTTGTCATATTCAACAAAAGTGGATCTGTTGGCCTCGTCACTTATCTTTTTGGCCGCAATAAAAACGCCAATTGCTTGCTTACTAAAGATATAATCCTTTTTGACTTCTGTATTATTACCAGACACAAACACTTCACTCAATTTTTCTTTTGGCTTAACTTCTTTCTTAGCCATTTTCATCTCAAAACCAACACCTTTCTTTTTGTAGTTATTACCATGTCTCTTGTTATTACCATTGTTACCCACCCTTTCATTTTTCTTTCCCGGGTTGTTTTTCAGTTGTTGTTTAACAAAATATTTTTTTGGTTTTGATAGAAACGAATTGTTGTTAACTTCTGAGATATCAATTTCCACGAGTTTAAAAACTTTTTCAACCTTTTCCAGGTTCGCATTCTGAATCGGATACTCAAAATCAGTATACAGTTTGTCAGTTCCGGTCATCGTGTAAACCACAATGATCGAATCGTCATCCGGAACTTTATCTGACTTTGGGATAAACTTATCAAGAAAGTTTCCGTCATCTTCAGAATCTGAACTGGAATTCTCAAAATGAGTTTTAACCGTTTCAAAATTAGTGTTATCACTCTCTTCATCCAACACTTGGTCTACAACTGTTTTAACCAGTTGTGACTCGTTGTCGGTGTCAGACGGAGAGAATGTAACATCTATGTTTACCGGTAACTCATTCTCTTCTGTTCTCAGTTTGAGATTCAATGCCTCCTCCACCCCGTCTGGATATTTCTGAGTTTAATGATTCCACATTGGGGGTGGAACATTTTTGAAAGGTGGTTTAACTTCAGTTTGTTGAGGCACGATCTAATTAATCACATATGAAGATGAAAGATAACTGATCAACTTTTTGTCGACTCTTTCTGTCTCAATGCGCATGAGTTCAAGTTCCTTCTTTAGAGATGTGATTTTGTCCAGATGGATGTTAATCGACATTTGCTTTTCCATGACCGTAGCTTTGAGCTAATTAGCAATTTTATCATTTTCTTTACTCTCAGTGTGAATCATTTTAATTGATCGTGATAGAGTGTCATAAGCTTCTTTAACATCATCAAAATCAAATTTTAATTTGTCGTTAAACTTTTCCAATTCTTGAAACTGTTTGTCTTTTTCAAGACAATCCATGCATGGTTTCAAACAGTTTTCGCATGGCTTTTCAAGAATTTGATCAACTTTTTCAAAAACATTTTCTTGTTTATCATTTTTACTTTCCGATTTACCAAACTCTCCAGACTCAGACTCAGATTTCTCTTCGGATTCAGACTTCACATTTTCTGACTTGTCATCGGACTCGGACTTTTCTCCTGACTCATAGGTATCACAAGTCTCAATAATTGACTCCTTTTCAATAGACACTGACTCTTGAGTTGAATCTTTGGTCTCATTGTTATCAGAAGGTGTTTTAGTTTGTTCTACCTCTTGCAGCTTGACCATAAGAGCTTTATCTGCTATTTCTTTCAACATCTCTTCATTCATTTCCTTTGAGACATCAATGATCTCTTGAATCGGAGTTTGTTCAACTTCGTACTGTGGGCAAAAACCCGTAGTCGGTTCACTAAAGAAACCTGCAAAAGAACCAAAAACATTAGCTGGCATTATAGATTTAAATGCATTAGTAATAACCTCCTGTTCAGACTGATAATAGTAGACTGTTGTTGCCTCCTCTTCTAGATATGCAAAACTTTATTCATTCACCACTTCACTGACTTCTTCAACTTCAGGAACACATTCCTCGATTTCCGGTTCCGGCTCTTCAGTAATTTTAGCCATCATTGCAAGACCACCTCCTGGAACATACTTATCCCAACTGAAACCTTCTGGAATCTTTTCGTCATCTTGATTCACCAAAAGAGCTTTTCTGTTTGTTTGGATTGACTGTTCTCGATTTGAGGTCGTGGATTGAATGGTTGTTGACTGTTTTTATAACTAGTAGAGAACTCCGCGCTTCGCGGCGGAAATTTGGTTTATATCATTTCACTTCTTTAAAGTACCCGTATTCGTAATAAACATTCAATTCATGTGCAATCGATATACTGTTCATAAGAGACTTCAAGAATTGTTATATTACGAGTGTTACCTTCTTTTTGCTACGGGTAGGAAGCGGAACGTAAGCATTGACCCACCAATAAAGACCACAGATTGCTAACCCCATAATCACAACAATGCTCATTATATATTTTAAAGAAATGGCCCATCCGTCGACCCCGGGGCCCAAATGTTTTCTCATGTTTGAAAAATATTTCACTGTACGGCTTGAGAAGATCAGAGCAACATTTGCTCCTAGACCAAATAGAGGGTAGAATTTCTTGGCTTCCTCTACAGTAGTTATCTACATTTTATGAGGGTAAAAATGTAATAAAGCAATTGCACAAGCTCTACTAAGAGGTAAACACGTGTTTATTAACGATTTGAACACTAAATCGTTGTTTCATGTATGATCTTGACTTAAGAACACCAAATATCGACACTACTAAATCTTGTATGTTTAACTAATATAACTGACCGATTCATATATGGGGCCGTGAAACAGAATAAGCACGATAGCACATAGAAAAAATAGACAAACTTCAAACAGCCGATTAATTTTGAACAGGGTGGAGCTACAGCTTTGGGCCCAAAACAATAACTTCTATTTTGAGTAATATGATGTTTTCTTTCTCCTAAAAGGCACAAAATTTCAGAATATTTTCCATTATTTACCAAATACAGGAAAAAATAGATTTTGTATCTTTCAAGAAGATAAGCTATTTTATCAACCAACATACAAATTTGAGCATAAAAAGTTATTTCTTTATGCATTTAGCCCTAAAAAACTCATTGCCTGCCTATAATGTCCATCTAGAAGTATAATATATTCCTCAAACTCTTGTTTTGTCTTAGTTTGCTTAAACATATGTAGCATGCTTCTGTCAAGCTTCAATGGTAATTCAAACATAAAGCATTTTCAACAAAGTAAATCATGATCTCCAATCAAGCTATGATAGTATGATCCAATAACAATAAAGAAACATAAACAGATCCAACAAAACAACTTAAATTTAACCGAACAAACAAAAAAAAGATTCATTACCTGATTTGCAAATCCCCAAAACAGAACTGAAACCACCACACTACCCCAAAGCTCGGCCATGACATAAAAGAAACAAAAACTCCAAATCCTCAAAATCGCAAGCGGTCCTAGAAACCGAGGGCCCAAAAACTCAAGAAGTCTATCAGCAAGAGCTGTTGGGTCAAAATAACCAGTAAGAGGATAAAACAGTAAAACACAAACCCAAAAGCCCCAAAGAAAGCAATAAATGGAAGCATTACAGTGTAAAAAAGAGCCTTCTTTGACAACACATTTGACAACTTTGTATACAAAAGCATAAACCCAATTGCCATAGGCAAATTCACCCAAGTGATATTGTCACCTGCTTCTGTTACTCCATGACCATCCGACGTCCCCGGAGAGCACCACATCAAACACCCCCTGACCCCATACAACAAATCGACCCACTAAGCTACACTCATCCAAAGAAATAGAGCAATGGATGTCAAGTCTAACCTTGTTCGTCAGAATACGTACCTGTTTGGGGCGAAACCCTAACTGCCCGGCCATTGCATGTTGCCGGGGACATCGTCTTGAAGCCAGATCGGCTGTGGGATATGGTAACCGGCCGGAACCCTAGTTCCAAATTCTGCCGCCGCCTCCCTTCGACCTCGTACACCACCAGGACACCACCGAACCAACATCACTGATGGAACCCTCGTCCTCCGGTCGCTAGTACCACCGAACCGGCATCGTTGATGGAACCAGTCTCGCTAGTCACCGTCGGTGCGCCGCCGTGAGTCCGCCGTAAGGATTGGTGGAGGACACTATCTCTCTCTTCACTCTCGTCCCGTTTCTGTGTTAGTCTGTGTCACTCATTTCCTTCTACAAATATAAAAGGGGATGGCACAACCGTAAATAACGTTCTGTTTTTGTCCAATATGCGTACTGTTCATAAGGTCCTTCATCAATTGTTATTATATAAAATATACGGCCTGTCGGTAATAATCGTTGGCGAATGGATTCTGGTGGTTATTAACTTCTCTGTTCGGACAATTGCGCTTGAAGTGTCCCTTCTCTTTACACTTAAAGCAAGTCACCTTCGATTTGTCGAATCCAAGTTTAGAATCAGGACCTGCGAGACTATTTCTTCCGGTAATTTCCATGAACCTCTGAGCTCTTCTCACAATGCTCGCCATACACCATTTTATGTCGACGAGTTCTAGTTCCTCCGGATCAATTTGATCGTAATCTTCTTTAGTCATGTCTGGGTTACCAATTCGTCCGGCTACTAGACTCTCGTAAGACTCAAGTACAGAAGCTAGAAGTGCTATATGCTGCTTTGCGGCTGTCTCGGTAAAATCTTGACCGTTTTTTATATTAACAGCGATATTGCACTGTATCCCTTGACTATAACTCTGATTGTTCGATCCTGAAGAACTTTGAGGAGAAACCTATTCTTGAAAACTCTGAACCTTAGGATTCGGTTCGTAATTTGAAAACGGTGAAGAGTTGTTGTTAGGCATGCTTTGAGGTGCTCCCGATGAAGAATCTGCACTGAATGCCGTTTGAATCTTTGGACTCGGAGCAGATGTGGCAGATGAGTTTCCTTTGTAATAAAGCTGAACATCTTGCTGTACGTTTGCAGATTTCATTTTCCTCATCTTTCGAAGTTCAAACTCATGAGCTTCAATTCTCTCGATAAATGTACTCAGATTGAAACCCACGTATTCCAAATTGTTCTTCAAAACCAATAAGAATGTACCCCACTCTTCTTGTGGTAGTGCGTCAGCCAACTTATCAACCCACTCTTCGTCTGATTTATCTATATTCAAATGTTTCATATCCACTACCAAGTGACAGTACCTCTCAATCAACTCTTTCGTTGATTCTCCTCTGATAGCAGTAAATATGTCGAATTCTTTTTTCAGTGGTGCCTTTTTGCTTTTGATCATTGAAACACTCCCAAGAAATTTGATTTTAAGAGCGTTCCAAATAGATTGTGCGTCACCCTGATGCTGTAACAGTACCAAAATGTCTTCCTTAATTGCCTGTTGCAATATACTGGCCATCTTCTTCTCGGCTTTAAAGTTTTCTTGTTCAGCCGGAGTTAATGTGTTAAGTGTTTTCAGAAGACCAGCATCATTCATAGGAACTACATATTTCGTTTCAAATTTCAGCCAGCATTCGAGGTGATTCGCCTGAACCCACGTGCGAAATCTATCTTGCCACCCTGAATAATCTTCAATGTTGAGCAGTTTCGGTGGTTTTTGCATGGTTCCTAGCTCGTTCTCCATATTCACATTCTGGGCTATACTTGCTGGAGTTTGAACAGTCGTACCTCCTCCGAAAAACGCATTGTAAAACTCTTGATTGTCCATTTTTATATTTTGAAAAATGTTTCGAAAAATTTCTAAGTTTTGAAAAAACTTCAAAAGCGACCTGTACTTTCAAACGATCTGGAATTTCAGGCGATATGGAACTTTCAAACGACCTGGACTGTTTCAAACGACCTGGACTGCCAAACCGTGTGACCTGGATTGCCAAACTGCGCGAGATGACAAATACCAGTTAAAAATTTTCAGTTCGTGCGGTCTGAACACTCCGTGCGATCTGGTCACACAATTTTGAAATTTTCAAACGATCTGGTCTAATCCGTGCGATCTGGACAAGAATTTCAAATGGTTTGAACAAAAATCAAACGATCTGATCAATTTCACACGATTTGAGCATCATTTTCATACGATTTGGACAGTTTCACCTCGTTTGAAGACTTAGTTTATCAAAATTTCAAGTTTTTAACATTTTGGATCAATTTTAGTTTGATTTATAATCTGCAACTTTGTATGATTGTTCAAAATGATGTTTTACACATAATATCCAGAATTCAGTCCATTTTGTCCGTGAAATCGTCTGAAAATCCGAAAAAAGAGTAGAAGAATACAGTTTTAAACGGTTCAAAACACTGATATCAATAGATTTGACTCATCCTGAGCTCTGATACCACTTGTAAGATCGATGATTCGTCCAAACGAGTCAATCAGAGTCAGATCTAGTTTCTAGAAAGGCGGAATCAGACTAGAAACCGTCAATCAGTGTTAGAACAGGAGTAGAAGAGTAGAAAGTCACTTTAAACATGTTCTTCATTGACATAATACGTTTTGGTACAGAGAGAATCGGACAGCAGTTCGGTACAAAATTCTCTAGAAAGTTACAAATGAAGAACACTACTAGCCTATTTATAGACCTGCCAGACCGCATGGATTAACTACTCCAGACCGCACGAGTTGGACAACTCACTCCGTGCGACCTGACCATTCAGGTCGTGCGACCTGGCTAAAATACATACATAACTTTTTAACCTATTACATATAACTGACACGACATAGACTGATGACGCAGGCGATAGACATTATGCATCAACACATGTAATCGACGCGGATGGTGTCCATGTGGACCCGTCCAAAGTAGATGCGGTAATGAATGGGTACCCCCGAAGAATCCAAGCGAAATAAAAATTTTTCTAGGCTTGGCTGGGTATTACAGAAGATTTATCCAGGATTTCTCCAAGATAGCCTCGCCCATGACGAAATTAATGAAGAAGAGTGAAAAGTTTTTATGGGGTTAAGAACAAGAGAAGGCGTTTCAGACTTTGAAGGAAAAGCTCTCAAATTCTCAGGTGTTAACATTACCGGATGGAACGATGATTTGGTGGTATATACTGACGCTTCCCCACCAAGGTTTAGGTTGCGTGTTAATGCAAAAGGGTAAAGTCGTTGCTTATGTTTCAAGACAACTCAAGCAGCATGTAAATAATTACCCAACCCATGATATAGAATTGGCGGCGGTCGTATTTGCCTTGAAGATATGGAGATACTACCTATATGGGGTGAAATGTACTATTTACTCGGATCATAAAAGCCTCAAATATTTTTTCGAGCAGAAGGATCTCAATATGAGGCAACGAAGGTGGTTGGAGCTCATTAAGGATTACGATTGTGATATTCATTATCACCCCGGGAAGGCTAATGTAGTGGCGGATGCTCTAAGCCGAAAAGAGTACCCGCCTCCGATTCAGGTGAAATCGATGAAGATGGTAATTACTTCTAAACTCCTTGAAGAAATACGGGAAGCTCAACTAAAATCCTTAAATGTCGATGACTCAAAGAAGGAAAGAATGAAAGGATTTATTCATGACTTGAAAGAAAATGTGAATGGTGTGAAAACGAGGTATGACCGAATCTGGATACCTCATGAAAGTAATGTGAAGGAATTACTTTTGAATGAGGCTCACAAGTCTCGATACTCCGTTCATCCGGGAGCTACAAAGATGTGTCGAGACTTGAGGATGAATTATTGGTGGCCGGGAATGAAAAGAGACATTGCCAAGTACGTTGCTAAATGTTTGACGTGCTCTCAAGTAAAAGCCGAACACCAAAGGCCGTATGGAAAGTTGCAACCATTGGAGATACCGGTGTGGAGTGGGAGCATGTAACGATGGATTTGGTGACTAAACTTCCTAGAACAAGGAAGGGGCACGATGCTATATGGGTAGTCATTGACCGACTAACCAAATGTGCACATTTCTTACCCATCTGGGAAACCTATAATTCGGAAAAGATGGCGGAAGTTTATACGAATGAGATTATATCTCGACACCGAGTTCCAGTGTCCATTGTGTCCGACCGGGATACCCGGTTCACAACTCGTTATTGGAGAAAATTTCACAAAGAATTGGGGACCCAGTTACATTTAAGCACCACATACCATCCACAAACTGATGGTCAGTCGGAACGAACTATCCAGACATTGGTTGATATGCTAAGGGCGTGTGTTATGGATTTCGGAGGAAGTTGGGATGATCATCTACCTTTGGTAGAGTTTTCATATAATAATAGTTATCATAACAGCATAAAAATAGCCCCTTACGAAATGCTCTATGGAAGGAAATGTAGGACCCCGGTTTGTTGGGGGGAAGTGGGTCAACGCGAACTCGCGTCAAAGGATGTCGTAGGCGAAACGAATGAGAAGATTGATATGGTTAGGTCAAGAATAAAAGCAGCCCAAGATAGACAAAAGTCTTATGCAGATCGGCGAAGGCGACCAATTGAGTTCCCAGTGGGAGATTATGTCTTACTAAAAGTCTCTCCATGGAAATGGATAATTCGTTTTCGTAAACATGGAAAGCTAGGTCCTCGATATATCAGACCATTTAAAATACTCGCTCGGGTCGGGGCGGTGGCATACCAGTTAGAATTACCAACCGCGTTGGATGGAATTCATAATACTTTTCATGTATCGCAACTACAGAAGTGCTTAGCGGATGAGACAGCATACGTGCCTATGGATGATATTGAAGTGGATGAGAAGTTAAATTATGTTGAAAAGCCCGTCACGATAAAAGATTTTAAAGTGAAGGAGCTCTGCAACAAATCCGTTCGACAAGTGTTGGTCCAATGGCAACATCGAAAAGGATCGGAGCTTACATGGGAAGCAAAGGATGAAATGCGAAAATACTACCCAGAATTATTTGGTACGTATTCAGGTTTCGGGGACGAAACCTTCTTTAAGGAGGGTAGATTTGTAACACCCCAAATTCTCGTATGTCAAAAAAAGTATAATGTGTAGTAATGTTCTAATAAGTTAAAATGGAAAATATATATAATTATGTCAAAATAAAAGTTAGTAAAAGAAAAATGACTAAGTTAGAATGTGTGTTACTGAATTGAATATTGTCTAAAAGATGAGGGACTAGATGTGTATTTATGTTATAAAACATGATAAAAAAAAGGGAAACCAGACTTGGTGTCTGGTGTGCGATCGTGAGAAGGCCAGGGAACTCTTTCCCTCTCAAAACCCTAAGTCTCTAAAATTCCATCAATTGAAAGTGAAATTAGCAAGGAATCGAATGCATGAGCTAGGAATTCTGATTTACTAAGTGTTCTTAACCTCAAGTAAGTGTAATTTCTTGATTTAGTGATGTTTGATTTTGTGGGTTTAGTGTAATTCGTGAATGTAATGCAAAAATTGGTATGAATAATGGTTGCTATGGTTGTCAAAACATCAAGAGATGTTAAATTTTGAATATGAGCATGGATTAGGGCAAAACCCACGTGTATGTCAAGGAATGGTTAGAAATTTTGAAGTTCTACATGTTAATTTGGTTGTTGTTGATGAAATCGTTATGAATAATTGATTTAGAACCATATGTTCATGGTTAAAATAGTAAATTATGAAATAAGGTTATGATTTTTATTATGAAAGATTATGATTAACGATTGATGAGATAGGATGGACATGTTATAACTACTTGTACATCATGCTTTGTAGGTAGTATGCGCACCATGTGTTTGATGAAATGTCTAAATGAATTTAGATGTGATTTTGTATGAAAACTTGCTAAATTGATGAGATGTGATCATGGTGGGAATGTATGTGATTTATGAATGTCATATTGGGTAATAAGGAATGTGAAAATAATGGAAGCTAAATGAATAAAGTTATGATGTACAGGAACTAAGAAGGAAGAAGGGGCACGTCACTCCAAAGCGCAAGGAAAGCAGGATCACGGTAAGTTCATATGAACTTAACTTTTTTTTATGATGTCATGCGGATGATAGTTAGTAATGAAGTCTTAGTGTCGAGTCGTATGTATGTTCAAGATAAACTGTTGCTATGTCGTATGTTAGAAAATGGATAAGTACCATAATAGAATGAGATGTATATTGACCACTCAAGTGGGATAAAATTGTATGGAAAGTGGGAATGTTAAATGGTTATGTAATGACTTGTTGTAAACGGGTCAAAAGGATAAGTTTGTATCATGCGTGTATGACAAGAATTACCCATTGTAAATGGGTTAATTTGGACAAGTATGACGATTAATGTTGATGTTTGAATATGGGCTCATTACTAATGGGTCGAACGAGATGTATGTATGAATGTATTGAGATGTTGGAATGAAAGAAAGTTAATGGAAAGAATGTTAAATGAAAAGAATGTTTCAAAGAAGATTTATAAATAAATGGTAAATTACCAATGGGTCGATTAATAGTATGAAATGAATGTTACGGATTTTGTTCGAGTATTACGAATTATCTAATGTTTGATGTTGTGTATGATAGGTAAATCTCATGTTTGAAGTTGACGAGCTCGGACGAACACACTAAATTGCCCTTTATGCGCTTTTGGACCATGTTATCTTTTGCTAATGGGTCAAAATCATTTTTGTATTGTAAAATGTTAACCTTATGAATAGAATAGTAGTAAGTGTTTTAAGAATGTTTGAATCTTTTGGATTGATTCTGAATTAAATTGTAAAAACAGGGAAACGTCAATGTTTCGAATGGGTCATGCCCAATTTTTGTTAAAATTTAAATGATTTGACCGTTAAGTAAAACTGGGCGTCACAGGGTATGTAGTACATAGACATATAAAGTTCGAGCCTTGCACATTGAATCGAAATTTTTGCAAAAGGAAAACCATCCTTTAACTAGGCGGACTTTTTCAAACGCGAATAATTTTGTTGTTAAACTAATAAACGGCTAACTTTTACTCAAGGTTGGACTTCAATGTCTTGGTTAGACACTCGAGTTTAATTGCGGACAATTAAAGTGCCGAGAGGGGGTAGTGTACATTGAGTCCAAGTTAGAGTCTTTTTAGTCATTTTTAGTCTAGTTCGAGTCTAACTTAGTCGGTCTTGGGTTTACTTGCACGTACAAGTGAATTAGGCTCGCCCGTACTCAATCTCCATTCGAGCTAGTTTAATGATTACTTAGCAATTGTAAAAGGTAACCCGGTTTTTAATTCAACTTTATTTTCAGAATTTAGCCGCGAATGAAATGCTATACGGCTATTCTAATTTTTAGAAAAAAAGTTTTATAAAAATCCAAAAAACATAAAAATTTCAAAAAATTAAAAAATTTAAAATACCAAAAATAGTTTGTGATTACTGATTATCTGTTTGTTTTGTCTTGTTTAATATCTGTTTTACAGACATGGCAGCTGCGGGTAGCAGCTCATGACGTAGTGGTAGGAGCCGGAAGAGGGGTGCGGATCAGATAGCACAGGAGGATCTGATAGCACAGGAGACTCCGATTTTACAAATAGGTGCTCAGGATCCGAGGTTGAGAAAAATCAAATATCAAAGGGCTCATGAATGGATTCCAACAAGTAAAGTTAATAGACTTGATCACCCGATACTACAGTTCGAGTTAGATACAAAAGAATGGAGAAAGTATGATAAGTTGAAGGATACAGAATTGTTTCAACACAGGTGCATAGATTGGATTTGGTTGGAAGAGATAGGCTCTAGGCAGGAGGTGTTAGACCTCCTGGGTCCAAAGTTGAGAGATATGCTAGATTGCAGTTGGGATCAGTATGAAGAGCTAGTTCTGGAGTTCCATAGCACGTGGAAACACAAAGAAGGGAAATTTGGTGATGATAAAGCGATATCTTTTAGTTTGGGTAGGCAAGTGTTCGAGATGAATATGGCAAGGTTTGCGATTGTGTTTGGTTTTTATACGGAGGAATAGGTGAAGCAGCCCGGGTTTGTGACTAGTCTGAGAGGTGCATACACTATTGATAGGGAGCATAGTGTTGGTGGGGCTGAGTTACGTCACTTCTGGAGGACGATTTCCGACCATCCATTTGCAGTTACGAACCTGATTACGTCGGTTCGTAATCCGGTTTACCGGTATGTTTTGAAGATATTAACGACTACTTTGGTGGGGCGGAAATCCGGTGAAAATAAAGCGAACTGGATTGAGTTGTTCATTCTCATGTGTCGGGTGGAGAACCGGGAGATGAACTTAGCTACGGTGTTAGCAGATTCATTCAGCTGGGGGCGTAGAGGTGGTCATCGAGCGGCGTTGGATATGGGCCCGTATATTACTCGTATTGCATCGAATCTGGGGGTGTTTGACAAGTATATCCCCCGATTCTTACATGAAGGGCCGAAGATAATGACGTTTGGTATTAAGGAGTTGCAGCAGGAAGGGATTGTGTCGTATACTGAGCCTTACAGTTGGGAGCCGATTAGGCAGGGCCCGCAGGTGCAGTCGCCCGAGGGACATCCAGCTGAGGATGTGATGATGCAGATTGACCCTACACACCGTCAGCGGCCACCACAGCGACATGAGCGGCCGGCGCCGTAGTATCCGAGGAGGCAGCCGCCACCTGAGCCGCTCACTTTGAAGTCATTCTCTGGCTATGTGGAGCAGAGGTTTGACAGGTTGGAGCATCTGATTCAGACGGGTCAGGAGAGACAGGAGGATGCTCTTAGATATATCATGAGTAGGCATAGCATGGGGATTCCAGTCTTCTTTCAGCCGAGACAGCAGGGTGGCTCGGCTGGTGCTGGAGAGAGGTTTGATCCGTTTCCCCCGTTCCATGTGTTTGGTGAGGGTAGCTCAGGAGCAGGAGGTAGAGATAGTAGCAGTGAGGAGAGTGCCAGCGAGCATGACGAGGATTAGTGTGGGGATGATGAGGATGCAGCAGTACTGATTGACTATATCTTTTGTTTTATTTTTCTTTTATGTTGTTTTCATCCTCATATTTTGGTTTGTACTGATATACTTAAAACAGGTTGGTAGGGTTGGTTGATATACACTGCTGGATGGTTTGTGTTTGGAACTGATACTTATGGTATATATTATGATCTTTTGTTAGTTTGTTTATGATGTTTGATAGGTTGATGTTTATGCCGCTTTCGTTCGCGTGTCCGAGATTAGGAGTTGTTTGCTGAGCGCGTTTCGAATTGGAGGGCTTATGTGGAAACGACTGGCACTTTGACATTCTCACATATTCAGCTAAGTCGTTTCCCTAGTATTCTTTTATTTCTTTATTTATTTAGTTCGTTCTTAGTTTAGTGGTAATTTAGGTAGTTTTGAGTCGTATTTCCGTTCTTGCATTAGGGACAATGCAATCTTTAAGTGTGGGGATGGGATACATGTAAATAATCGAGTCATAAATATGAAAAAAAAAAATTAAAACATTTTAAAAATCCAAAAAATTTGAAAAATCAGAAAATGTCTTTCGATTAAAGAAGTTTGCAAATTAATATGAAAAATGACAGAAAAGATGGATTCTTATTCGGGTTCAAATAATAATAATATGAGATTAAAATAAATCGAGCTTGTGTCTAGTTAGGGATGTGTGAATAGGCCCGGGTTTGGTTTTAGGTCCCTTTGAGTTAATATTACCTTAATTGTCGGTCTACTAGTGGGTTTTCATCTGGTAAATATGGGAAATTAAAACCACCAATAAGAGTATAAAGAATGTCGTTATAAGCCAAAACCGTTAGAATTTTTAATCATGAAAAAGAAAAAGGGTAAAATAGAAAAAAAAGAGCTAGAAACTGAATGAAAGTAGCGTAGGCCAATGTAATCTTGGTTGGGGATAGTGACTTCGACCCGGAATGCCTCTAGGATACGTGAAATCGAAATTGCAATAAAAATTGTCGAAGCCTATGTAATCCGAGTTGGGGATAGCGACTCTACAGCCGGATTGCCTCTGGGTTAGGTAAAAGCAATGTCTAATCTCGTTAAATGAAAAGAAAAAAATGATTAAAAATGAAAAAAATTGATTTTAAATTCTCTTGTTTTTGATATAAGACGGTTGGGAATTGGTCCAATGAACGTTCCTTTTGTTCTATAAGCTTGAGGCGGGATTAGGTGGACCGTAGCTTCAAGCGTGAGGCCCTAGGTAGATTGACCGCACTTAAACTAAATTCGCATGATAAGGAATTAAGACCAGATTTGGGTTTAAAGGGACAAATATATTCTTAATCGCGGCTAACGCAAGCTTTGATTTTAACAAAATATAAATAAGCTTTTGACCCGAGTAACTAAACATCTCTGATTCCGTTGCATAATTCTTTTTCGAGGACGAAAAAAGAGTAAGTGTGGGGATATTTGATGTATTGAAAAATAAATCTCTTATTCGTGTAAAGTTTGCATAGTTTCCTTTAGTTTTAGTTTTGTTTTATTTAGAATTTCGTTACTTTGATCAAGTCTTATGTTTCCAGGTTGTTGGTGCTAAAAATGTCGAAAAAACGAAGTGTTATAGGGTGGGAAACAAGTTAAAAAGAGTTAGCATAATTTTTAGAGATTTTGGGATGCTGAAGCTGGAAAAATAATGAATCTTTCTGTGAAAAAGGAGTGCTCGCGTCGCGCCACAGGGACCTGTCATCATCGTCGCGGCCCGCCACCATTATAATAATAATTACTGATATACCGTGCCGTCGCGCCACGCGACCTCAAAGGACCATACCCGTCGCGCGACGCGACGGGGCATCTGGGCAATTTTTCTTCGTTATCGATCAGGGTTTAGTATAAAAACTCATTAAATCACAACATAAACCCTAGTTACGAATTAAGGAACTCGAGGGCGATTTCAAGGGCCATAATTGAGCTATTCGGAGCGTTTTTTTATCACTAGAATCATTGGTTCAAGTTCGGGTTGAAGATTGAAGACTTGCACGGGTTCTTTAGTTCCTTGTTTGTTGATTTCTCTCTTTCGAAACTTATAACCATGAATTCTTGTTTGAACAACTTTGTTTCGTTTTCATTGTTTAACATGCTTGGCTAAACGTTTAAACTGCCAAGACTACGATGAATGGATTTGAATAAAGTTTGAACCTTTTTAGTTAATTGCATGTTTTTTTATGGATTAATAGTGTTTTGTAAGAAGTATGGTTTATTAATTTGGTGTGTATGCATACTTTAATTTGGTTAATTATTATCAATTGCTTTGTGTGAATCTAGATGGTTGTCTGCTATGGAATACGTTCATGCTAGATCTTTGGCCTTGTGTCTTTGACCTTTAGGGTGAATTGGCCAATAAACCTTAGAAGTGATAGTTAATAATTTGCTAGATTTCAGTATTCTACTAGTCCTAATAGCTAGAAGGTGCAGGGCTATTGGTGGGTCTTACCCGGCGAATTGCTTTAGACAGTCTTTGGAAAAAGTCATGCCTTAGTTTCCCCGTCGGTTTATTAGTCTATCAAGTCAAATTAAGAAGCCCAAACTACCCTAGATCTATAATTGGAAAAGAGTAGGTCAATATTAGGGTACTTACATAATAATTAGATAACCGGAAGGAAGTCTAATAACCGGTAGGATTAACGGCCTAGGTAGTGCCATAAGTTTCACCTCGAGAAGGGTTGAGGGGCTTAGTTGGTGTCTTAATAGGTTTAGTATCACAAGATCCCGGTTCCATAAATCATGCAGTTAACTTAATTGGTAAATTCTAAAAATCAATCCAGGATTCTAGTCTAGGTGGTCTTCTTCATCATCTGAGAAAAGTCTTCACATTAGTTCGTATTAGCATAGTTCTAGTTAATAATTAGTTTAATCGATTTCCTTAGATTTTCTGTAACCCCCCCTCCCCAAAACAATTAAACAGTTTGAGTCGTGTCTGTCATAGTTTATTAGAGTCTAGTTAGCGTGATTAATAGAGTCTCGTGGTTCGATATCTGGACTTCCTTGCCAATTGTGTGGTTTAGGTCGAGTCTAGATTTAAAGCTTTTTAGTGTCTATCTTAGAGAGTCTAAAGTAGTTAATTTTAATAGTCTGTTTAGCACCCATCACTACCTTATTATGCAAACTAGGTTTTCTACCCTTATGGTAATTTTACATTGTATACACATCTTCAAGCAACATGTACAAGAGAGCCAAGCTATTTTATAGGGGGTAAACTTGCGCATTGTCCAAAAATTTAAGACACTTTAGGGGCATTTTAGGGATTTCGGTGTCACACCCCAACCGATATCAGAAACATCAGAGTGAGACGAACAAGATAGCTCAAAGACTTCATAACACTATTATGACAATATTTAATTCAAAAGTTGATTTCATTCATAGTAATAATTGTCAATTACAATATGGAAATCAAAGTATAACATTTAAAGATTAGTACAACAAAATTCAATAACAAGTACAACTTCAAAATTTAGCATTTCTAAGTGTGTTTCTAAGTCGTCCCTACTAGATTTCGTCATGATCATCATCATCAACCTGCAACATGTTAAAAGTATAGTTCAACACACAAGGCATTGGCGAGTACACAAGTTTAATACATAGCATAAGTAATAAAGTTTTAAAACAAATCCACATGGCAACCTAAGTTATCAAAATTAATGTAAAACTGGCATGTGATTATTCAAGTCAACCTAAAGTTTACGCAAATGTTTAAAGACTTAACATGACCTCACGAACACAGGCGGTGCATTACTCAGATAGCGCTATACATGTGAAGGGTAGGCTCGTACAAAGTTAATGACAAGTGTATCAGAAAAATAATAAATCCAGATTAACGAATCAAGTATAACATATGCATGCATGTATTTGATCATTTGTGCATTTGAATAAAGTATAAGTGTGATTGTGAATTTACTAGTGTAAACATATTGCACCCAAAAGTGTAAAATGAAAGAAGGGTGTTCGAGTGTACTCACGGTTTTGAAAAACTTCCTTTGAATCCTGTGACTAGTTTGTAAGTTGGAGGATGGAACACCGAGGTCACCCTACATGGGGTAAACGACGATGTGTATGTAACGGAATTAAGATGGAAGATTCGGATTGGAACTTAAAGTACAAAAAGTATGTATGTATAAAAATATTATCCAGTCTAAGTACTCGTTTTTTACACTAAGTTATATGTGATTTCATGGGTCCTAGTTTGCCCATTAGAATCATTAACGAGAGACTTAGATTCATAGATAAGGTAGCTTAAGTTTATGACGAATGACCATTACTCGATCATTATCATAAACTCATCCATGTTTGTGTGCGTGTGTGTGGGTATATATATATATATATATATTTATATAGTTCTAATAATAATCCTAAGCTAAGTCCATCATAGATTGTCATATAAGTCAAGCATGGAGGATTAACCTCGTTATATGATTCACCACTACACAAATCATCACAAGGATTATTCAGAGGGTCGTGAATAACAAGAGATAAAACTAACTAATACATGCTCAAGTAGCCAAGTAAATCCTAACCCAGGTGAACCACTACGACATGGAAAGAGTTAACTAAGTGTCGGAGGCTAGGAGGGGTTATGTTACTTTGGTACTAGGAAGCTACCTGAGTGTTCATATAAAAGGTTCACAAGTGAGGTAGTGGAACTAGGTTGGAAAGCCAAAGCTCCCACGGTTCACACTTTTACAAGTCACAAGTTTAACCATATGGAAGATGGTGAATCGTGATTGTTTTCAGCACTTGGATTATAACATGTATGAACTTTAAAGTAAAGAGTTTTGAACTCATAACTTGATGGAAATCACCTCAACATAAACCCACAACTATAGACTAAGTTGTGAGCTTGGTGAATACAAGATTTCACCAAGTTTTAGCAAAGAAATTGAAGTTACATAAACATGGACAAAAACAGAAAATAAATCTCACTTTGGACCTCAAATATGGTGAGGTTTCACCTTAGTTTATAATGGAAAACTTGTGAAAACCTTCCTAGAGGTTATCCAAGTAAGATAGAAGAAGAAACAAGCAAAAATGAAAGAAGAAGTGAGCTAGAACTCACTTTAAAAACCTTGAAACTTTCTGCTCAAAATCAGAATTTGTTAGAGTTCTTGAGAGGATTTGAGAGTGTTTTTGGAGTTTGGAAAGTGAAAATGAGTGTTAGAATGATTGTATTTATAGTGGGGGATTAGGGTTAGGAGTTATTAGTGTTTTAAAAGAAGTTAGGTGGTGGTTGGAGGTTGAAAAGGAACCAATCCATGATCAAAGAATAGCTGGCTGCGGATTGGGAGCTCCCGCACGTCACGGAAGAAATAGGGAGGGTGCCGCGTGTCGCCTGAGCTGCCTCAGGACAACTTTCAGATTTTGGCACTTTTAACCCCTGCAGTTTGGTTCTTGATGTATTTTATGGTATTTCTAGTATATTTAACATATAATTATGTATATAATACATATAAAAGGATGGATTACGTATTGTAAATATAAAATTAAGTATTTGCATGTACAAAATGTATAAAATACGTATTTATGATCGTTTGCGTGTAAAATAAGCATGTGTTTACGAGAATGACGAACATGTATCAAGTATGCATATGAGTTAAATGTATAAACAAGTATGAATAACCAATGTTTAATTCTTAAAATGTGATTAATTTTATTACGATCAAAGTCTCGATTTACACCGATTTGAAACAAAATACGATTACAAGAGATTACTAGTTTCCGAAAATATAAATACAAGACAAGCTTTCTAATTAAGGAAAGTTACAATAGTGAGACGTTACATTCGACACCTTTGTAACCTATAATGTTAAGGTGACATGTGAAGAGTCTAAATTAATCGTTATTCCAAATAAATTTATGCATTGTAAAATTGATTAATTAATTAAATTTATTGTAATTTCCACAAAACCTCTTCTAATCATTATCACCGGCAAACCGTTCAATTTCTCATCATCTATCAATTGAATTGAATTCAATCAATGCGACTTTCAATTACCCTGCCCTGCAATTAGATCCATTTATATTTGATTCTTTAACCGTAACACATCAATCAAGGAGACAAACATGGGTTTATAAATCGTTTAAATAACGTGTGTGGCCTTAATTGTGTTGCCTCTCTTTCTCGGAACTGCTCCTCATGTTCCCTAAATCCCAATTCTACTCATCGATTTCAGGTGACACTTTCTTTGATTCTTGTTTTAAGTTGCATACTGATTACCTAAAATCAATTGGCAGTGACATATCTACTATTATTATATGTTCTTGATTCTTGATTTGCTTTGCAAAGTTAGAGGCTTTAGAGTGAGGAAGAAAAGGTTATGTTGAAATTAGGGGAAATTGGTTGTGGATATTAGGGTTTTGCTTCATTAGTTGAGTAATTTGGTGGTGGTTATAAAATATGAAGCTTTCAACATTAGGGTGTATCACCAGCCCCTTGAAGGTATCTCCTTTAATTTTAACTTGATCTTTCTTAATTTTTTTGTTGGTTAATCTTGTTGAAAGTTGATACTAATTAGTTTGAATGTGAAAGAATTATCTGTGGGCTTGCCTTTTAGGTTTTTATTTTTTATTGAACACTGCATTTAATCATGAAAATAGACTTTCCACATGAAAATTAACTTTAAAATGAGAACCCCAAAAAGAGATTAAAAAAGGGTTGGGAGATATCGCCCTTGCCACGAGCGACAACCATATTTTTTGTAAAAGTCTAAAGACCATTGGACATATTTAGAACCAAGGGCGACAACCATATTTTCGAAGGGAAACGTTTAAGTGTGAAATTATAACTATATTGGGATTAACTATTTAATTAGTACACGACATGACAAAGAAAAAGAAGATCAGTGCTGGATTCTCAAGAACTTTCTAAAGATACCGGAGATGACTTGAAAGAGTTTGGAAAGCACAACAGAGCCATAAATGCTAGTAAATTTTCTTTTGAATTCTAATAAAATTTTAGACTTTTAGTTAATAAAACAAACATTTTAACTTTCCAATGGTTCTAATTGATTCAAGATTGCAATATCAATGGAAAAAAGAGTAGGAATTTTAGCTAAAGAAATGTAATCAGATTTTTGCTTTATGCAAGAAAGATGCAGCATTCTTGAGAGGACAATGAGCGGCTTAGAGACGGGTTTGTAAGGGTAATTCCACCTGAGGAAGATGATCTGGTATGTTTTATTCACATGTACACCCTACAAATATAAATTATCATGTCTTTTAAAAATATTAGTATAGTTAGGTGACTAGACGGTTTAGAATTACATTGGATTGGTAACAGGTCTGCGTTTAAACATGTCATTTTCTGTGCGTGTCAAACATCATTTTGTTATTTTTTATTGTTGCAAAATAATCCAAATCTCAGCCTAAAAAGATTTAAGAGGTAGCAAAACAAAGGGTAAGGGTTACTGGGGTAGTTGATTATTTGATATTTGAAGTTGTTTTTTTGGGTGGGCTTAGTATCAGGTTTAGGTAATGGAAACCCCGAGTAACTTTTAAACACATAAGATCATAAACATGTATACATGTTACCCATAAGCCCAACACGTATGGGACATAATTATACTCAATCGAGTATGGGACGCTGTTGGTACTACAGAATTTTATAGGATTCGAGTGTCATCGGCTAGACTTCTAATTCATTTTTTAAAGTAACTATGTAGAAAGTTGGAAAATAGAGTTCGATTAAAATGCTTGAACGGTGCATGGTGGTATTGGTGAAGATGGTACACTCTAGTTGTTTACTGGAGGCTGAAGGTGCATCTTATACACGTGCCATTTTTATTTTTATACTGATTATAAAACATTTAGTTGATTATTTATTTTTATTTATTCATGTATTCTACCCATTCTTACCTTAGGTTTTGGATTTTTGGCTTCAAAGATATGTGTGGAAAAAGTGGCAACATCTTTTGTTGATAAACATCTATGGTAATTATTTAACATGTTCCCTAGATGTGGCGAGAATGGGTGAGTCAAGCGGGTTAGGTGTCACACCCCAACCGATGGCGGAATCATCGGGGCGCGTCACTAGGCGAATCAGATTGCTCAAGAGAATCCATAACAACTACATTGCGACAGTATTTAATGCGTTCATTATCCCATACTAATAAACAATTAAAATCACATAAGTTGTCACGAATTTCTTGTTCTCTCAAACAATACAAATCCGACAACCTAGATTTTAGGTGTGTTTCTAGACTTCCTAGCTTGATTTGATGTAGACTGCGACTAAACCTGCAACATACGTTAAAACAACGTCAATACAAAAGTATTGGCGAGTATACAAGTTTAGATAGTGTAGCGTAAATAGTTAAAAGTGCTGCGAATTACCAAATACATAAACGAGATACCTCAACATATATGCATATAAGACAAATACTACCAGCTAAGTCACTCAAGCTGCGATTGCGATTGCTATTCATCCTAACTAGACCCCGTCGGGTTCTATAGTACTATACTAGTTAAGGCGGGACCTCGTGAGTATAAGTCCTAACACATATGTAATTAGCATCACGTGTAAATATGCACAACAGTTATTCGCAAGTGATAAATAGTTTAAGCATTCAATTAGTTGATTTGATAGAAACGTATGTTACACCCAAAAATGCGATAAAAAGGGGTTCGAGTATACTCACAGTCGGTGTTCAGCAAGTAAACACAACTTGGTTGGATTGAAGGGAGCGCGTCTGAGATCAGCCTGATTACAGATTGATAGCGTAAGCATCGAACAGTGTGATAAACGATGAGATGTGACTGAGCGTCGAATGGCAATCCGATTCGATGGCCAGTCGATCGGGTGGCAATCCGTTCGGATGGTCATTCGATCGGATGGCCATTCGATTGGATTGCCACCTCGTTTGGTATGGACATGTTTGTGTATGATGGTTTGCCTTTTGAAGTTTTTGTTGTAGCATTATGAAAGCAGAGAAGTATCTCTACCCTTCAGGTCGATCGATCGAACGGCGACTCGATCGGGTGACGATCCGATTAGTAGGACACTTAGTGAGAACAAGTTCACAGCAGTTTGTCACTCGATCGGATTGCAATCCGATCGGGTGGCAATCCGCTTGGAACTAGCTATGCATTGAACAAGTTGAAAATTATTTAAGTGTTGAAGTTTAAAACATCACATGGTCGGATGGTCGTTCGATCAGACGGCAATTCGTTCGACGTACAAGACTTTTGAAGAGTTGAAATATAGTTTAAGTGCGGAACCAAGTGCAAGCCGATCGGACGGCTGTCCGATTGGGTGGCAATCCGATCGGACGGCAATCCGTCCCGGCGGCCTAAATCGTCTTGACACTTGTTCGTTTTGAAAGTTTTGCGGTTTTCTCGAGACGGTGTGACAACGTGCCAAACAGAACCTTATCAACACCCAGGTGACCTGGTTGGGCAGGAATCACCCTAGTCCGATCTGTCAATTGTTTGAGACGGTTGCTCATGTTTAACCCGAGATCGGTAGTCTCTTTGATAAAACCCAGGTCTTGAACCAACGCTTCGCTAAAACGAGTGGAAGATCAGAACAAGCTCCGATTCTATCGGTTTGGAATGCATTGAGTGTAAAAGAGTTGAAAGAAAGTTGGAAACCATCTTTCAATCCTTTTATCCATGATTATGTGTGGATCTATGCGAAAATGTTGTTGATTCTTGTGGAAATCCTTCAGATCTGAGTGGTTCTTGGTGGAATGAAGCCAACAGTTGAAGTTCATAAGAACTCCATGATGACATCATCCTAGAACTCCGCAAATCCATTGATTTCACGGTTAAAAGTTGAGATTTAAAAGAGAAAGTGATGAAGAAGTGCGTGCAGATCATAGAAGTACAAGTTTTGAGGTAGAAACTTACAAGAATTGCGAGAAATCGATAGAGAATGGCTCCAAGCGTGCTGGTCGAGTGAGAGTTGTCACATCACTTGAACAGTGATGTGGTAAGGGCTATTTATAGGTGAAGAGGAGAGAAAGTGAGGGAGTGCCATGGATCGGATGGCTGTCCGATCGACTAGTCACTCGATCGGTGGTCTCCGGCAAATTATGCTTCGATGTTTCGTTTCGATCGTTAAGCGTTGCGATAGATTGGTCATACCTTTTCATACCCACATTCGTATATTTAGTATAATTAGTCACATAGGGTCGTATAAATATCCATATTTCAAAGTTGCGATATAATAACCGGGTTTCGTTTCGAATATGCGTTACTCTGCGACGCATCACGGCTTTCGAGGATGGTAGAATAGGTCCTCACTCAACGTCATCATGCACGTTAGCGTGTGTGATGCGGTGTGTTATAGTGATAAAGTATGCGTAATATGCGAAAATACTGCGAAATAGCGATGCATGCGATATAGCTACATTATGATCCGAATATCTGGTGCTAGGCGTAACGAGTGTAATGAGTAGTAACAACGCACGAACGTGCGGGTTCTTACATTAGGTAACGGGTCAAACAGGTAATTTTATTAGCGCTAATAGGCTTTGTGTGAACATCTTACAACCTTGGGGGTTCTTACAAGATCATGTGCCATTTATTTCTTTATCTTTTAGTGTAGTACAATGCTTATCATTTTGTAAGCAACTCCTTTGAGGTTATCCTTGTTATTATATAAAAACCAAATATTTTGAATGCTAAATGTCATTTAGTTACTTCAGTTCTGTAAAATTGGATTATGCATCTCGTGTTAGTGTCTCTGTAGTTTCAAAAAAACACCTATGTGATTATTTGTAAGAGATTGGAGGTGTGAAAGTGCTTGTTCCGTATTTCTCGTGAGCAATCCTTTTAGCCCAAACTAAAGATGAAACCCAATAGACATTATTAAGACTTCTTTTACATACTCAAATCTCTCCTATACTCATATGAGACGTGCTTTTAAGGTATACAAATAAAGCCACAAGAAGATAGGAAGGTACAAAGAAACATAAAGTTTGATCACTATATTCCTGCTTTTGCTGCTAGAATTCATGAAGAAAACAAATCTAAGGAAGGGATCCACATAAACCCCAAGGTATCATTTTTTTTCCTTAATGTGTTCTTTACAAATTTATGCTTTTTTTTAATCATTTGTGTTGGTGTATTTACTTCATGAGCTGTCATACAGGGATTTGCCATTGGAAATGGAATCACTGATCTATTAATTCAATACAAAGCGTACACTGATTACGCGCTAGACATGGGAATAATTAAGGAGTCTTGATCATAAAAGCATTAAGACCATGTGTAGTGGTTAAAGAAAATAATGCCCCCATCATGGGGCATTATTCGACACGTGGCAGTCCAGTCAACATGGGGCATTATTCCAAAAGTGGCGTAATGGGGCATTATTCCAATAACGCCCATGCAATCATTTCACAATTTTTTTTTAATTTAAAACATAAAAAACTTCATTAATTTAAAATAAAAATTACACTACTTGAAATAAAATAAAAAACCGAAAAAAACAGAAAATAAAAAAACCGAAAAAAAAATAAAGTTAAAAAAAGAAGAAGATGATCTAGAGTCCATATTTTTCTCGAATTTTTTGGCGACGCATTTGCGCAAGAATCAACGCATCGCCTTGGAGGTGGTCGATAGGTTTGGACAAAAACTCAATGTCCTTTTCCATTTGCCTCGCCTCTTGCATCTCGTTAAACTTTTTGGTTTCGGCCACTCGTTCTTTCATAGTCTCATAACGTTGGTGGCCGAGGTCGCGAATGTCTTGGAGACGACGGTTCATCTCCTCGAAATCTTCCTTTAACTCGAGATTGGAAGACGACTCGACCGTTTTTTTCCCGGTTCGCTTATCCTTTCTTCTACCGGGCGGTCGGGTCAACTCTTCTTCAAGTTCCTCGTCAACGTCCACCACCTCATTTAGATCGACATTGCGGGCATCCGATGTCGGTGTTTCAGGGTCAACGGAGGATGATGTTTTTGACCAGTTAGCTCGACGTCTACTACTAGACATCATGGTACCTACTAGCGCCCACTTTGGACTTTTTCATAGTAGATCACAACAATTATAGTACGCGAAAGGGCATTTCGTTTTCTCGAACTCGTCCAAAGTCCTCGTTAAAACCCCGACGTCGGCTTCACCGCTCGGGTGATTATCGAAGTTACGTTGGTACACTTCTTGGAACGCATGACACTTGTTGTTGATGTCGGTCCATTTGCTAGAAATGGAATCTTTGTCCCGATGTTCGCCTTGACCCCACGTGCTATAAAAGAGTGCACGAACCCTATCCCAAAAAACGGGGCCCGTTTGAAAGTTTGCTACAAATTTAAAAAATAAAGGTAACAAATATAAGTTGTATGTTAAAAATAAAAGTACAAATATAAGTAAAAAATAAGCAAAAAAAAATATAAAAGTTGCCAGTTTCGTGGTCCTCCGAAATGTCGAGCCACGCCCGAGTCAACGTGAATTCCTCGTCCTTCGTCCATTTAAGGTGAGTTTTTGTACGTCGAGGTTCGTCATTTTCCTTCTTCTTATGCGACCTTCTGCCACGTTTCGATTTCTCTTGCACCGATTCGGGTTGCGTCTCCGACACAAAATCGACATCGGGTTCGGATTCGGCTTGTTGTTGTGACGGTTGCGGCCCGCCGGCTTGACCATAGCCGAAGGTGGGAGGCACGAACGGAGTGGCGCCACTCAAGTAAGCTGCGTACGTTAACATGCTCGGGTCCATTTCTTGAAGGTTAAACGTGTGTTGCGGTTGGGTTGTGTTCGGGTTCATGGGTCTTGCGGGGACACCAAAAGGGGGTCGGAATGGATGCATGATTGTATAAAATATAAAAGAAGTAGGAGAGAAAGTAAGAGTTTTTTTTATAAAAAATAGGAGAAAGTGGGTGATATATATATAGTGGGTAAATTTTTGAATTAAAAAATAAATAAATAAACAATTGACCGTTGCCAACGGTCATGTCTCAAGCCCCAATGCAAATTCAGCGTTTTAAATAAAACGCCAACAACAATTTTTTTTTCAAAAAAATGCCTAATAACGCCTAGTGTAATAGGGGGGGGCGCTTTGGGGCATTTTTTTTCAATTTTTTTAAAAAATACCGCCCCACTACGGGTGGTCTAAGAAGCACTTGAAGCATATCTTATATTGTTGTTTTAATGGCTAATTGAATGCTTTTTTGCTCTTTAATGAGTCACTATTGATAGAACAACAGCTTGTATGATTGCATACTTGGCTTATGAAGGGGTATGGTCCCAGATCTCGCGTCAGCATGACCGCGAGTGACCATTACCCTTATCAAAAACCCCCACCAGCAAGAACTTATATGTGTCCGTGCGGGCACGCGCGAACACAGCGGTATAAACCAATCTGTCCAGTGATGAGAAAACTTACCTTAAGTACGGAACGGATGTTACGCATAGCGATGCGGCTTGGCACCTCATCCTATGAACATTTTCGTCACGACAAGGGATCTGGACAACAGTAACAGTCACCAAGAGGCGATGCGGCACGACACCGCATCCCGCATGCATCTTGGCTAGAACAAGAATGCGGGAACAACACCAGTTACCGCAAGCAGCGATGCGGCCCAGCACCGCATCCTGCCTACAATGCAAGAGGGTCTGACACCACAGTACAAGTGGCACGGAGAACAGTCACCTGTCAGCCCACATGTATGCAACAGTCTGACACCACAGCAGGACGTGGCATCACCACCGTAACCGACAGGTCTGACACACCTGCAGGAGACTGTGCGATGTCAGGCTAGCTACTCAACTACCCTCCTTCAATCCTCGGCTATAAATACTCATCCCAAACCAGGTTTGAGGTATCACTTCTTAACTCTCTCACTACTACTACTACTACTATCACACTTTGCTTCCCAAGCAAATTACTGATTCTCACGCCGAAGAGTGGTAACAAGGAGCACCCCCCACCCCATCCTCCTTGTTACGAGTCACGGCTTGTTTCCTTGTGCAGGAAACCAACCAGCGGACGATCCAGCCAGCGATCCTCGGAAAGAAGGGATTAACCCTACTTGACGAGACCAGTGAGTTAACTCTACCCGGTTAACCATTGTTTCATCGTTGGCGCCCACCGCTACTCTTAGCACTTTTTTCCACCATCCCTTTCTCTCCAAAGATTATGTCTGATCGTCTAAACAACACTGCCGGGGATAACCTAAACCCCGCAAACCAACGGCCTACGGGGACCACTCCCCTAGCCCCAAATGCTGACCACGTTGGCACATCGACGCAAGGGCGCGCTTCCCTTACGTTCGGACACGATCTTTCACAGTACGCTGCTGTGATGCCTCCAGGCATGAACCTTCATACCTGGTACGACCAGCAACAAGCTCTGCTGGCCGTAACATACAACAGAGCTTGCGCAGAAGCGCAAGTACCTATGGGGCCTACCCCGGCACCGCATACACCTGCGGTTCGTATTTTACAATACGACGGCAGGACCCCCACACATCCAGCCTCCCGGAGTAGGCACGAAGACCGCGGTTCTTCTTACTATGGCGTCCACACACTTGATGAGGACGATTCCTCATATGGGTCCCGCCGCAGGGGCCCTATACATAGCCGCCTAGGCCCTTATGGCGAAACTAGGCGGCAGTCTACAGCCCACCACGGCCCCGGCATCCAGAGCCGGCTGGGACCTCAGTCCCACCATGAAGGGCAGGGCCGTACCGATCCGGACGACGGTACATACTGCGGGGAGTCTCATGCTACTAGCAGTAGACCGGGAGGACGCAATTATGTTCCTCCTACTCAACCCCGCACCACATACCTCCGCGCTGCAAAGCGCCACTAGAGCCAACCCTACAGGCCGAAATCTACGGCCGAAAACTCCAAATTCGCCCCGGAGATCGCCCAAGCCGATGTTACTACCACTAAATTCCCATTGAACATTGGGAAATACAATGGGTCGTCCGACCCGGCCGATCACATGAACATCTTCATCGGCGCAGGGTGCAACGACAGGTGGGACGAGCCTACCTGGTGTCATTTTTCCCCCAGACCCTCACGGGTCTAGCGAGGGCTTGGTTCGATTCTTTGCCAGTGGGATCACTGGCTTCATTTGAGGACTTACAAGCAAAGTTCCTCGCGCATTTTTGCCAGCAACGACGTCATGAACGTGATTCTATGGACGTCATGAACATCTGGCGCAGAGACAACGAATCGCTTGAGGCGTTCGTTGTCCGTTACAATAAAGAATGCCTGGAGATAGGCGGCGTGGCAGACCAATTGGCACGCAACCATTTCATTGTTGTCGTTAAGGACGAACAAATGGTTATGACTATCTCCGGCAAGGAAGGCTTGCCCAAGAAATGGGAAGATGTCATGGCTGCGGTCAAGACATACGCCCAGACTCAGCGGTCCCTCAAACCGCACGTCTCAAAGGCGCATCCACAAACGGAATGCCAGTCCTCCCACCAAGAGCACAAGCGCAACAACAAGCGCAACCGGGACACATGGAATCGCGGTAGCGATCCCAGACCATATGTCCCGCATAACAACCAGCCCGACGCAAGGGCAACAATCAACGCCCAGTGTGAAAACCGGGCGTTGAAGAAGGAGTCTCGGGACCGTAGCTGGACCGAGATCAACCAGTCACCAAGCGACGTCCTCCTTACGGACGTACAATTCCTGTGACTGGCCCAACCGATGAAGTCCAAGAAGAACCAGGATCCCGCACTCTATTACGAGTATCACAAGGACTCGGGCCACACAACGAACAACTGCATCAGTCTCCGACTGGAGATTGAGCGAGCCCTAAAAGAGGGGAAGCTGCAACATCTGTTGCCAGCCGCGCAAAAGAAAACTAATTGCATCACCCCCCACAACGAGGGCACCTCCACGGGTAAGAGGACCATGTACGTGGCCTTAACCCACATGATCAATGGAGGACGAGGAAGGCCGCGCAAGGCGGCAAGAAGACCGGACAATGACTGGAAAGACGAGCAAGTGGTCTTTTGAAAAGTCCGAGGCGGACCGCGCGACAGGCGCGCCGTCGTTATCACAGGCTACCTGGCTCACTACTGCATCGAGCGACTATTCATCGGCCCGGGCAGTACGTCTGACATTATATATGAGCAGTGCTTCAACCAGTTCGATCAAGAAGACAAAGATCGGTTGCAGCCGGTAGACTACCCTTTGGCCGGGTTTGCGGGGGAAACCGTATTCCCCCTGGGCCAAATCACTTTTCCTGTGCGCCTCATCAATGGAAGGCACACACGAACGGAGGAGGTAAACTTCATGGTTCTACCTCACACCTCCAAATACGACGTACTTCTTGGGAGGGAATCCCAGGGCGACTTCAACATGATCACATCCGTCCCCCACTCTGCCATCGGTTTCCCAACCGAGACGGGGGTTGTGATAATATACGCCCGCAGAGAAGTCATGTCCTCGGACGAGCTGCGTCCGGCCAAGATAGCAAGGCCTACCCCTAACACGCAACCAGAAAAATGGGTTCTTAACGCAAGACATCCAGAGCAAACGGTCACGCTGGGCCATGCCTTGTCCCCCATCATCAGAGCGCGCCTGAAGCAGCTACTCTTCAGGAACCAGGATATTTTTGCGTGGACACCCGCATATATGACAGGGGTACCACGGGAAATTGCGCAGCATTTCTTGAATACCATGCAAGGTATCAAGCCGGTGATCTAAGGCCAACGCCACCTTGGATCAGCAAAGAAAGAGGCGATGAATGAGCAGGTCTAAGAACTGCTCTCCGCAGGCATCTTGCGGGAAGTCAAATACCAGACTTGGTTGTCCAACCCAGTCATGGTAGAAAAACCAAGCGGGGGCTGGCGCATGTGCGTCGATTATAAAGATCTCAACAAAGCCTGCCCCAAGGATTGTTACGCACTTCCGGAGATCGACGAGAAGGTCGATAACCTTGCACCATTTCGATGGTAGTGTTTCCTCGATTGTTACAAAGGCTACCACCAGGTACAGATGGCAATCGAGGACGAAGATAAAACGGCATTCCGCACGCCTACCGAAAATTACTGCTATACGAAAAATGTCATTTGGTTTGCGCAACGCGGGTGCAACCTATCAAAAGTTGATGAACAACACTTTTCGCGGTCAAATCAGCAAAAGTGTCGAAATCTATATGGACGACCTGGTCGTCATGAGCATGGAGGAAGATACCATGCTCAACGATGTTGAAAGAACATTCCAAACTCTGCGAAGCGTCAATATGAAGCTAAACCCAGGGAAATGCTCGTTTGGAATGGAAGAAGGCAAGTTCCTTGGATTCATCGTAACCAAAGATGGATTCAAGGTGAACCAGGAAAAAGTTCAGGTGATCGAGTGCATGCCATCGCCTTCTACGATGAAAGAAATGCAACGACTAGCCGGCAGGCTAGCCGCACTGAATAGATTCTTAGCCAACCATGCAGCTAAGTCTTACCCTTTCATCAAGACCCTGCGGAGCTGCTTAAAAAAGGAACAATTCCAATGGACCGCAGAGGCCGAAAAAGCTTTCCGGGAGATGAAAGAGTGTTTGATTAAACTCCCAACTCTAACCGCACCACGCAAGGATGAGCCACTTATTTTGTACCTATCTGCCGCGGACAACGCGGTAGGCGCGATACTCATAGTGGAGCGAGAAGGAGTTCAAACACCCATCTACTATATCAGTAAAATGCTCAACGACCCAGAGACAAGGTACTCCATCATGGAGAAGTTGGTATTGGCACTAGTGCACGCGTCAAGACGGTTGCGACGTTACTTTGAAAACCACGCCATTACAGTGTTAACCAACTACAGGATCGGCCCGATGCTATCAAAACCCGACATCTCTGGTAGATTAGCAAAATGGGCAATTGAGCTGGGCGCACTTACACTGAACTATAAGCCGCGCCCCACAATCAAAGGCCAGGTCTTGGCTGATTTCGTCGCTGAAGTACCAGCAAATCGCATTCAAGAATGCGAACAAGAACAAAACCCTACGCCACCACCATCCTCCACAGAAACATGGGCACTATTTACCGATGGTGCATCCAACGAGGATGGTGCAGGTGCGGGTCTGCGACTCGTCAGCCCCGATGGCCAAGAGCTTACCTATGCAATCCCCCTCGATTTCAAAAGCACAAATAACGAGGCAGAGCACGAGGCTCTACGGGCAGGGCTACGTCTAGCAGTCAAACTCGGCGTCCAATATTTGGAAGCACACGTCGACTCACTATTGGTTGCAGGGCAGATACGCGGCGACTATGCCGCAAAAGGGGATATCATGATCCTCTACCTCGAATAAGCCTTGCAACTGAAATCAAAGTTCACTTCCTTCAATATCCGCCATATCAACAGGAGTGATAACAAACCCGTGGATGCACTGTCAAAACTTGCATCCACCAGTTTCCAACACCTGGCAAAAGAGGTACCCATCAAGATTCTGCAAAATCCCTCAGTACCCCTGCGCCAAGTCAACGTCGTCCAGTACGGTACAACATCCTGGATGACACCAATAATTGCATACTTGCAATCAGGTGTTACTCCCGAAAGCAAGGCAGAGGCACGTAAGTTGCAATACAAAGCGTGTCATTACCAAATGGGAGACGGTATCTTATACCGTAAATCATACCTGGGGCCACTCCTACGATGCGTCGGCCCCCAAGATGCTACATACCTTATCAGAGAAATACACGAGAGAATATGTGGCATACACGCAGGCCCACGCATGGTGGTGGCCAAAATCATGAACGCCGGGTACTACTGGCCCGGCATGCACCTAGATGCGGTCAAAGTCTTGCGCAAGTGTTTCAATTGTCAGCGGCATGCTCCCAAGACCTTGTGCCCCAAGAACAACCTGATTCCCGTCACCACTGCATGACCATTTCAAAAATGGGCAATCGATGTGGTGGGACCATTTCCAGACGCACCAGGTGCAGTGAAGTTTATCATAGTGGCTGTTGATTACTTTACAAAATGGGAAGAAGCAAAACCGCTCGCCTCAACCACCGCTATGATAACAAGGAAATTCGTCTGGGAACATATCATCTGCCGTTTCGGTCCACCAATGTGCATCGTTACCGACAACGGTACTGATGCGTGTGAAGTGTTATATATATTAGGTGTATATTTTAAGCCCCTTTAACACTTATTTTTAGCCAAGTTTTAAATTTATAAAACACGATATTTTACTAACACTAAACACACATATGGGCAAATGCACCCATCGTGAGCGTAGTATAGTGTTGGCAAGATATCGAGGTCGTCCAAGGACACAAGAGCTTTTAGTACCGGTTTATCCTCAACGTCTAATCAAAATAAAAAGTTTAGAAAAAATTTTTTAACTAAGAAAAATAAAAACTAACTAAAATGCTGAAAATAAAAATAAAAAGAAAAACAGATAGACAAGATGAATCACTTGGTTCCGACTCGTATCTAGCATAACCTTTGATTATTTCCGCACTTTTGCACATAATTAAGAGATTATCTTAGTTATTGTAGTAGGCCCCTCTTTTGAAGGTGACGTTACCCTCACCCCAGTAGTTTGAGTCAGCAAGGATACAATCCTAAAAGGGTGGATTATTGGAAGATAATTAGTTAAGTTATTAATGCAAATTATGGTAGGCCCCTCTTTTGGAGGTGACGTTACCCTCGACTAAGTAGTCTGAGTCAGCAGGGATACAGTCCTAAATAGCCGGGTTATAGTATTAATAGTAGTTAACTTATGAGGGGATCAAAGAGTTTGGACCCCCGCCATCCAATACCGTTAAGTATTGAAGGAGGTCCTACTAAATTTGACCCAGGTCCATTGCAGGACCTCTAAACGCTGAACAATGGCAAGACCTTTACCAAACCGTTCCCTTAACCCCCGACCAGGTAGCCAACATACCTCCATATAGACCGTGGAGTTATGAATGCTGAAAATCTTTTATTTTATATAGACAGTAAAATAATGCCAAGACACCACGGACAAACGATAAGGAAAGATCACCTTCAACATAAGCAACTAGTTATTAAAGTCATTAATACAAAACCAAGTAAAAAGTGCAAAAGATTAGAAATAAAAAGTATTACACTAGACACTTTGTCTTCACCAAGTGATGTAAGAGACTTAGGCAAACATGGCCTTGATTGTCAAGAACTCTTACGATCAATCTTGGATCCCGAGACGACTCACACACTCTATGATGGACAATGGATGATGGTGGTATGGTGGTGGTGGGTGGTGGGTGAAGTGTGAGAGAGGTGGTGTGCCAAGGGATGGTTTGAGCTTGAGCTAAGCACTCCTACTTATAGGCTGAACAGAAGCTCGGGCACGGCCTCGTGTCCAGTGGGCACGGCCCCGTGTCCACATCCTCTCTTTCTTCATTAATTGCAGCTTTGTCTTATTAGTTGACCACGCCCCCGTGTCCGCTGAGCACTACCCCGTGTGCAGAAGAATCTTTGTACTATGAAGAGTTGCCTGGATTGTGCGAATCTTATAGTTGACCACGGCCCCGTGTCCGCTGAGCACGGCCCCGTGGTGGGCAATAGAAGCTTCTACCACTTTGTCTTTTCTGCTAACACTTGGGCACGCCCCCGTGCTGGCTGAGCACGGGGCGTGTTCAGGCTTCTGATCTCTTGTTTTGCTTGGGAAGATGCTGTTGTGGGGTCGGGCTTGCCACGTCTTGTTCCTTTTCTTGTATTTATGTTAGATTTTGGTGTCTTTTTGCTTCTTTTGTTAATTTGAGCTCATTTAATCCTGAAAATACAAAAGGAAGACAAAAGCACACTTTTTCCAACATTAGTACTAAAAAGGGTTAGTTTTATGCCTCATTTGATGAAATTTATATGTTACATTTTGAACACATCAGTACCAACTTCGCTGCCGATGACTTTCAAAAATGGCTAAAGGAGCTAAACATTGAACACATATTCTCCTCAGTGGCGCATCCGCAAGGGAATGGCCAAGTCGAGAGTATCAATAAAAGTTTAGTCGAAGGCATCAAAGCACGGTTGGGAACAGCCAGACGCGGCTGGGTTGATGAACTCCCAAGTATCTTATGGGCCCACAGGACAAGCCCAAAGACAAGTAACGGTGAGACACCTTTCAGCCTGGTCTATGGCATCGAAGCGGTGATCCCCGCGGAAGTAGGCCTCCCCTCACCTAGAATGTTGGCTATCAACAAGATAGACAACAATGAGGAACGCAGGGTTGACTTGGACCTCCTGGAAGAAAGGCGTGAAAACACTGCCATCAACGAGGCCAAGTACAAAACCAAACTTGAAAAGTACTACAATGCACGCGTCCGCATTTGTACCTTCAACCCGGGAGACTACGTCTTTTGTGACAATGAAGCATCTAACGCGGAACGCCCAGGGAAACTTGCCCCCAAGTGGGAAGGACCCTACCTCATCCAAGAGGTCCTGGGCAAAGGCGCGTATAAACTGCAAACATTAGAGGGCGAAACTATCGCACGCACATGGAATGCAAAACAGCTTCGACGTTGTTACATGTAAGCCATATTTTTTACATTCACCATGTAACCTATCAGGCCACAGGCCATTTGCAAATAAATAAATGAACGATTCAATGAAATATTGTTTATTTACTTCTATTACAAATACGTGTTCCACTCTGCGGTATCTGCAAAAACAGATTGGCAAAATCTTCATTCGCGATACCCACATAGAGTGGTGACCACACGCAAATATTGTAATTGGCCAGCAATGGAAAAACATCAACTGTCTAACTAGGGGGATTTTGGGTAGGTGGTAAGAAAAAAAAATATAATAATGGTGTAGAAAAAAAAATAGTCCTAATGCCTCCATCATTTACTTACTCGGGTTTAAGTTTGTAAAGATTGGGAATGTATCATCATGGCAAGTTCTAGAGTCGTAAGAACCAAGCGGCTATTCACACAAGAAACGAAAATGAGCATTTAGTAAAATGATATGTAAGTGTTTGCTCAATAAAGGCTCAAAACTCACTTTTGTGGGAATGGGTTTTTATGTGATCAAGTATATATAATCAAATTTTAACTAAGCTTGTCATGCATTTTCATAATTTTCTTATGTTGGTTCTTTTTATCATGACGCTATCGGTTGTAAATTTGTAAAAATATAACCTTTTTGAGAACTTGAATTTCCCGAGTTAAACCTAGACAAGTAAAAAAAATGAAAATTTTTGAAAAAATTTGGGGTGATTAGAAATTCCAATAGAGTTTTGTGTAAGGCTTGTATTTAGGACTTGCGAGATTCAAGGTTTTAGCATCCCCCCTAAACTTAAATTACACATTGTCCTCAATGTGTCCCAAAAATAAGTTTTTAGGTTAATTGAATGTGTAAAAAGGTGTAAAAAGCAAAAATTTTGTGTAATGGGCGCTGAACACGGCCCCGTGTTGTCCGGGCACGGCCCCGTGTTCAAGTGCCAGTAACAAAATTAAAACAAGAGAAACAGAAGTCTGGACACGGGGGCGTGTTGGGTGAACACGGCCCGTGTCTAGTTACCTGAACTGGGTCTTTTTCTGCAGACTGTGCAGCACGGGGCCGTGTTGGGTGGACACGGCCCGTGCCGAACTTACTGTAAACGAAGAAATTTGTCAGACGGTTTTGTTTTCCCGCATAGAGTACTGGTTCAAGTTTCCCTTGCATCCTTTGCCATCTCAAGTGCGTTTTATTCATTTCAACACCATCCATAACACCAAATTAACTAAAACCATCATTCATTAATCATAGAGAGAATTACATAAAAGTCCTAAAAATTAAAATATTAGCTAGTTAGGTCAAAGAAACACAAGAAATCCAAGAAGTTTCTAGCCTACTATTTATTCTACTAGCAAAATTTCCGAAAAGATAGATCTCTCGGTTAAAAGTGGCTTGATAACTTCTTCCTACGGGTATGGGCTCCTCATACATCGGCGAGCCACTCTTCGATCTCCCTAGGGAGAAGAAAAGCGGGCTCATGAGCATCGGGTTGAGGAGGCGTAACTTCCACCGGAATTTCTTGGAGTTCTTCAAGAGGAGGTTCTGCCGGAATGTCGTCCCAACCGGTAGGATTTTGAATTCCAAGTGTGAGGTTCCAATCCTCTTGAGGTAGGATTGGTTCCATCGGAGGTGTTACCAGAATGTTTAACCTCTGGTGCAAGAGGTTTATTTCCCGGAAACTGTTTTCCAACCCCACCGAGAGATAGTTTATACGGTCAATGAGGACCTCCTCCACAGAAGTCATCCCGTCAAGTGCTTCTCGTAGTGCCATTACATATCTTACGAGAGTTGCTTCAATCGATGGCCTCCTTTCCCGTCGGCTGTTCCTTGAGTGCACAGACGAGGTTCCGCTGTTTTGGCTAGACATTCTACGAAAACAAACCAAAAATAGTTCGTTTTAATGAAACAGTACTGCGGGCACGGCCCCGTGCTCAATGAGCACGGCCCCGTGTTCAACTTTCTGCAGATTTTTAGAACAAGGAATCTTGGGGTTTCAAATTATTTTTCTTATTTTATGAAGCTTTTTGAGCAGAAATAACTTAAAACAATGTTATGTAACTTATTTTTAACAAGATTTCTTGAATAAAAATTCAATAAACATCACAACAAAGCTTGAATTCAAGCTTTAATGGAGTTCTTGGTGCAAGAAAGATGAAGAAGAAGGCAATGGATAAAAGAGGAAAGGACAAGATGCTTGTAGGAACCTTCTTTTAGAACATACCTAGGATGGTAAGTCAGAAAATCCCTCCAAATCTCTGTCTCTGGATGGTCCAAATGTGCAGGGTTCTTGGCTGCATTTATAGAAAACGACAGCGTGCTGGACACAGCCCCGTGTGCAGGCAAGATCCTGACACACTTTGTCCGTATTCTGACAAAAGTCAGAAGGGAATCTTTTGGTGGACACGGGGGCGTATTGACCTGGGCACGGCCCCGTGTCGGAAAACTGTTTTATGAAGTGCGTCTATTTTTTAAGGAACTTTTCCGGATCGGGCGGTTCCTTACTGGATGGAACAACCCCAAAGTGCCTAAGATACCTTAATTGATCTAGATTAAGACGAGAACGCAAGATGTTGTCGGTGAGGGTGATTCCTATGCTATATGTAGGTGGACAAGTCCAACCCTTTTCCGGGCTCTCGTTAAAGAAGGTGTATGTCGAATCGCTCAGGTCTATATATGCATCGAACGAAGCCGATGGGGAGTCCTTCACGGCACAATCGACACAGGGACGACTATCGCTCAAGTCCTCACTAGAGTTAGAAGTATCATTGGAAACAATGAAGTTGTTTGAATGCGTTTCCAACATTTCTTCTTGGTTATCGTCTTGGAGAAGATTTTTGAGGTCTCCCCTAAGTTCTTCTAACCAATTAAAAATTAGATCTTCTAGTTGAAATAATTCATCGAGAAGCATTTCTCCTAGAATATCCGGTTGGGCGCATTCAAGGGAGCGATAGGGATTATTTTTACTTTCGCCCCTCTTAAGGATACTAGGAAATGATGGGTCTATATAGTGGGTTTATAATTTAGAAAAAAGCATTCTAATTCTTTATGGTTACCGCCACATAATTGACACCACATAGTACCATAAGAGTGCCGAAAGTAAAAAGTATCAGTATCACTCATGTTTGTGTCAGAATTTACCAACCGTCGGGATCTTACGGTTCTGTTTTCAGTAACTGAAACTTGGGCACGGGGGCGTGTTGAGTGGGCACGGCCCCGTGTTCAGCTTACTGTCTGACTTAAAACAGGATTGCCAGTTACAATGATTGGGCACGGGGCGTGTTCAGCGGGCACGGCCCGTGCTGAGTTCTGCAGAAGCTGAAAAACTAAAACAAATCCTAAAAAAATTGAAAAATAAGAAAAACGATTAGGCCGTTGATTCCTAACTTTCTTAAAATCCTTGTGTCCCCGGCAACGGCGCCAAAAACTTGATGCGTGTGAAGTGTTATATATATTAGGTGTATATTTTAAGCCCCTTTAACACTTATTTTTAGCCAAGTTTTAAATTTATAAAACATGATATTTTACTAACACTAAACACACATATGGGCAAGTGCACCCATCGTGAGCGTAGTATAGTGTTGGCAAGATACCGAGGTCGTCCAAGGACACAAGAGCTTTTAGTACCGGTTTATCCTCAACGTCTAATCAAAATAAAAAGTTTAGAAAAATGTTTTTAACTAAGAAAAATAAAAACTAACTAAAATGCTGAAAATAAAAATAAAAAGAAAAACAGATAGACAAGATGAATCACTTGGTTCCGACTCGTATCTAGTATAAGCTTTGATTATTTCCGCACTTTTGCACATAATTAAGAGATTATCTTAGTTATTGTAGTAGGCCCCTCTTTTGAAGGTGACGTTACCCTCACCCCAGTAGTTTGAGTCAGCAAGGATACAATCCTAAAAGGGTGGATTATTGGAAGATAATTAATTAAGTTATTAATGCAAATTATGATAGGCCCCTCTTTTGGAGGTGACGTTACCCTCGACTAAGTAGTCTGAGTCAGCAGGGATACAATCCTAAATAGCCGGGTTATAGTATTAATAGTAGTTAACTTATGAGGGGATCAAAGAGTTTGGACCCCCGCCATCCAATACCGTTAAGTATTGAAGGAGGTCCTACTAAATTTGACCCAGGTCCATTGCAGGACCTCTAAACGCTGAACAATGACAAGACCTTTACCAAACTGTTCCCTTAACCCCCGACCAGGTAGCCAACATACCTCCATATAGACCGTGGAGATATGAATGCTGAAAATCTTTTATTTTATATAGACAGTAAATTAATGCCAAGACACCACGGACAAACGATAAGGAAAGATCACCTTCAACATAAGCAACTAGTTATTAAAGTCATTAATACAAAACCAAGTAAAAAGTGCAAAAGATTAGAAATAAAAAGTATTACACTAGACACTTTGTCTTCACCAAGTGATGTAAGAGACTTAGGCAAACATGGCCTTGATTGTCAAGAACTCTTACGATCAATCTTGGATCCCGAGACGACTCACACACTCTATGATGGACAATGGATGATGGTGGTATGGTGGTGGTGGGTGGTGGGTGAAGTGTGAGAGAGGTGGTGTGCCAAGGGATGGTTTGAGCTTGAGCCAAGCACTCCTATTTATAGGCTGAACAGAAGCTCGGGCACGGCCCCATGTCCAGTGGGCACGGCCCTGTGTCCACATCCTCTCTTTCTTCATTAATTGCAGCTTTGTCTTATTAGTTGACCACGCCCCCGTGTCCACTGAGCACGACCTCGTGTGCAGAAGAATCTTTGTACTATGAAGATTTGCCTGGATTATGCGAATCTTATAGTTGACCACGGCCCCGTGTCCACTGAGCATAGCCCCGTGGTGGGCAATAGAAGCTTCTACCACTTTGTCTTTTCTGCTAACACTTGGGCACGCCCCCGTGCTGGCTGAGCACGGGGCGTGTTCAGGCTTCTGATCTCTTGTTTTGCTTGGGAAGATGCTGTTGTGGGGTCGGGCATGCCACGTCTTGTTCCTTTTCTTGTATTTATGTTAGATTTTGGTGTCTTTTTGCTTCTTTTGTTAATTTGAGCTCATTTAATCCTGAAAATACAAAAGGAAAACAAAAGCACACTTTTTCCAACATTAGTACTAACAAAGGGTTAGTTTTATGCCTCATTTGATGAAATTTATATGTTACATTTTGAACACATCAGTACCAACTTCGCTGCCGATGACTTTCAAAAATGGCTAAAGGAGCTAAACGTTGAACACATATTCTCCTCAGTGGCGCATCCGCAAGGGAATGGCCAAGTCGAGAGTATCAATAAAAGTTTAGTCGAAGGCATCAAAGCACGGTTGGGAACAGCCAGACGCGGCTGGGTTGATGAACTCCCAAGTATCTTATGGGCCCACAGGACAAGCCCAAAGACAAGTAACGGTGAGACACCCTTCAGCCTGGTCTATGGCACTGAAGCGGTGATCCCCACGGAAGTAGGCCTCCCCTCACCTAGAATGTTGGCTATCAACAAGATAGACAACAATGAGGAACGCAGGGTTGACTTGGACCTCCTGGAAGAAAGGCGTGAAAACACAGCCATCAACGAGGCCAAGTACAAAACCAAACTTGAAAAGTACTACAATGCACGCGTCCGCATTTGTACCTTCAACCCGGGAGACTACGTCTTTTGTGACAATGAAGCATCTAACGCGGAACGCCCAGGGAAACTTGCCCCCAAGTGGGAAGGACCCTACCTCATCCAAGAGGTCCTGGGCAAAGGCGCATATAAACTGCAAACATTAGAGGGCGAAACTATCGCACGCACATAGAATGCAAAACAGCTTCGACGTTGTTACATGTAAGCCATGTTTTTTACATTCACCATGTAACCTTTCGGGCCGCAGGCCATTTGCAAATAAATAAATGAACGATTCAATGAAATATTGTTTATTTACTTCTATTACAAATACGCGTTCCACTCTGCGGTATCTGCAAAAACAGATTGGCAAAATCTTCATTCGCGATGCCCACACAGAGTGGTGACCACACGCAAATATTGTAATAGGCCAGCAATGGAAAAACATCAACCGTCTATCCGGCTGGATATGCAAATACGGTTTTCACAAAGCCTACACAATTCCTAAACCCTAACGGGATAAAAACAGGAATTAACATTACTCATACGACAAAGGTATAGAGTATACTCAACCACGCTTACAGCGGGTAGAGTTCTTCATACTTGCATATCACCTAGATATGCAAAAGGCAAATACAGACTTAGTGTTATTCACAATAACATTAACTCATACAAGTTCAAACATGCAAGTAGTAAAAACACTTGTACAACTTGAACGAAACGGTTAAAACTTTGTATTAAAAAAATGTCTACACCTACGCGGTGTACAAGATATTTACATAAAGTTTCTAACATTTACATAAAGGAAACAAAAAAGGGCACGCAGGCCAACCTAGTCCTTCTTTGTACCGCTGGACTCCGCACCACCCTTGCCATCACCAGCGGTCTCTTCCTCCTCTTCCTCATCACCATACAACAACCGCAAGCGGTCCACATAGTCTTCCGCGTCTAAGCATTTATCAACTGCCTCAAGGGCGGAAATGGACATTTCGTTGTACGCTGCGAGAGCAGCAGCAAGACGCGCTTCGGTGTCCACACCATGAAACCCGGACCTTTCATCGGTATATTCTCCTTGGGCTAAAACGTTTATATGACTGATGCAACGGTTGTAGCCAGCTTTAAAACCAGCCTCCCGCGCACGCTGCATAATCTGCTCTACACCAGCTGCATTCTCAGGTGCATCGAGGATAGCACTAGCAATCTGTAAGATACAAGCAATACGATTAACGAAGGCAAACCTAAAAAAAATCGCAAAGGCAAAAGGTACTTACATGCCCGATACCGTGAATACGCATCCATTCACGATCAGCCCTAAACTGCTCTAGAGAAGAAGTCAGGCTGTCTCTAGTCTCGGCAACCTCCCTTGCCCGCGTTTCAGCTTCGGCAGCACGGGCAGTGACCTCCTCAATAATGGTCCCTCGTCTCTGCACTTCAGCCTTTCAACAACAAAGAAAACAAGTATATAAGGATGCTCAATCATACTTATGAGATAAACACACAAATTCAAGAGCAAAAAGAAACTCATACCTAGAGGTCCTTAATAATCTTGTTTAAATTGGTGCTGCAAGAGCCTTAGAAGCGCGGACCCCCGCCTCTTTGGCCTCTTTGGCAACCGCCTCAGTAGCGGTTTTCTCCTTAACCAAAGCGGCGTTCTCCTTGCTCAAAGCAGCGTTCGCTGCCTTGACATTTGCCAGCTCCTGACGAACACGAAAGAGCGTTTCATTCTGTTTGCCCCAAGATCCTTTCCAGGTCTTGCGCTCATTAGAAAGGGTTTCTTTCCAACTCTTGCGCTCATCAGAAAGCAATTTGGTGAGAGTACGAACCTGTTTAAGGCCAGAAGACACAACCCACTCCTCGGTCTGCTTATGCTTCTCAAAAGCAGCCTTATCTCTTTTAAGCTGCTCCGCACCCTCACGAGCAGCCCTCACCAACTCTTCAAACCTCGGCCCGCAGGCGAGCAGTTTACTCCTCCTTACGCCCCAACACCTTGTAGTCTTCCATAATGGCATTCGCCATTATGGAACTCCCACAAGCATAGAGGAGAGTTGATTGATCCGGAGCTCACGCGGCAAAGCGCGGGCCCGGTTAACTTCAAATGGGGTGCCCAAGCCACCCAAAATTTCCCTATACGCAGAGGGATCAGCAGAAATATCATCCCCTTGCATAACATTCCAAGGGGATCGGTGATAGTTCATAGCCCGGTTTTCCGTATAGGTACGGAAGTAAAACTCCAATTCAGACTCTTCAGGCTGAATGGGAGTTCCTTCAAAACCCACACCCCCGGAGGCCGAACCGGAAGCCTTCTCAGCAGCAGGAGATTTCTTTTTCTCAGTATCAGCAAACTTCAAGTTCAGCTCGTTAGTATCCTGCGGGGAAATCAGGTTATCATGAGAATCTACCGTATCAAAGATCTGCGCCGCAGGTTTCTTCCCAGTATCTTCTACTTGCACAGAAGGTTCAGTGGTAACATCTTTATGAACCCCCGCATCCGCAGCCATGGCATGCGTGGGGGAAGGAGGAGCATCAAATATAGAGAGCCCTTCATCTTGCGGTTCTGCAGACAAAGCAACAATAACCATCAAATACAAGTTAAAAATAACAACACTTGTAAAGGTTATGAATCACTTACCAGACACAACCGCAGGCTTTACAGCAGTTGTCCGTTTGGTTGTTATCTTCGGACGCTTCTTCTCATCGGCACCAGCAGCCTTATCAACGATCTTCCTCTTTTTCTTCTCATCAGTAGGTTTGGAACCCGCAGAGGATCCACCTGCTGCCGCACCACCACCTGGAACACCCAAACCCTCAAGGGTGTCAGATACTACCACGTAATCGGTATATCTGCGTAAACAAGAACGAGAGATACCTGCCGCCTGCGGCACCAAAGGAGGAACGGCAGCAGCCTCAGGCTTTTTCTTGCCGCGACCCCGCACAGCTTTCTCCACATGCTTCTTCTCTGCATGCTTCTTGGGGACACCCTTCACCTCAAATTTACCCAGGGCCCCAAGAGTACCTGCGTTACATCATCAAACAAGCAAGTAAGAAAGGTGAACTTCTTTACAAAGTAAGAAGATTATATAATATACCTTGGCCTTACGGTAGGGGCGCATTCAGCGCTTAGCGTTTAGGAACGCGAAAGTTGTTAACAATGGTCAAGTTAAAACCTTCACCTTCCGCACACGGAAGTAACTCGACCTTGCCAGTGAAGTTCGGATCAAATATCCTCCACAACGCAGCATCCTTTGATAATACACTTACAAAATAAATAACATACAAAAGGAAACAAGGAAACCGCAAAAGAAGAGAAATACTTACCACCATTCTTTTCCCGCACAACAGGCCTTTCCTTCTATCAGGCCTGGTCAACATCATCCGCAGCACCCACAACTGCGAGTTGTCCAGCTTCTTATGCTCAATAGTCTTCAAACTTGGGAACCACTCCACTGTCTCCGCACTAGGAAGAGCAATATCCTCCGCAGGGATGGTCTCATTAACATTCCGCAAGGTCATGTTAGCAACAACCGCGGCAGCCTTAATGTAGAAAAACTTGGTCTTCCATTTTGTAATACCCTTCGGAGGGGTCATCAGCTTGGGGCTCCCATACCGTTGGCCAAAAAAAAAGAACCCGGTATTCACCGTCAACTGGTAGAACCGACGGAAGTTTTCAACAGAAATTTCAAGACCAAGAGCACGAAAGTGTACTCAAAATTTCGGATCCGAATCATTCCGAACGGACTCATCTGGGAGATATGGAGTTTGTAATGCTCCAAAACCTGAGCAACGAACACAGTCAATGGTAAATTAAGGTTACCATCAACGAAGGAATCAGCCCACATGGTGACGTAACCGGCCGGAGCGTCGGCACCGGTTTCACCTTCCTGTGGGAAGACAGCCCCAAACTCCTGGGGCATCTGGATGCCGGTCATCAGGTTGTTAAACAGAACCTTTGACCACTTCAGCGCTGGTAGGCCCCCGCCGGGGGCACTACCACCTCCTTCTTCCTCTTCCGCCGCCACCGGCGAAGAGGGATCAGGGTTTTCACCCTCAACATGGTGTGGATTGGATGGTTCAGCCATCAGGGAATGTAATAAAGAAGATAGCAGAATGAGTTTACAAGAAAACTCAGAAACCTCGCAGGATTTTCAGACAAGTTTGCCGGAGAAGACGAAGGAAGCACTCTTTCTCTAGCCGGAAATTTTTTGAAATTTTGAACAAGTGAGGAAACCACAAACGGTTTCCCCTTATATACTCATCGCAATTAATGCGATGCAGTAACTGAATCATCACGTTCAAAATGGGCGAATTACGCGACGCCACGTGTTCAGCGACGGTTCCGCTGACGGTTATCACGCGCGCGTGGCCGTCCACGTGCATGACAAAAGAGACTTTTACACTACTTACTACAGTGCATTTATGACCTCGGGCAGTGCAAACGTCCTTTCGTTTCAGCACATGACAGAATCCTACCAACTTTCACCAACCCACACGTGCGTTCAGCCACGTATGCAGCGCAAAAGCGACAACATTATCCAAACATATGCGGCATGCGGTTTCTCTGGTTTACCGCACCATAACCCATACCGCATGTCTTTTTTTACATACCCCTCAAAAAAGGCAAAAATATATATCTCTACATTATGTAAAGGGGTATAACCATTAACCGCACATACCCACGAGCACACGTGGAATATGCGGAGATGACACACACGAACCCGCATAGGTGTGTCAGATACTCAGAACCAGCGTTGTTCTTTGGACTGCGAAAACCGCTTCTCAGAATGCGGCAAACCGCATTCCATACAACCTTCTTCAAGGTTCAAATCCCTCGTGTCTAGTTCACAACCACAGAGGGAACACAAACAGCTTCTCCTTAGGATAAAGGACAGGTACGCTGAACAACCGCACATCAGCAACCCTGACTCCTGATCCTTCAAGAGCCACATCCAAGCTTCAAACTTTCTAGAAGCGAGTTCTTTGATGCAAACCGCAGACACTCACGAGTAGCTGCGGCAGAATATCATTACCCTAACGGTAGCTACGGAAGAGCCACGACTAAACCGCCACGCGGTTGATTAAAGCTACTTCAAGGAAAACTACTTTCCACCAAAACATGAAGGAAAGTGGTTACAGAACGAATGCGGACGAGTTTCACCCAGATTCCCAAGTATCTAAGGTGACCTCCTTCAGCAACACTACTTCAAGGAAAACTACTTTCCACTAAAGCATGAAGGAAAATAGCTAAGGAACAGTGGTAACAAGTCTGCTTATGACTGGTTGCCCACCTATGGACCACATAGAATAAACAATGGTGGGCACTACCATGCCTTTGACCATGTTTATTTTCCCATAGTCCAGATTCACATTGTTCGATCAAACACGACCAACAATGGCGCAAGTACCCCACATAGTTCGACCACACATGGCCGAACAAAGTGCAGCAATGAGGTAACCGCAAAGGACGTGCGGTTACTAGAGAGCTAAACCGCAGAGGACGTGCGGTTACTAGAGAGCTAAACCGCAGAGGATATGCGGTTACTTGAGAGCTAAACTGGAGAACATGAACACCCCACAAAAGCAGGGATCATCGTTGAATGTCCAGTTGATAAACATAGAGCTTGAGCATAGTACCTACAACATTGCATCAGCTGATACAAAGGTTACAATTAGAGCTGCGATAACAGACATTTTCCGTCACCATCTCAAAGGTTGGTTCGAACCCTGTTAACATCTTCAGTCACCGTTACAAAGGTTGGTTTGACGCACCAACAGGTGACTGAGAATTCTGCATCAGACTGAACTTGCTCACCAGTACGGAAGAGACGTCACACAACTCTACCGGACCCATAGCTTCATGTACATAAAGAAGGAGCCATCCGCATGGCCCATATTCTACCTTCTAGACACCATAGTCCAGTATTCCTCCCACATGCAACTTGCATAAGGAAGAAACACTAGACTTGGGGGACTTGAAGGGGCATGGTCCCAGATCTCGCGTCAGCATGACCGCGAGTGACCATTACCCTTATCAAAAACCCCCACCAGCAAGAACTTATCTGTGTCCGTGCGGGCACGCGCGAACACAGCGATATAAACCAATCTGTCCAGTGATGAGAAAACTTACCTTAAGTACGGAACGGATGTTACGCATAGCGCTGCGGCTTGGCACCGCATCCTATGAACATTTTCGTCACGACAAGGGATCTGGACAACAGTAACAGTCACCAAGTGGCGATGCGGCACGACACCGCATCCCGCATGCATCTTGGCTAGAACAAGAACGCGGGAACAACATCAGTTACCGCAAGCAGCGATACGGCCCAGCACCGCATCCTGCCTACAATGCAAGTGGGTCTGACACCACAGTACAAGTGGCACGGAGAACAGTCACCTGTCAGCCCACATGTATGCAACAGTCTGACACCACAGCAGGACGTGGCATCACCACCGTAACCGACAGGTCTGACACACCTGTAGGAGACTGTGCGATGTCAGACTAGCTACTCAACTACCCTCCTTCACTCCTCGACTATAAATACCCATCCAAAACCAGGTTTGAGGTATCACTTCTCAACTCTCTCACTACTACTACTACTATCACACTTTGCTTCCCAAGCAAATAACTGATTCTCACGCCGGAGAGTGGTAACAAGGAGCACCCCCACCCCATCCTCTTTGTTACGAGTCACGGCTTGTTTCCTTGTGCAGGAAACCAACCAGCGGACGATCCAGCCAGCGATCCTCGGAAAGAAGGGATTAACCCTACTTGACGAGACCAGTAAGTTAACCCTACCCGGTTAACCATTGTTTCATCAGCTTGCAACACCATTTTCAGCTTAATCAAATCTATTAATGGCAATATCAATGTAATTTAATCTCAGGCTTTATTAAGGAATCATATATTGCAACACTGTGACATTAGAAAGAAGCGTGAGGGCAGGCGGGCAGCCTATGCTATGCTTTATTCTCAGACATGAAGAATCCCTCAGTAAGAAATCTGTTAAAGGTGCCCTTGGAGTTGGAGATATAACCCGCCGTAACGCGCGGGCATCACCACTAGTAATTTAAAAAAAGAAGCTGACATAAGATATTATAATTTAAATGTTATTGTATTATATATATATATATATATGTGTGTGTGTGTGTGTGTTTATCTTTTAGTAAATTTTAAATTTGATATATTAATTTGTAGAAAAAAAATAAAAAAATTCGGGTTGAACTAGTCATGTTCATGTTAACCCATAAAAATTCGGGTCGTGTTCGGGTTCATATCTCTGACACGATTTTCATGTTCAGGTTCGTCTAAAATCTTCGAGTTCATATCAGGTTAAACCCGCCAACCCGCGAACACGGCCCGTTTAACACTCTATCAAAGATAAAACATCCTCGTTGGCACTGGGCCCAGCTATTACATCCAGCCGGCCCAATAAGCAGCACACCCGACCCGTCAATTTCATTACAAACTAGGGTTTCACATTCACATAAAAGACACCCGATCTCTGTGAAACCCTAACGACCCTGCCGCCTTTGAAAAGGTTTTGTTTCTGCTTGATAACCGTTGTTCAGTATTCAAACATTATTGTTTTTGTAACGTTTTTGATTTATTTAATTTTTCAGTTTGTGATGGCGAAATCGAAGAATCATACAGCGCACAATCAGTCATATAAAGCTCACCGTAACGGCATCAAGAAGCCCAGGAAACACCGTCATACTTCTACCAAAGGGGTTAGTTTGTTACTTCATTATATCCTTTTTTTTTTCTTAAATCGGAAACTGTTTTGATTGATTATACAGATTAACAGTTAACAAAATGTATGTAAAGCAACGGTTTTGAATATAGGAGTTTTTCAAATTTAGGATATTATTTATTAATTATTAATTAATTTATATTATGTACATTTGTAATAATATTTATATACATACATATATAATTATATATATTGTTTAGTTAATTTTTATCTTAATTTTATAGATAAAGTTTTTAAATAATCCGAACGAGCTCTTTTTGGCCAATAATAATCCCATGTTGTTTGTATAACGGTCCGCCGTTAAAAAAAACATAACGGATGTTTTAGGGCTTTTGATTAGAACGAGGACGAGCCAATTGATATAAAACTTACCTTGAAACAATGCTCCAAATGACGAAAATGGTGCTTCATTTCGGGTGTTTAAACTTTCAATTAACAAAAAATCAAGCCCTTTGGAGCACCGTTTTTTTGTTAATTGGAAGTTTAAACACCCGAATTGAAGCACCGGCTTCGTTGTTTGGAGCACCGTTTCGAGGTAAGTTTAACTCGTGCGTGCCTGCACGTCACGAATGCAGCTCCGAAAACCTGGGCTCGCTTGAGGCAGTTTTTGCACTCGGATTCGTTTTTAGATTTTAATCGTTACCTTTTGTTTTCTAATGCACTCGGATTCGTTTTTAGTTTTTAATTGTTACCTTTTATTTTCTAAAACTTTTAAACTTATGCGCTGTGCCTGAGCACCGTTTTTTGCCCCTGATTGGGCTGAAGCGTTGCCTCAAACCAAGGTCGCTTCGCGCTTAAAGCTCGCCTCAAAACGCTTCACGTGTTGTGACGCCTCAGAGCAAAAAAAGCGACATTCCCAGCCCTTCAGCGCCTCACGCTTTAAGCTCACTTAAAACGCGCTTTTTTAAACCAAGTTAGTGAGCCCATCTTGAGGAGCTCAAGAACGACTCGTTTACAACTAAATTTTGAAATTTGTGGTAGATCATATTAGACATCAGTATCACAGCAAACATCGTCGATTTTGCAATATACTTAATTGTAAAAAAGATGTTTATGCAAAATTTGTGTTATGTATTGATGAATGGGTGGAATTTGGTTTGAATTGAGAATATTATGATTGTAAATGCCAGATGGATCCTAAGTTCCTGAGGAACCAGAGGTATGCAAGGAAGCACAACAAGCAGAGTGGTGATTCTGCTGCTGAAGAATAGATGTTTTATGTTTAAAGATTTATTGTTTTGAAGGAATTAATTTTGTTTATGTGGTAAGAATTGGAATTTAAATTTTGAAGTGATTGGTGACGAGATCATGTTTTGGTTTATAAATTTTGTTAAATAAGTTTAGAATGTTTTTAGAGTTGTTCATGAGCCTGAACCTTGCCGAGGTAGTCGAGTTTTACTTGAATTTAGTTTAGCTGACTAGGCTTGACTCCTATGCAGTTATAACGGTTCAAAGTCATATAGCGGTCAAGGTCCGCTATATAGCGGTGTTTTTGTTTAAAACTATCATTGTTTAATATGAAAGATAACCAGGAAAATAAGGTGAGATAGCACCAGGAAGTGACATGTGTTCAAAAAGATTTTTATTTATTAGTATAGTAAGATAAGATTTATGTATTTATGTATATATATTTGAAAATATTAATAGTAATATCAAAGTTTATTGTAACATCATGCAAAATATTAGTAGGGACCACCAATGAATTAGGATTTAAGAAGTGGCAGTCCAACGTTTTTAAGATTTACGCTTAATTTTGTTGACTAGGATTTAAGAAGTGGAAGTCCGCTTAATTTTGTTGACTGATGAAGAACCAGCGTCTAACACTTTAGACCTTGATTTAGGTTTAATTTTCGGTTTGGGCCTTTGGTTTTGGGTTTATTTCAAACAAAAAGTTGATCATTATGGGTGTTTGGATTGAACTAAAAAAACTGCTAAAAAGCAAGCAGTCTTCAGCACCGCTAACAGCAGAACCGCTATTAGATATAGGTTGACTCGAAGTTTTAGATCAAGTTGAAAACTTAACTTGAGCTCAGCTCATTTCGATGGTCGCCTGGTTGGGTTTGTTTGGTGGCGACATCAGCGACACAGAGACGAGACAGAATTCAAAATTATCTAACCTGACTCGTATTGGTTTGAACTCGGTCTGTATGAAAAGGGCTGAATTGGAGGCACTAGAATGCTGTGGTGATTTTTGAAGAGATGTTGTGGTGGCTGTGGTATCCTTTGAACAAATCAAAACAAACTTTGTTTAACATTGAACGGACCGACAATGATAACATCAATGTCTCCCATAGTTTTATAATAAATCAAACTTTATGTTGTATTTCTAAAATCATGGAGAAGCCAAATGAAATCCACAACTACTCCAAGGAAGATGTTGAGAATCAAGAAATCGATAGTTCCCGGAAGCTGCCTTCGTTGTACGAAGAGAACGATTCGAAAAATAAATCTGGTCGGATTTCGTTTTCTGCAGAATACGATCAGGTAGAACATGAATTACTAAAAAGTTTCCATCAGTTAGATGCCTTGTTTAAAGACACCATACCACTGTTTGGTTCATACAAGCATAAGACGCAGGAGCTTGTAGATGATATCGAATCTCAATATTCCGAGCTTATCAAACCACGAGCGCGAAGTCATGACCATGTAGCTAGTTCTGACGAGAGTGGCCGGAAGTTATCAACATATGAGCTCATTCGGCTAGGTGGAGAACGCTTCATACAATCGCGTTCCATGACAGATTTGTCGTTATCGACCCACACGTACGCGGATTCATTCTTGGGCCTTTCTGATCAAGAACTCAAAGATGTTCAACTCATTGAAAATCTTTTACTTTCCTCTGAGAAGGTAGCCCAACAAGAGTTTGAAAGAGCGAGTAACCTTCTCGACTGGTGCGATGCGTCATCTTCCAGCACGGGAAACCCGATTCAAAGAGTCGTATATTATTTTTTGAAAGCTTTACGAGAGAAGATCGATAAGAAAATCCAGAACGGTCCGGGAAATAAACATGCTTATGACATGGAAGGGAAAATACTGAGTGCTTGTTCGACTATAGTTTCGATTTATCAAAAGTTACCGTTTTTTCAAGCGGGTCATTTTTCGGGCGTGCAAGCTTTGGTGGATCGTGTATCCGGGTCGAGAAGAGTGCACGTAATCGATCTCGCGATACGACAAGGCATACAAATTATGATTTTAATGCAAGCTCTTTCATCTCAACCCGATTTTTCTATCAAGCATCTAAAAATAACTGCGGTTGGGACCGGTCACGAACAACAAATCAAGCAAACTGGTGATCGGTTGAAGAGTTTCGCGGAATCTATAAAATTATCCTTTTCTTTTAATATAGTCATAGTTGAAGATATGCTAGATTTTAACAAAGATCTGCTTCAAATAGATGCAAGAGAAGCTTTGGGTGTTTACTCAGCGTACGGCTTATGGAGCATGATTGCGCAACCGGACCGGTTAGAATCATTAATGAAAGTTATAAAGAGTATTAATCCTCGTGTTATGGTGATGTGTGAAGTTGCAGCGAATCTTAACTCGCCCAACTTTGTGAACCGTTTGATCGAAGCTTTGTTTTACCACGGGGCGGTGTTTGATTGTTTAGAAGATTGTATGGATCGTGAAGATGAAAACCGCAATATTTTGGAATGTATATATCTAGGTGAAGCGATAAGGAGCATTGTGGCATCCGATGGAGCAGAAAGAGCGATTAGACATGTGAATATCGATGTTTGGAGGAAGTTTTTTGCGCGATTTGGGATGAAGGAGATTGAATTAACTATGTCAACTTTATATCAAGCAAAGTTGATGATGGGAAAATTTTCTTGTGGTACGTTTGATATGGACGGTAAATCCGTCATCATCGGGTGGAAAGGAACACCGATAAATTGTCTTTCGGCTTGGGAATTCTCATGAGACTGATGGTGATTGTTGGTGCTTATTGTTCTTCTAGTTTATTTCTCTATGTTACGTGATCGGTGTTGTTTATGTTGGTATTGTAACATTAGTAAAAAAAATTAAGAGAAAATATCCGAGGTGTTTCTATAGTATAGATCATCATCTATATTAAATGAAGGACAATAGCAATGTGCTTCCTACGTTGATGAAACACTAGATTAGTTGCTAAATATGTAGCACACCAGTGTTGTTACACACAATGTAGGTGGACTAGCAAGAGGTATATGCAACTCATAAAGAATAAAAGAAATCGAATGAAGCTCAACAGTAGTGTGAGCAAGAGCACTATACTTCTACGCCTCATTGCTAGCCTTTGATGGATCGAAAATAATATTGACAACTAGCGCGATCATAAGAATGAATAGCCATAGTAGAAATTATGAATGGGCTTGATAGCGATCTAGTGATGGTTAGTAGGTCTCTAGAAACTGTGAAACCTTATTAAGTGCTGCATATGTGGTCTCTAGACAAGCCAAGAGAAGTTACAATATAGCCTCAACCGAGCTGCGATATAATGGTCGAGATTGACTAAGACCCATATGTTGTAATGGGTCTCATAAATAGGAAATGATGAAGAGTGTTAAGCAAAACCGAGAATGTAAGCACCTAATCAAAACTGTCACAAATACCTATAAGCATATAACACCTATCTGCATTCCCGACATTATACAAACATAGATGCACCCGAGTCACACTGAGTGAAGCCATATGTAAAGCCATATACAAGCTAATGTTAGGAAGCATACATGACATAGTGAGTCAAGTCAACAAATTCAGGAGGTTGTGCCACATATATAGTCTCAGAAAAATCTCCATGATAAAAGTATCATTGACATTGATGTCCTGTCAAAGTACATATATCTTAAGTCTTTCTTTGAATAACCGGCTTGGTATTCGGGAATTTGGTATGTTTCTGCTTTATTATGATCTAATATCCAATTTCAGCTGATCATCGTATGATTGTCACTAGGTTATAACCCCGTGTGTTACACGGGTTGAATAAATGAATTTTATATACTAAATAATAAAACAATATATCTTTAAAAACCTCATTTATTGTACGAGTTGAATAAGGCCCCCACTATCTGCACACTCAGTTTGCCTATCTGCACACTTAGGGTTTAAATACGCTGCGTATTGGTCAATACGCAGCGTATAGGGAACCCTATACGCTGCGTATTGACCAATACGCAGCGTAGATAGACCATAGATCTCAGTGCCTGATTACCAATCATTGCACAGAAAACAAGGTTCCTATACGCTGCGTATTGGTCAATACGCAACGTATATAAAGCTGATGCAAATTTGGGGTCATTTTGGTAGGTTTGAAGTGTCAATTTTTTGCCAGGTTTGTATACGCTGCGTATTGAGCAATACGTAGCGTATAACCAGGGACCATTTTTGTAAATTTATGAAACTTCAGGGACCATATTTGTCAGTTTTCGAAACTTTAGGGACCTTTTTGTAAATTTTCGAAAAACCAGGGACCATTTGTGTAAATTTACGAAATCTCAGGGACCATTTTTGTAAAAATATCAAAAAAGGGGAAAAAGGGGGTCTTCATTTAAGAACCGGCCCTTGCAAGACTCGAACTCATGACCTCTCGTTTAGAACCGCAACGTCTTAACCAGTTTATCCTCTGTCCAGAGCTGTTAGAATATGAAACTTAATTCCTTATATACACTCGTTAGGTAATACGCTGCGTATTGCTCAATACGCAGCGTATGTTAGTGGTTGGTACACTACCAGACAGTCAAACCTAGTACCATGGTCAAATCAGTCTGACATAGGGTGCGTAGTGATCAATACGCATCGTATAGATGTAAACCTGTACGCTGCGTAGTGGTCCATACGCAGCGTATGTCAGACTGATTTGACATCGATACGATGTTGTCCAGGCACGTGAATAAAGTAATGCGGGGAGTAGAGAGCAATACGCTGCCTATTGAAGTGTCACATGAAAGTCTATTTATCCATCTGTTCACAATTCGAATTCTCAATCCTCTGCTTTCTTTTTCATCTTCCTCTTTCAGTAAACAATTTACCCTTGATCCAACATTATTTGTTCTGTTTTTTCTTCAATCTTGTTAAAATGTCATCATTTTGGAACGATAATTATTTCGGTAATCGCTATTCTAACGACATATGGGGAGCAAATGCTGCCAATGAGGAGGAGGAGGTTGTGTCTGGAGTCCCTGTTGATCAAAAAACACAGTTGCCAGACTTGAACAAGACTCCCACTCCACCTGTTGATGAACCAAATTACCCGGCGCATCAAGTGTATCCAGATTACGGATACGGGTATGAATCTCCATACGTGCAACAAAGTGGATACGGTGCTGAGAATGCACCTGTTGATGAACCATATTACCCGATCCAGCAATCGTATCCGGGTTACGGGGTATACGGGGATGAAGGTGGATACGGAAGTTACAGTGGATACGTTGGTGAAGGTGGATACGGGGGTGATGGTGGTTACAGTGGATACGGGGGTGAAAGTGGACACAGTGGATACGATAGATATGGGGGTGAAGGTGGTTACAGTGGATACATGGGTGAAGGTGGACACAGTGGATACGATAGATATGGGGGTGAAGGTGGTTACAGTGGATACGTGGGTGAAGGTGGATACAGTGGATACGATACATCACTTTATGAACCATCTACCCCGGGCAATCCGTTTCAAATAAAGGAGGTATCACATTATTATTATTGTTATTATTGTTATTGTTATTGTTATTATTGTTATTATTGTTATTATTATTATTGTTATTATTGTTATTATTGTTATTATTATTATTATTATTATTATTATTATTATTATTATTATTATTATTATTATTATTATTATTATTATTATTATTATTGTTATTATTATTGTCCCTGAGGTTTCGAAAATTGACACAAATGGTCCCTGAGGTTTCGAAAATTGACACAAATGGTCCCTGAGGTTTCGAAAATTGACACAAATGGTCCCTGAGGTTTCGAAAATTGACACAAATGGTCCCCGAGGTTTCGAAAATTGTCACAAATGGTCCCTGAAGTTTCGAAAATTGACACAAATGGTCCCTGTACTGTTCAGTTAAGTATGCTAACTGAGTTAGTGTTTAAAGAAGAAATCTTTATATGAAAGTTAACCTGGTTAAACCATTCAGTTACAATAGTTTCAATAATGACCATATTAGTCCCTGAAGTATGAGTTTCAATTATATTATAATTATTATTATTATTATTATTATTATTATTATTATTATTATTATTATTATTATTATTATTATTATTAACGTAACTTTTTTTAGCGTTTCATGTCTCTAACTGATTTGAAGAATTGGGTACAAGAAACGGGAAAGGAGTGTGGTTACGTAATTGTTACCCGCCGATCAAAAAATATTGGCGGTACTACTGGGATGGTATGGCTTGTGTGCGACCGTAGTGGTGAGCACCGTAGTAAAGCAACAGTTAGGAAAGCTGGTAGCAAAAAAATCGGTTGCCCATTTTCATTACTCGCCATCCGGGACGTGACGAATGACACGCTTTTGTGCGAAGATTTACTAAAGCCGAATACAAGCTAGTGGAGCAGCTAACTGCTCAAAACATGGAGCCACGTATCATATTTCAAACCCTAAGAAAGCAGTTCCCCGACAGCATGCACGTTCAGAAAGACGTGCAAAATGCGGTACAAAAAATTAGAGCGACAATAATGGACGGAAGGAATCCTATTCAGGCACTGGAAAGCCTGCTGCATGACCACCGATTCATTTACGACACCCGACAGGAACCCAAAACAGATGTCGTAACAGAGATTTTCTTTGTTCATCCTTATTCAATCACTATGTGGCGTGCATTCCCGCACGTGATGTTGATCGACGCGACCTACAAAACAAACCTCTACAACATGCCATTTGTCCAGGTTGTGGGTATGACGTCGACTGCGAAGTCTTTTTGTATAGCACATGCCGTTATTTGTAAAGAACGAAGGGGTAACTACGTGTGGGTGCTTGAGCGGATCAAGTCAATATTGCATGAATGTATGATGCCGCATGTGATAGTCACGGATAGGGAGCTTGCCCTAATTAAAGCGTGTTCTAAAGTATTCCCGAACGCAACCAGGCTTCTATGCCACTTTCACATCCAACAAAATATAGCTAGAAATTGCAAGAAAGGGTTCGATAAAGAAGATTGGGGGAAATTTATGTCGTACTGGAATAGATTGTGCGAATCTTCATCAGAGCCCATGTACAAGTACAACTTGGAGAAAATGTATAACCGACTCGTGGTTGCCAACCGAGAAAGTAAGTGTTCCTTCAACAAACGACTCACCCAATCTATTATATTTTACACACGCTTTTACATTTCATTATTTTATTTTTGCAGGTGTCTACGATTACGTCTACGAAAACTGGCTCAAAGACTATAAAGAAATGTTCGTTTATGCGTGGACCGATAAGTGTCGCAACTTTGGTCAGCGCACCACCAACAGAGTTGAGAGCCAGCACGCAAATTTAAAAAGATACATTACGCGCGGGAGTTCATTGGAGCGAATAGCAAGATGCGTCATTGATATAGTTGAAACTCAGTACGATGAAATACAAAAAAGTTTCACTGAGAGCATTGAAAAAACGATGAACCACCACAGACACCGACTGTTGGACAACCTACGTGGAAAGGTTTCCCATGAAGCACTTGATTTGCTGGCAAAAGAGCTACCGAGGAAGATGGAGGTGTTGCGTAAACTTAACGCATCATGTGGTTGCCATATGTGGCTTAGCAATGGATTGCCGTGTGCTTGTAGGCTGGAAAACTACAAATGTACAGGTAAAAAATATTAAAACTACAAATCTTTTGTTATTTTGTACGATTTAGCTGTTTCTCACACCGTATTAACTTAACTGTGCAGGGCGTATGATACAACTCGACGACATAGATGTATTCTGGCGTAAGCTTGACTTGCTCCCGTGTAAACTGGTAGACGAGGAGGTCGATGTTGTAGCAGAGCTAAATAATGTGCGGCAACATTTAGAGGCGCAGTCCCCCGTTCAGCAAAAGAGTTTGCTTTCAAAGATAAAAGCGGTCTTCAACCCGAAATCGTCAACCAAGAAACCACCGATCGTCCAGCAAAATACTCGCGGTCGGCCTACATTAAAGAAAGTACAAGAAAGGCTAGATGAAGCTGCGAGGTTAGACGAAGCTGCGAGACACAGCTCCTATGGCGAGGACAGCAACGTATATACCGCTTCCCCCAAACATAGGTACGATTTACCCCGACACAGCTCATACGTACCGTCAGAGGGCTCTCGTGGAACTGGTTCGGTTATAAAGTCTGAAAAACCTAAAATGCAACGAAACAGTTCAACGAGTTATAAAAAGAAGGAGACGCGGGATGATAACGGTTTTCCATTAATGAAGGCGGACGAGCACTTGTTAAGCATTGAGAGGTTTAAGGATCAAATTCCCTCAGAGTTTCACTCTTACATATCGCGTATACAAGATGTGACCCCAGACGGTCATTGTGGGTACATGTCTGTGGCTGTCGGGTTAGGTTTTACGAAACACGCATGGTCCAATATTCGAAGAGATTTACTACTGGAGATTGACCATAACAAGGCGCGTTGGAAACATGTATTCGAAACATATAACAAAGGAGACTTTGAACGAATATGTAAGAGCATCGAATGGCATTCATTGCAAGCGTGCGGTCCAAGTCACTGGATGGAAATGCCCCAGGTAGGGCTTCTTGTAGCGCAAAGGTATAATATTGTCCTCCACGTGCTAAGCATCGAATGGAGCACTACCATCTTCCCATTAAGGGATGCCCCACTAGATCCACGACCTCAAGCGATAACGCTCGTACATGTTGACGGGGGACACTTCATACATGCTAAGTTGGAAGGAGACTACCCCATGCCTTTAGCGACCCCGTTGTGGTTGACACATCGATCAATAGCTGCGGAACGGTGGGAAGAAATGTATAGACCGCGTTTACAGCACTACTACGAGTTAATCAATCCTAAAGCAGACAAAGACAGAGAACCGAGTATAAATGAAATCGAAGATTAACCGGAAACTTGTATTTTTGTAAATTGTAGAATTTTTTTAATTTATAAAGTTTGTATCATTTTCAATTTTTATAATTTATTCATATTTTTGTATTATTTATCAAAGGAAAACACAAAAATAAAATAAAAAAAGGGAACTTTATATACGCTGCGTAGGGATCCCTACGCAGCGTATGTAGTGCAAAGGACAAAAAAGCCACTGTTTTTGGCTTCGTATTGCCTCAACACAAGGGCAAAACAGTAAAATGAGCATCGACAAAGGCAGCGTATGGATCCATACGCTGCGTATGTAAAAGGCGGACAATTTCCCCCCAAACCAAAATTTCAAAACCTATACATGTTAAACTACTATTTTGCCCTTGTGTTTGGGGCAATACGAGGCTAACTGCAAGGGTAAAAATGTCATTTTACAACCTTTGTCTAAGCTGCGTATGGAGCTCTACGCAGCCTCTGTAAGTTTCAGGAGAATAATAATAATAATAATAATAATATTAATAATAATAATAACAACAATAATAATAATAATAATAATAATAATAATAATAGTACCAGGCATCGTAGAGATCCATACGCAGCTTATATGGCGTTCCTAAATGACTTTTTTACCTTTATTGTCAGCCTCGTATTGCCCTAAAACAGAAGGGTAAAATGGTAAACTGATTATTCTTATACGCTCCGTAGGGATCTCTACGCTGCGTAGAGGTACTGATTTAAATCAGGGAAATACCTACGCAGCTCTGTTCTTCCCCAAATCTTAATACGCACAAAAACGCACAAAGAAGAGAGGCGACCAGGCTTATTCGACCGTATACGACCCGAATTCGAAGTATAAAACAGGTATTTGGTCAACCTATTCAAGTAATTATGATTTTTTTTGTATTTTATCCGTAAATTAGATGTTTTTTTAGGTAAGTTAGGGTTTGGTTAGTGATTAGGGTTTGGTTAGTGATTAGGGTTTGGTTAAGCTTGGTTCAGTGGAATAAACCTGTTGTTTCAACCAAAGAATCCCGTATGTATTTCTGTGCTGAAGATATGAATCTTCTGTATGTATGATTTGTAATGGTATAGAGTTAATTATTGGAATAATGGTTGAAGGTTAGGATTGTATCGATTAGTTTAAGCAGTTAAATAACCGTCGATGTATCTATTTCTACATGTATATACATATAGGGCTGCACATATACGCACAAGCATTATGAATCTGCAAATGGTTGTTTATTTCTTTCAGTTAGACCTTCATGGATATCTCGACCAAGAGATTTGACATTTTAATTTCCTGATTGACTTAGATAATTAACTTCCTGCTGGGTGGTGATGCCAATTGGAGGGTTTGTATATGGTAGGGGTGTTCACGGTTCGGTTTCAAACCGTGAAAACCGCTCAAACCAGTCATCGGTTTGTTTCACGGTCGGTTTTTTTACTCCACTTTCGGTCGGTCGGTTTCATTATTTTCAAACCGTAGTGAACGGTTTGGTTTATGGATTATACCGAAAACCAACCGTATAAAATCGGACCGGACCGTATGAATTTAATATATCAATTTTTGTTTAAAACTTGTTCAATTCTTTAAATTCTAAACATATGTACTTATATATATTTTGGATATCTTGTATAGAAGCCGAACGAACCTAAACTAGAAACCAAACCAGAACCAAACCGTTACTAACGGTTTGGTTTGTTTGGTTCGGTTCAAGAGTTATACGATTCGGTTTTGGTTTACAAAAACAATAAACTGTTAGTAATGGTTTGGTTCACGGTTTGACCATAAAACCGTAAAAAGCGGACCGTGAACACCCCTAGTATATGGATTGCTTCTCCTTTTGCAATTGCTATCCTTGTAATTGTTTCTGTACACATGTAGGACTGCATATCTAAGAACCATCTGATAGATAAATTTTGCTTTTATAGTTTTATTCTTGAATAATAATTTATTATTTAGTCGACTAAATAATAAATAATAATTTATTATTTAGTCGACGTCGTCCGTAAGGCGCGTACGGACCTACGCGCCTTACGGTTCGACTTCGACTAAATAATAAAAAAAATATATATTTTAACGACGAACTTAGTTTCGACGCTCGTTAGGCCCGTACGTCGACGTCGTCCGTAAGGCGCGTACGGGCCTAACGAGCGTCGAAACTAAGTTCGTCGTTAAAATATTTTTTTTATTATTTAGTCGAAGTCGAACCGTAAGGCGCGTAGGTCCCTAACGAGCGTCGAAACTAAGCTCGTCGTTTTATATTTTAACGACGAACTTATTTCGACGCCGCGAACGGGTATTTAAACGGCTGCAAACGCAGCCGCAAACGGGTGTTTAAACGTCGCAGAAAACTATTTTATATTAAAATACAGTAAACAATCGTTGGTTTATCTAATAAATTTTTTGGTTTTCAGGACGAGAAAGATGGGTGCTGAAATGGAAACAGAAGAAATTAATCCGGAGCAGCCGCAAAAGCAGAAGCGTCCACCGGCGGATCCTCTCCTGAATCACCCGTATTTGGAGTTTCCTCCGGAGTCCGACGCTGCTCTCCGTTGCGACAAGCTTCGGAAGATGCACGTCGGTGCCCATTTTGCGGTTTCTTGGAAAACCCTCCGGGAGCTCGGGGCGGAAGATTGGGCGCGGGAGTTTGTTCCCCGTGATTGTTAGGATCGGAGGCTTTCATGATTGTGTTTGTTTGTATATTTGGAACAATTTGTAAATATGAAAACATGTAAAGTGCAGCGGAAATGAAAACAAACTTTGTAAACACAATCAAATGGAGAAATTAGTTTGATAAACAATTGCTTCTCATAGAGTCAAAAGATTTACAAAGCAAAGCAAAAGATTACAGATGCTTACAAACTAAACTCCCCCTCAGCCTGATGCCCCAAGGTTGGTTGCACACAAGATGAAAGGATTAGACATGAGGAGAAGAACCCACTCAGTCAATCAAATGTAACAGTACAGGGTACTGTTACATTTATAGGCAAACCAAACCACTGAGGTATCAAAGCTGACGTCACCATGAAAGTGACATCTAACAAACTAACAAACTCTATCTACTGATCTATACAACCTCTGCTATGCTAACTAATGATATTTCAATACATTACATAAGATGAATCAAACTGCTGCTGCATCCTTCCACTGTTGTGAACCCAGCAGTACTTGTCATGATCAGCAGTACTTGACTCAAGGCAGTAGATTGGGTCAGCAGGGCTTAAGTCCTTCATCAGTCTTTGACTTGATCAGCAGTTTCCAGTGTCAGCAGTTGTTGATAAAGGCAGTACTTTGGAGTATATCAGATGTTATGATTACTTTCAAGGGGAAAGTCTAGTGCAAACTGCTGCTTATGGTTAATCCACTGTTGTGATCCGGTTTTGGCTTTACATCATCTGTTCCTCTGTAGGGTTCAATCCCAACAGTGATTCACCGTGGGATTGACTGTTTGAGCTAGCGTTTACGCCGAGATACAGGGAGATACTGATCGAGTTCCTGTCGTCGTTCGAGTTTCATCCTCGTCGGCCAAATGAGGCTGTGGACCCCGCGCAGCCGGCCGAGGCTTCGTTTCGCATGGCTGGCCAGGCGCGTTCTATGTCACTTGCAGACTTTGCGGTGCATAGCGGTTTGTATACGGAGGCTGAGATCGCTACGGATCTATATAGGACGGTACGTTTAACACAAATTTTGTATTGTTATTATTATTATTTTAATATATATAATTTAAGATTTAATATTAATTTAACGTTTAATAAACATTCGTGTAAACAGGGGTTGGTAATTGTTGAAAAACCCATGCTTTTAGGGTTTTGGGCTCTGATCGCGGACATGGGTCAGTGGGACCACGGGCAATCCAAGGGGAGGGTTACGACGATTAAGGATCCACTTCACAGGTACGTTAGTTAACAGATTTTATAAACTCACGCTGTTTTTTTTTTCTAAACAGAAAACTGTTTTTTTTTAAACAGAATTTTTTTAACATATTTTTTTAAGTAGAATTTTTTTTAAACATAATATTTTTTTAAACAGATTTTTTTTGACGATCTTAGTTTTGACGCTCGTAACGCGCGTACGGTCCTAACTAGCGTCGAAACTGAGATCGTCGTTAAAATATAAAACTTCGATCTTAGTTTCGACGCTCGTTAAAGACCTACGCGCCTTACGGTTCGACTTCGACTAACTAATAAAAAAAATATAATTTAACGACGATCTTAGTTTTGACGCTCGTAAGGCGCGTACGGGCCTAACGAGCGTCGAAACTAAGTTCGTCGTTAAAATATACATATTTTTTATTATTTAGTCGAAGTCGAACCGTAAGGCGCGTAGGTCCCTAACGAGCGTCGTCAGAAAACTGTTTTTTTTTTAATAGATTTTTTTTAAAACTTAAATTGTTTTTTTAACAGAAAACTGCTTTTTTTAACAGAATTGTTTTAACAGATTTTTTTTAAACAGATTTATTTTTTTAAACATAATTTTTTTAATTATTTAGTCGACGTCGTCCGTAAGGCGCGTACGGGCCTAACGAGCGTCGAAACTAAGTCCGTCGTTAAAATATAAGACGGACTTAGTTTCGACGCTCGTTAGGCCCGTACGCGCCTTACGGACGACGTCGACTAAATAATATTTTTTTATTATTTAGTCGACGTCGTCCGTAAGGCGCGTACGCGTACGGGCCTAACGAGCGTCGAAACTAAGTTCGTCGTTAAAATATACATATTTTTTAATATTTAGTCGAAGTCGAACCGTAAGGCGCGTAGGTCCCTAACGAGCGTCGACAGAAAACTGTTTTTTTTAATAGATTTTTTTTAAAACTTAAATTGTTTTTTTAACAGAAAACTGCTTTTTAACAGATTTTTTTAAACAGATTTATTTTTTTAAACATAATTTTTTTAATTATTTAGTCGACGTCGTCCGTAAGGCGCGTACGGGCCTAACGAGCGTCGAAACTAAGTCCGTCGTTAAAATATAAGACGGAATTAGTTTCGACGCTCGTTAGGCCCGTATGCGCCATACGGACGACGTCGACTAAATAATAATTTTTTATTATTTAGTCGACGTCGTCCGTAAGGCGCGTACGCGTACGGGCCTAACGAGTGTCGAAACTAAGTTCGTCGTTAAAATATACATATTTTTTATTATTTAGTCGAAGTCGAACCGTAAGGCGCGTAGGTCCCTAACGAGCGTCGACAGAAAACTGTTTTTTTTAATAGATTTTTTTTTTAAAACTTAAATTGTTTTTTTAACAGAAAACTGCTTTTTTTAACAGAATTTTTTTAACAGATTTTTTTTAAACATATTTATTTTTTTAAACATAATTTTTTTTAATTATTTAGTCGACGTCGTCCGTAAGGCGCGTACGGGCCTAACGAGCATCGAAACTAAGTCCGTCGTTAAAATATAAGACAGACTTAGTTTCGACGCTCGTTAGGCCCGTACGCGCCTTACGGACGACGTCGACTAAATAATATTTTTTTATTATTTAGTCGACGTCGTCCCTAAGGCGCGTACGGGCATAACGAGCGTCAAAACTAAGTTCGTCGTTAAAATATACATATTTTTTATTATTTAGTCGAAGTCGAACCGTAAGGCGCGTAGGTCCCTAACGAGCGTCGAAACTAAGATCGAAGTTTTATACTTTAACGACGATCTCCGTTTCGACGCTCGTTAGAGACCTACGCGCCTTACGGTTCGACTTCGACTAAATAATAAAAAAAATATATATTTTAACGACGGACTTAGTTTCGACGCTCGTTAGGCCCGTACGCGCCTTACGGACGACGTCGACTAAATAATAAAAAATATTATTTAACGACGATCAGGCGCGTACGGGCCTAACGAGCGTCGAAACTAAGTCCGTCGTTAAAATATAAGACGGACTTAGTTTCGACGCTCGTTAGGCCCGTACGCGCCTTACGGACGACGTCGACTAAATAATATTTTTTTATTATTTAGTCGACGTTGTCCGTAAGGCGCGTACGGGTCTAACGAGCGTCGAAACTAAGTTCGTCGTTAAAATATATATTTTTTTAATTGTTTAGTCGAAGTCGAATCGTAAGGCGCGTAGGTCCCTAACGAGCGTCGAAACTAAGATCGAAGTTTTATACTTTAACGACGATCTCCGTTTCGACGCTCGTTAGAGACCTACGCGCCTTACGGTTCGACTTCGACTAAACAATAAAAAAAATATATATTTTAACGACGGACTTAGTTTCGACGCTCGTTAGGCCCGTACGCGCCTTACGGACGACGTCGACTAAATAATAAAAAATTATTATTTAACGACAATCTTAGTCGATGTCGTCTGATTATTATTTACTGACTGGTTTCCTTTTGTGCAGGTATTTACACAAAATGATTTCCACTTCGATCACTGCTCGAAACAAAAGCCGGGAGTGGTGCACCAGTGGCGATTTATTTTTCTTATATTGCCTCTTATACAAGAGGCCGTGCGCTCTCGCCTACGGGTTGGCGCAATACTTCGCCTCCGCGCATCATCGACAGGAGCGCGAATTGTTATTCGGCGGAGCCTACGTGACTAGGATAGCCCTTTCGTTGGGCTATCATCCGGAGACTGACCGCGACAATGTAGGCCCGCCGGCACAGCCGAAGCGGATGGGGAAGAATGTTATATCCGGAATGCACGTTACCAAAGACTTCCCAGACGGGAAGCGGTTTAAGAACAAGGACGGCACGCAATATCAGCTTCAACAGCTGCCGGCGGAGTTCCCTCCGTATTATCCCCCGCACGATCCGGAGCCGCCGGAGCCGTATGAGCCGGCCGTCGTCATTCCGCAGCCACCACCACCGCGTGGACCACCAGGGGCGCCTCAGTTCCCACGCCATGTTTGGCCCGGTGCTGACCCATCATATCAGCGGCAGCTTCGGTTATCTGAAAGAAACAACTATCTGTTGGAGTGGGTGGCTGCGGCGCTGCAGCAGCAGCGACAGCATGACGGGTTACCTCCACTACCCTTCATTACGGATGCGGAATGGGATCAGCATCAGCAGCAGCAGGAGCAGCAGTAGTAGTATTTTATCATTTTGTTATGTATGCACAAACTTTTATTGTATATATCAAACTCTTGTATATATCATTTTGTTATGTATGCACAAACTTTTATATTGTGGTGTACATATAAAATTATGGCAGGTTATATAACATGTTTTGTTGTATCGATAAAGTTCTGGAATATATCAGGTTATTTAACAGGTTCTGGAATATAACAGGTTCTGTGTGCAATTAAAATTCAGAAGGTTATATACGCTGCGTATTGACCTATACGCAGCGTATATAAGTGTTCATATAGGCTGCGTATTGACCTATACGCAGCGTATATAAAGTGTCCATATACGCTGCGTATAGGTCACTACGCAGCGTATAGGATAGCTACTACATATAACAATTAAGTTTCATATTCTAACAGCTCTGGACAGAGGATAAACTGGTTAAGGCGTTGCGGTTCTAAACGAAAGCTCATGAGTTCGAGTCTTGCAAGGGCCGGTTCTTAAATGAAGACCCCCTTTTTCCCCTTTTTTGATATATTTACAAAAATGGTCCCTGAGATTTCGTAAATTTACACAAATGGTCCCTGAAGTTTCAAAAACTGACAAATATGGTCCCTGAAGTTTCATAAATTTACAAAAATGGTCCCTGGTTATACGCTACGTATTGCTCAATACGCAGCGTATACTAACCTGGCAAAAAATTGACACTTCAAACCTACCAAAATGACCCCAAATTTGCATCAGTTTTATATACGCTGCGTATTGACCAATACGCAGCGTATAGGAACCTTGTTTTCTGTGCAATGATTGGTAATCAGGCACTGAGATCTATGGTCTATCTACGCTCCGTATTGGTCAATACGCAGCGTATAAGGGTAACCCTATATGCTGCGTATTGACCAATACGCAGCGTAGATAAACCCTAATTTTGCTAGGGTTTGGGGTGCCAATAGGCACTTTAGTGTGCCAATAGGCACACTCTTGAATAAATGTAATTTTATATATTAAATAATAAAAAGTTATATCTATAATAACCATATGTATTGTACGGGTTGAATAAATGTAATTTTATATACCAAATAATAAAAAAGTTATAGCTTTAAAACCATGTGTATTACATGGGTTGAATAAATGTAATATTGTTTACCAAATAATAAAAAAAGTTACTTTAAAAACCCTCGTATATTATACGGGTTGAATAAATATGATTTTACATACCAAATAATAAGAAAATTATATTTAAAAAAACTAATGGATATACTCGGTACGTGAAAAATATGGTGATTGCGGAGATGATTATTGAAAAGAAGATACAGTGGTCACACATGTTATTCAAGAAGCAAATAAGCAGCCGTTTGAGTGATAAAATATAAATTATATCTAAAAACCCCGTAATAAATCTAAATTAGAGATAATTACATCATCGAAAAGAATAAGAGTAAATTTGTATATTACAAATAAAAAGTAGGTGAGTGTATGATATTGAAAATCAAATAAATAATATTATAAATGAGAAGTATACATTAAATGTCTAAACTAAATAATAATTATCTATAATTAAGTAGAAGAGATTAAACTAAATAATATTTAGTAGGAGAGTTATCTATAAATTATAATTAATTAGAAGAGATTAAACTAAATAATAATAATAATATATTTAGTAGGAGGGTTATCTATAAATAATAATTATCCATAAGAGATTATATTTAGTAGGATAGTTATCTATAATTAATTAGAAGAAATTAAACTAAATAATAATCATCCATAAGATATTAAACTAAATAATATTTAGTAGGAGAGTTACCTATAAATAATAATTATCTATAAGAGATTGAGAAAATTAAAAGATACATGACCTAGTATGATGACAAGTGTCCCATGAATGGTTTCTTTTATTATATAGTATAGATGTTATTGGATCGTGTATCTCGATACCTTTCTCATGTAATACATTTATTTAACATATGCTCATTATTGAATGTTACCTTAAAAGATAAGAATTTGATCACATGAGATACGTTTTGATATACGTGTTAAGGTAGGTGTGCTAGCTATTATGATAGTATAGTTGCCGACGCCCTTTACTCCAACATTTCAGTTTTTCATTGTTTCTTCACTCCCGATCCTCATGGTTCCGTTCCAAAGCCTCGTTTAGCTCCCAAAATGCACCTTAAACTTATCAAGACATGCAAAACACAAACCGTATCAAAGTGGAGCATAATTCAAATTCACATAAAAACACAAATTTAAAAACAAGAAACTAAGGACTTTCAACCACTTATCACATCCTCACACTTATCTTTTACTTGTCCTCAAGCAAACTTATTATTCACATTCGCATTAGTGATGGAATGGGTTTGGAATAGTGTTTAACATGTTTAAATGATTAACTTTATGAGTTTTTATGTCTTTAAATGTGTGAAATTGAATAACTACAAGAAATATGTGTTTTGTAGGTTAAACACCAAGATTGGACGTGTTTTGGGGAAAACAAATGGAGTGGAATTGAAGATCTTAAGATATGCAATGATAGAGGGCTGAATTACGAGGACGCGAGCGAAAAAGGCAAAAAAACGGAGCGAAAACGGCAAAAAAAAAAACGAAGCTAAAACGAAGAAGTTACGAAGAAAACAGGTTTGGAAGGAATATGTTAGCAGTAGGCTACAGCTGATCAGTAGCTTACGGGTCGCTATTTACGAAAATTCTAATAAAACCCATAAAAATTAGGGTTTTGGGGATATCTTTCATCCAGTTTGTAAGAGGCAACGCATAGGACGACTAGAGGTGATTTTGAGCAAGTTTTTACACCATTCCACACCTTCCAATCATTCCAGAATCATCAATCATGCCTTCCAACATCAAGATTAAAAAGATCGATTCACAAGCATGAGCGGCTAATTTCATTGTGGGTTCCTCCTGGGCTAGGGTTTTATAAGTAGATGAACTAATTCAAATTTTTTTTTTATCTTTGGGATTAGCAATCTAAGCCTTCAATGCTTTTTGCTATTTGATTCGTTAAATTGATTGTAACTGGTTGAGTTTTATTCAATATCTATTCATTTATCTTTCAATTCCTGAGATTTCTAGCAATTAGGATATATTAGAAAACGAGTAGGGTTTGATATTATAAAATGGTTTGTATTCACTACATTGATGACAGATATAAGAAAGTTAGGAAGGGAACAATACCAACTAACAAATACTGAAAAGTTAAAGATAGGAATACTCACTTCATGTACTCCTTGACTTCTATACAGTTTTTTAGGACAAACCATTCTATCTTTCTTTTTTCGCTGGTTGAAAGATGTTTGCTCTTCATTGCACGAGTTGGATAACAATTAGACTTAAAACCCCACAAGTCAAGTATAGGATTCTAAACCCACTTTTTGAACAGTTTATCTCATATATGAATGTGTATTACATGATTGTTTGTATAAGAAAAATTCAACAGCATTTCCCCTTACCTCCCAAGTATATATATAAGAATATATGCCCGAGGAACAAAGAGAAAATGACAACCGAATCCTTCTTAAACAAACAATCATGTAATACACACTCACATCGTAAATAAAATAAAGTATTCAAAAAGCAATCCTAAATTAAACCGGGAACAACCAAAATTAATTTCTAAATCAATTCCTGGGGTATTTCTAAGATCGTTATATTTTAAATGATGATTTCAGTTACGAGCGGGTATTTCTAAGCTTGTTATGTTTTAAATGATGATTTAAATTTCGGGCGGGTGTTTTCTACGCTCGTTATATTTTGAAGGATAATTTCAATTTCGGGCAAATATTTCTAAACTAAAACAATAACTTTTAAAAGATGCCATACCAATTTCACAATATAACATATATATTTTCAAACCTAAACACACACACATACAAATTATCAAACCTAAACAAAAATTTTATCAAACATAAACATACAAATTATCAAACTTACATACACACATTTTCACCAAATACATATATATTTACATACTTACATACACACATACGTACTAACATACACACATTTACATACTTACTTACTTACACACATACATACTTACATACACACATTTACATACTTACATACACATATATATACACCTACATACACACATTTTCATCAAATACACAAACATTTACATACTTACATATACACATACATCCTTACACACATTTTCACCAAATACAATGTAGCGCCCACTTTTTCACATCCGAAAATATCAAAAATGACATACTAATTTTAACAAAAATTGGGCATGACCCGTTCGTACGATAAACAATTCCCTGTTTTTAAAAGACATAAAAGTAATAACCATACAATATTTAAAATCCTAACTTACTTAGGAAACATCCTAGACATAAATTTAACATTTACATTATGAAAACGTTTTGACCCATTTACAAAAGACGACTTTAGCCGGAAGCGCATAAAGGGCTATGTAGTGTGTTCGGTCCGAGCTCGCATCGTCAAGAGCAGGATTTACCTAACATACATAATGCAAACATTCATTAGTTCAAATCTCAAAACAAATTTAATGGCTATCATTTACTTATTCTAATTCGACCCATTAGCGAAATAAAACATTTTATAAACATCCTTATTAAAATCATTCTTTTCGTTCTAGCATGAAATTTATTCATGCTCATTTATTCTTGCCTTTCGAATACATTCAACATGTAAGTCTTTCGACCAATTCATAACGGATCAATTCATACCATACACTTTCAACGCTTTTTCCTAATTCCGACTCGTTATCTACAAGTCTTTACTTAACCATTACATTATCGTTCCTTTTAATATTTCGACCCACTTGAAGCGGGTTAAAACGCATCCATTGCTAATACACTTCCTATCCATTACCAATACTCAACATAACACAATTCTACCATGAACAAGCCTAAAAATTCCACACTAGGATTTAATTACCCAAACTAACATTCGTAAGTCTACAAGTAGAGAAAATGAAGTTCATATTAACTTACCATGATCTTGCGATGCTTGCGTCTTCAAGTGACTCGTGCCTTCTTCTTTCTTCGTGCCTATACGTTATAACTTCATACTTTTAGCTTTCATAAACATTACTTTACATATGCACTTTTGATTTATTCGTCATGACTTGACATAATTACACATACCCATTTTCATTTACATCACCATCAAATCAAGAATTCATGTCAAATTTCAACTAAATCTTTCTTAGACATTTCATCGAACACATGGCATGCGTGCTATCTATAAAGCATGATGTACAAGTATTTATAGCATATTCATCCTAAATTTATCAATGGGTTAACCTAATCTTTCACAATCAATACCATGACCATACTACATATGATTCATATCAAATTACACATCTAACACCTTCTAAAACATGAGTTTAACATCAACATTACACAATTCATCCATAAACTTTACTAATTTTCATTGTCTTACAATTTCAAGTGGGTTTTACCCCAAACTACCAATACAATCAAAACAGAACATAATATAACCCCTATTTGTTCATATCATCTAACATTTAGGTTCGATTTCATACAAAGATCATAAATTTCACATAACCCACTTCATAAAATTTCATAAAAACAAGAAATTAAACTTACTTGGTAACAATTATAGTTAGGAGATCTTAATTCCTAACTCATGCACCTAGAATTCAGCTTTCAACCCTCTCAATTTGATGGATTAGAATGATTTTTGGGTGAAGGGTTCTTCCCTGCCCCTTGTCTCTCGATCGCACAAAGCCAGACCAAACATACTGGCCATTTTTTTTTATCAAATATTCATTCTATATTTGCACATCTAGTCCCTTATCTTTTAGGTCATATTCACTTTATAACTTCCCATTCTTACTTGGTCATCTTTCTTTTATTAACTTTGGTTAAGATGTGTTTTAAACTTAGAACCATTTTTAACTTTTATTATGACATAGTTCTATATATTTCCATTTTCCATTATATGACCATTACTACATATTATTATTTTATGACATACGAAAATTTGGGGTGTTACAAGTCTACCCCTCTTAAAGAAGGTTTCGTCACCGAAACCTGATTACATACATTCTGACGAGTTTATCTGTATCCCTTCGCGATTACATACCTCGAACTTCATTAACATGCTTTCATTTGATCATCCCTCGTGATGAATCGGTCGTTACTACTCTAAACTTGTCTAATACATTTGGTAATTCAATCTTGTATGAATCAAAGCAATCCTATTACATTATTTCATGATTATCATTCAATTGTTCAAGCTGATTTCTTAAATCTTATCTATCAGATTATTCATTCCCGCATACCTCTAACATCTACTTAGGGGAAATAACTATCATAATATTCATACTTGTTCATTCCTATTAATTCACAAATCAAACATCATTCAATAGTTTCTAACTATTTAGTTTCTAGATACTCCCCATCCTTCCAAGGCCAATATCAAGCAAAATTTCGTTCATGTCATTTGCTTGATAGTTCTTTTCATATTTTTCTTGCAATACCTACGTATAATCTTTACCCGAGACCAGTATTTCTTTCACTGATGATCTATCATAACTGCATAGTTAACCACAACTTAATGTATACGGTTATACAAATCGTGTACATACAATCTTGCTCTAATCTTTTACCGTCTATCCCTAGGTTACAAGGGCCAACATACGTCTTTAATCATGCTATCAATATGATCGTGTAATCAATACTTACATTTAAGCAACTCATATTACACCCGAGGTGTCATACTCAGCTATACTTGTCATCACATTTCATAGTTGTCATACATATGTCATTCCCTCTAGCAATTGTAATACTAAGGCAATTACCTAACATTGTACCTAAAAGGGTTAATTCTTATCAACCTAGGTTCCGCTACATACGAGATTATAAGCTTATTACATATGCCCCTCCATTTTACGTATGAGTTACATAAAACTTGGCACAACCATTCATTCGATAACTGAGATTACACTCTACCACGTAGGGCTGTTTTATAGTACGAATCAATAATCATGCGTATAAAAACTTTAACTCTTGAACATTTCTTTAGAGGTTTATCTTCTAATAATTCCTCACATACGATAGGGAACTCGACACAGGGCAACATTTATTCAAATATCATTCAAATATTCATCATATTTTACATTCCACTCAACCCCTCTTTATGTAACATTCCTCCTCTAACAGTTACGCATTCTTATATTTTCATTCTAGCTCCCTTCGACGTTAACCTTTCACCTCTTCCATACAGTTCTTTCTAATTATTCTAAATTTGGCATACTAAGTGTGTATCCCGCTTTCTTAACAGTTTCTCACTTTTCTTTCCTTTCTACTACCCATTTCCCGATATACGGGTCGACTTTTACCATCTTTCCATCATGACATTTCAAGACATCTAATAACCGTACTTTACAATAAACAAGAATTTAGAGCCACCATTATTTCCAATATTGATATGAAGATTATAATTTATTTACTAGCATTAAGAGTCATTTACTTCTGCCTTCCAAGTTATTAACCATACTTACTCCTTCACTATGTTGTTAGAAACAATAATGCTCACCATGAGCCTACTACTTGGTTCCTCTATTATTAATATCATCATTCTTCCTAGTCACCCCCTCTTGTGACATAAAAACTTTGACTACTAATGTATGTGTGTGTATATATATACATATACATATACTTGCCTCAAACATTTAGTAACTCTATTACTATTAGTTGTTTGTTAATCCATTCCTACAGTATGGACTAATCCTCACATTTGTACTTTCTTATTGATTTTAGACATACTTGTTATCATTTTACCATTTCTTACAAAAATCTCTATCCTCATCGGTGCTTAAATCATCCATCTAGGTCTTAGCCCATTATTCATTTTAGTCTCATAAGTCGATCATCACATGCTTAATACGCAACGTATTCGGAGCATACTTCTTTCATTATAATCTTATTACCTCAACATCTTTCTATGTATATATATATATATATATATATAATCACTTACACCATCACATGTAACCACATTTGTCATATGTTTTACTCTTACTCGTATATCTCGTTTAGGTCTACGACGATTAACTATCAACCTATCACTACTCATATTCCCACAACCAGCGACAACATATCTCGCATACGTTCACATACACATCACTTATATATATATGTGTGTGTGTGTGTGTGTATGTGTTCTTTTAGTCCTACATTATGCTTGACCAACTAGGCTATCTATATCATTTACTTGTTATGTTTATTCTTATCTTTAGTTAGGTGGAGAAAAAAACATCTCCTCATTTGCTTTCATACTTTCTTTCCCACCTAACGACTCTAACTTTCATCCGTCTATGACCCTTTCTTAAGGCTCTATCTATGCTTACCAAATAAATATCTTCCCTTAAAATTTTAATTCTACTAACATTTACTTTTTGTTTGACAAAATTTTTATCCTTAGGACCATACTATTCTCAAAATTCTATCATCCTTTCATGTTCAATATTTTATAAGCTTAATCGTAATTATCATTCCTGCCTTTCATTACATTCTAGGACCATACCATCCTCTTTCGTAATCATTGCTTTTATTCCTTCCCACCATGTCATTTGTTATCGTTTGTGTTTCCTTTGTCCGTTATCTACAATTAAGCATTTTCTACATTCATTACTTCATATACTTTCCATGTCATCTCAATTTACATTGATGTATTCATAATCACATTTCAATAACTTTCATCCCACTTGTACATTATCATCAACGTCGGTCACGATAGGCCACATCACACATGCCTTTCGTTCATAGGGGAATAGAATCCCCCATCCTTCTTACTTACTTTCTCTCACCACCCGCTACTCGGAACATATTTTATTAACAATTTCTTAGCTTTCATCAGCCATCTACTATATCATTCAAGATCATTATTAAAATTTATTCCTTGGTCATGTTCATTCCATTCTATCATTTTAATTTTTTTATACTTTCCTTTCTTTCATGCTAGGTGTTAACGGTCCTTTATGACTACACCACCTATCTCTCATTATAGGGTTGATAAACCCAACTAGAACTTCATTCACAACCTTCCAATCATATACGTTCTTACTTCTAAACATTTCAACATGACTCGGTTGACATTTAGAGGATCCTAATATCATAGGGTGCATTTTCGGAAACTTAACGAAACTTTTGGATTTGCCTTAAAGAAATATTCTACCACATAGTTTAGGAAATATGTTAATATGCCTAACATATTTCAATGACATTCATTCTCTTACTTATTAGACATTCGTTAATTTTATATATAACTTTTCACTTCGTTATATGTTACTTCATGCCATCATGCTTATGTCTTATTGACCTTTATCCTTTTTAATTATGGTTATCATGCTTTTATTTCATAATTCCGGGTGTTAATAGCCACTTAGTGACCATACCGCATTCCTTTCATCATCCTCGGTGTTAACGGCTACTTCGTGCCCACACCGCATACTATTCATCATTCTTGGTGTTAACGGTCACTTCGTGACCTCACCGCATACCATTCATTATTCTTGGTGTTAACGGTCACTTCATGACCTCACCGCATACCATTCATCATTCTTGGTGTTAACGGTCACTTCGTGAGCTCACCGCATACCATTCATCATTCTTGGTGTTAACGGTCACTTCGTGACCTCACCACATACCATTCATCATTCATTTCTTTATCATTCATGCATTATTTTGCTTTCAATAATTCATTTCCGCAGGGCATAAAACCATACTATCCTTCATTACGAACATTCTAGACATGTTAATCAAAACTTACATTCATTCTTACACTTACTTCTTATTCCTTCGTTCTTTAACTAATTGCCTTCGTGTTAGTCAACTTATATTCATGGTTTCATTATCATTCACGTTTACATTGTCCGCCAACTACATAAAACATTCATTTCATTCATTAAATTTCTTTTCATACTTTTCTTCATCACATTTGAACTCATGTTAGAATATTACATTGAATTTACAATACATACTTTATACAATATCATCATTGACGATCATATCATATCGTGTAGATCATAATCCTTGATCTTAACGATTATCCTTCTCACCATTCATATATACCTTTCCTCATTATTCTTAACATAAAAGTTACCTTAAACATTGCTTACGAGGCCTTAGAAATCGTTTAAAACAAGTCCCGTATTCAAAACAATCAAATAATTTTTTTTTTTTGGCCAGCATATGGGTTCCTTGCGGGCCGCGAGAGAACACCCCTGGTTTGTCGCGGGCCGCTACCGTTCTTCGCGAGCAGCGAGATAACACCCCTGGTTTGTCACGGGCCGCTACCGTTCCTCGCGGGCCGCGAGATAACACCCCTGGTTTGTCGCGGGCCGCGACCGGCCATTTTCAACAGAATGTTTGGTCCGAGTTGCTGCAGATGCCCAACTCCACTTCTTTTCAATATTCAATCTTTAAAACCTCATATCTTTTGTTCTACTAGTCCGTTTTACTCAATTCTTTTTCCTACGTGTCTGTAATTTAATTGCGGACCCGTTTAACATTTTCGTTCGCCTTAAAATTCGGTTTAAAAGCAAATAACCTATAAATCCCTTTATACTTCTAACTACACGCATAATCAAATTTATAACTTACTTACTTGCATAGCGCTTTGGAACCAACACACTTTCATACGAGCTTTCAGTTTGAGTTCAAGTATTTTAACTCTAATACTTGAATCCCTCAAACCTCGGCTTTGATATCAACTTGTAACGCCCACTTTTTCACATCCGAAAATATAAAAAATTTACATACTAATTTTAACAAAAATTGGGCATGACCCGTTCGTACGATAAACAATTCCCTGTTTTTAAAAGACATAAAAGTAATAACCATACAATATTTAAAATCCTAACTTACTTAGGAAACATCCTAGACATAAATTTAACATTTACATTATGAAATCGTTTTGACCCATTTACAAAAGACGACTTTAACCGGAAGCGCATAAAGGGCTATGTAGTGTGTTCGGACCGAGCTCGCATCGTCAAGAGCGGGATTTACCTAACATACATAACGCAAACATTCATTAGTTCAAATCTCAAAACAAATTTAATGGCTATCATTTGCTTATTCTAATTCGACCCATTAGCGAAATAAAACAGTTTATCAACATCCTTATTAAAATCATTCTTTTCGTTCTAGCATGAAATTTATTCATGCTCATTTATTCTTGCCTTTCGAATACATTCAACATGTAAGTCTTTCGACCCATTCATAACGGATCAATTCATACCATACACTTTCAACGCTTTTTCCTAATTCCGACTCGTTATCTACAAGTCTTTACTTAACCATTACATTATCGTTCCTTTTAATATTTCGACCCACTTGAAGCGGGTTAAAACGCATCCATTGCTAATACATTTCCTATCCATTACCAATACTCAACATAACACAATTCTACCATGAACAAGCCTTAAAATTCCACACTAGGATTTAATTACCCAAACTAACATTCATAAGTCTACAAGTAGAGAAAATGAAGTTCATATTAACTTACCATGAGCTTGCGATGCTTGCGTCTTCAAGTGACTCGTGCCTTCTTCTTTCTTCGTGCCTATACGTTATAACTTCATACTTTTAGCTTTCATAAACATTAATTCACATATGCACTTTTGATTTATTCGTCATGACTTGACATAATTACACATATCCATTTTCATTTTAATCACCATCAAATCAAGAATTCATGTCAAATTTCAACTAAATCTTTCTTAGACATTTTATTAAACACATGGAATGCGTGCTATCTATAAAGCATGATGTACAAGTATTTATAGCATATTCATCCTAAATTCATCAATGGGTTAACCTAATCTTTCACAATCAATACCATGACCATACTACATATGATTCATATCAAATTACACATCTAACACCTTCTAAAACATGAGTTTAACATCAACATTACACAATTCATCCATAACTTTACTAATTTTCATTGTCTTACAATTTCAAGTGGGTTTTACCCCAAACTACCAATACAATCAAAATAGAACATAATATAACCCCTATTTGTTCATATCATCTAACATTTAGGTTCGATTTCATATAAAGATCATAAATTTCACATAACCCACTTCATAAAATTTCATAAAAACAAGAAATTAAACTTACTTGGTAACAATTATAGTTAGGAGATCTTAATTCCTAACTCATGCACCTAGAATTCAGCTTTCAACCCTTTCAATTTGATGGATTAGAATGATTTTTGGGTGAAGGGTTCTTCCCTGCCCCTTGTCTCTCGATCGCACAAAGCCAGACTAAACATACTGGCCATTTTTTTTTATCAAATATTCATTCTATATTTGCACATCTAGTCCCTTATCTTTTAGAACATATTCACTTTATAACTTCCCATTCTTACTTGGTCATCTTTCTTTTATTAACTTTGGTTAATAAGATGTGTTTTAAACTTAGAACCATTTTTTACTTTTATTATGACACAGTTCTATATATTACCATTTTCCATTATATGAACATTACTACATATTATTATTTTATGACATACGGAAATTTGGGGTGTTACATACAAATACATTTACATATTACACACACTAACACTTCTTTTTGGGATTTTCAACATTCATTTTTCAACTCTTTTTCACTGTATTTTGGATTTTTTTTTTCATGTACATAAGCAACACTATCCAAATACAAGAAATTCAAAGAATAAAACAACATATAATTAAATTTTCATCACCCGGGTTAAAAAATAAAAAGGCTAAATGGGTCAAATGAGTTAAATCAGGTGGTCAAGTGAAAAGGTTAAGGCTCAAAGATGGCAACTACAGAATAAATTTTGGGTAAGGGATTGATATGAAAATGGTTTAAAATAAAAGGTTAATCCTAATACCTTAATCATTCTTGTTCTTGTAATTGGTCCATGGTCTTATACGTATAAAAAAGTGAAAATTCTACAATATGATGTCATAATGACCACATTCAATTCAAACAAAAACATGCATAGATATGAAATTGCGGCATGTCTAAAGTGGCTCAATATCTCACGTTGACAAATGATAGGGTTTGTGATGCGCACAAAATAACGATCTCTTCAAGTAAGCTTTGTAATTAAGAACCTATCATGAAATTTTGGAATGTGACCATGCCCAAAGAGCATAATGGTTTGTAAAATCCCTTGTTGACTTTTTTGCTTTTGTGCTTTTTTGAATGCTTAAAAGAGGACATTTTTGAAAATTTTTAATTTTTCTCCCCATCCCCACACTTGAGGTCAACATTGTCCATAATGTGTAGTGTTTTAGATGAAGGAATTCAAAATATTAACTTCTCCCTCCTCATACCCACACTTGAAGTCAACATTGTCATCAATGTGTAGTGTTTTCAATGAGGGATTTCAAAATGTTAAGGGATTGTGACAAGCCTTCCCAATAATATTCATCACCTCGGCCAATATCATACAATTACACACCACTTATTAAAACCAAACTATAACAAACAAAGCTTAAAGAAATGGTAGTAGATGCAACTGGTTTTCTCCACATTTCATGATATCCTTGTTCTCCAAGTGAAATGGTTGTCCAAGACAAGCGTGAACGTACATATAAACCTCAAACAAATGTAGAAGCAAGCTTCTCATAAAAATTGAAATCCATAAGTTTGTTCATTATACCATTTTATGAAAAACTTTACCAAGTAATCTATTATTTGCTTTGATTAGTGGAAAAGAAAAATAATTTACAACAACAACAAAGTGCTAACTCGCTTTTATAGGAATCACGACTGCATTTAGCATATGCAAGCAAGCCCTTTAAACCTCCCGATAGATCGAAAGGACGAAGAAGGTCTCATGAGGGTTATCTAGGGACACACTCACAAAGTTCATTTAGTCTACCACACAAAGCAATAAAAACAAACCCACCAAAAGAACTAAAATAAATAAACATAAAAGAAAATCACAGAAACACTCAATAAAAATAAAAAAAAACAATTTTACAACAACATAAAACCTACCTCACCCTTAGTGATAATAATGATCATTCGGGTCTAGTGGTGGGTATAGTGTGTAAGGGAGTTCAAGAATGGACTCCAACATTTCATGATATGTGTCAAGCGGGGATGCCGACGACGTCCCTTCGATAGGTTGTGGCATAGTTTAATTGAGTATCCGAAAAAGTTTTACTCGCGTAATATATAGCCACCTACTTTTTCTTTACCCTTTGCCCCAACACGACCCCAACCACATAATCACTTGCATCACATAGAATACACATACACATACACATACATACACACACCTATACATTTACGCATACACATACACATACATACAGATACATACACACACACATACATACACATTCATATACCTACATACACATACACATACATATACCAACATACACACTCATACATCTACCTATATGCACACATATATACACATACATATTACACACTAACTAAACAAATAAAAAAAGAAAGAGTAAATTGCCATTTTCGCCCCTGAGGTATGGGCACATTTGCCATTTTAGTCCAAAATGACACTTTGGTACCATTTTGCCCCCCACGTTTGTAACTTTTTGCCATTTTCGTCCAAATGGCTAATCAAGTTACTTTATTTTTGGACGAAAATGACAAAAAGTTACAAACGTGGGGGGCAAAATGGTACCAAAGTGTCATTATTTGGACGAAAATGGCAAAAAGTTACAAACGTGGGGGGCAAAATGGTACCAAAGTGTCATTTTGGACTAAAATGGCAAATGTGCCCAAACCTCAGGGGCGAAAATGGCAATTTACTCAAAAAGAAATTAAAAGAAAACTAACCGATAATGATAATGGTGGTGCAATGGTGTTTGCAATAGGTGGTGGTGGCGGTGAGATGCTCTGGCGGTGGTGGTCGAGGTGCTCCGGTGGTGGTGAGAAGTTAAGTTAAACAAGAAATGAAAGACTGCAAATTAATGAAGGAATTCAACAATGCTAACTGATCTTGAAGAGATGAAGTCGATTTGTGTCTTTTTTTGTGAAAGAGGTGAAGAGATTTGGGGGGAAATGTGGAATGGAGGGAAAGAATCCCGCTATATGTTGCTCTATATTGTTAGGGTTTTAGCAGCGACAGCGGTTGCCGCTATTGCTCAATTATGTTGCCGCTATTGCTTAAATAGTCCCAACGGCTGGATCAGATCAGATATGAACATGAACGGCTAGGGTTAGCTCAAAACACCATGTTCCGGATAAATACCATTAGTGGTGACAAATGGGTTGTCGCCGCTAATGCCCTGTTTTTTTGTAGTGTTATCATCTAATATGGTTTGTGTGGGTGTGCTTTTATCAATCTGGACCAATATCCAAATCTTTAAGTGCAAATTGAGAACTCAAGAACCTAATCAAATTTGTTGCAAATACTTGAGAAGCACATAACACATAATTAAATTCCCACCATTAAACAAACATGTATGTGTCTGAAGCACATTGAGTAACGCCATATGTAATGAGAGCGATATATAGCTTGGAAAACTATGCTCGAGTTTCATGCATAAGATAATACAAAGCTAATAGTAGTAAGCATACATGATGTGGTCGCGTCAAGTCAACATATTCAGGAAGTTGTGCTATATATTTAGTCTTGGAGAAATCTTTAAGGAGAAAAGCATCATTGACAATGGGTGCTAAATATCCCATCCCCAAGAGAAGAAAATGAGTGATAAAACCAACATGATAGTTATTGGTTCAAAAACCAAGTTAAAGGTCTTAGTATAATCAATAACCAATGGATCCATAAGGTTCTCTCTTAGTCCTATATAACCCCTTATAGCCAACAAAGTTGGAGTGAACGAGAGCCAACACAAATGCCTAGGTGCAATTAGAGAGTAGAGCAACAGTCTTTGTGTGCATAATATCTCACCATACTTGCCATTGCTCTATCAGGAGAAAGTTGCTGGCTTAAAAGTGAGAGTGAAGGAGACATGAAGAAGAACGTGCACTACAAGAAAAATGGGTTTTAGCGACAACTCTTTTAGCGACGAATTTTTTCGTTGCAACAGGCCAACTACTGCGACTAAAATTAGTCCCTACAAGTGTTTCAAAAACTTTTGTTTTTCATATCCTATCCCGACTAAATTTAGTTACTATAGGTTTTTAGTGGGATGGTGGGAATTATGGCGCTCCTGGAAAATTTGTAAAAATTTTATGAAAACTCAATAGCGACTAAATGTCGTCTAGATAGAGAAAAATAAATTATTTTCCATTTTGTTAAATCTTTATGGTAAGAAAAATAAAAAGGAAAATTAGATTTTTTTTTGTTTCTAGCTATTGAGACGAACAGTTGTCTCAACTTGTTTTATTTAATTAATTATATTTTTTTAACAACATCTACTACGACTAAAAGTAGCCTCAATAGGGTTTTGTCATTCTTTGTTTTAAATGCATGTGCAGCTTCTTAGAATGCTTTCAGTGGAATTCTAACTGGTCTTCCCAAGCCTAGAGGCAGGGAGTTCGGAAAGTTCTATAGTTTTCCTGCTCTGAATGATCCAAGAATAGGTAATTTTTATCTACAATTTTAGATTTCACCAAATACATCCTTCATAATTAAACATCACTTATTGATTTTCATTTTTCTCTTATTATGCATAAAACATCATGTTATAATGCAAATGACCACATAATAATTGTAATTTATTTGGTATGTGAAACAGACAAGCTCCTTATTCCATTAGGATTCTTCTAGAATCTGTAATCCGTAACTATGATAATTTCCATCTCAGACTATAAACATTTGAAACTTTTATATAAGAAAATTAGTTGTCTGTGATTATATACAAATCTCATTATTGGAACTAGGCCTGGCAAAATGAGTATTCCGATGTATATATTCTGATCTATAACAACAAGTATCGATTTACATTCTATACGTTTCTATAAATGTTTATAGTCTGAGATGGAAATTAGTATTCACCAAAACCTCCTTTCTGTCTCTGTAGTCTACAAACCCATCTGACTCTGGTTCTGGTTCCACCGCAACCGATGCTGTCTCCTCAGCCTTTTTTGTTTCTTTAGTTTCTACAGCCCCGAGCCTTTGCGGCTTAGTGACGGTATACACAACAGGTTCTCGTTCTGTTGCGCTTGTTACATTTGTTACGGCAACCTCAGGTGACTCCTCTTTCTTGCTTGCTTTTGTAGCGACGTCAGTAGCTTGTTTTTGGACATTTTTAGCCTTCTCTACAGGTGCTGTTTTCACAACCGGCGTTTTGAGAATATCTGGTTTAACAAATTCCCGTTTTCTAGAAGCTTCTCCGGTAGGATCGAATGTTTTCACATCTTATATTTAATACTTAATTAATTCTTTTAATGTTCTCTAAAGATATACATACAAACATAAAATATACATGGTTGAAAAGATCCAGACTTAAAATAGTATTTACAAAAGCCCAAAAAAAACCTTACAGTTAGAAATAACAGAGCTAACCATGCTCTTGTGACCTGCAGTTTATACTTTATATATTGGAATAGAAGTGGGTAATAAGAGAGCTAACCATGCTTTTGTTTACAGGTTAAAGAAACCGGGCTAGCTCACTATGTTAAAGGTTGGAAAGAGATGCATTGTAAGAAAGGCAAATGGATTAATGACAATGCAAAACATGCTTGGGTAAGTTGTATCATTTTTTGACCCGTTTGAACTTGTAAATTGCAATTTAAGGATACAAAAATGGGTTCGGGTCATAATCTGGAAAATGCACTCCACCATCCTATATATAAGTTGTATGTATATTCATTTTATAGTGGTTATGCTGCCGGATTTTTGTAAAGCATTTAATGTATGTATATTTTATTGTTTAATGCAGGAAAACATTGAAGAAGAGTATAATAGATCATTGTCGTGCTCGGGTGGGGATGTAATGGCGGTTGATCAAGTTGGGTGTCTTAAAAAAGCTTTAGGGACTCGCCATTCTCACTTACGGGGCGTTGGACGAGTTTTGAAAAGTGTAACACTCGAGCTATTCCCTAATGTAAATAGGGATGTAGAGGATGAGCGTTGGCGAAGACAAGAAGAAGCTAATGAGAAGTTGCGAAAAGATAATACGGCTTTGAAAGCACAAATGAAACATATATTGAAGTTGGTACTTCCCGGCTCGTCATTTCCACTTGAAGAAGAAGATGACCAAGAAGATGAACAAGAAGAGGAACAAGAAGATGAACAAGAAGATGATGAATTTGTGTAACTTAGTTTTGTTTTACTTGGAAGAATGTATTTGAATGATATATTTCAACTTTTAAGTATTTAGATGTTATGGCTATTATATTAGAATTGAGCTTAGTTTGATTTTAAAATTTGTCGTTTGAGTGCATTGATGTTTACAGCTTTTAATTTAGGAAACCTGAAAAATTAGAAAAAAATATCAAAACTTTTCAACTATAGAGACGAAATGTAGTTGCTGTCGGAGACGAAATGTAGTTGCTGTCGGTGACAAAATAAAAATCCATCTACAACCTGTAAACGACTAAATTTAGTCTCTATAGGAGAAAAATCTTATATTTGTAAAAACCCTATAGCGACTAAATTTAGTCTCTATATGAGAAAAATCTTATATTTGTAAAAACCCTATAGCGACTAAATTTAGTGTCCATAGAAGAAAAACCTTATAATTGTAAAAAATCTATAGCGACCAAATTTAGTCTTTAAAGGTGAAATTGCAGGAATTGTAAAAACCCGATAGAGACTAAAAATCGTCGCTGTAAGTCAATCTATGGAGACGCCTGTATAGCGACGAAAATATTAGCCTGTTACGACGGATCAATAGCAACGACCCTGTTGCGACTAAGTTTGGTCGCAATAGGTTACAGGGACGGAATTTCGTCGCGAAAAGTCTTTTTTGGGTCGTCGCTAAAGGCCTGATTTCTTGTAGTGGTGATCAGTAAAGTCAGGGGCGGACTTATGTATCAACATCGGGTTCCCAGGAACCCATTCGGTTTTTAATTTTTAGCGTAAATGTATAAGACAAACTGAAAAGGAACCCATAAGTAAAATATTGAGGGAACCCATAACATAGATGCTTTAGTGTTCCACTGGTTAATTGTGCACCCTTTTACCTTGACACCCCGAGTTCAAATCCTGCATCAGTTGTAGGTAAATTTGTAGAATAACGTGGTTAAACATAAAAAAAAAAAGAATAATAATTATATGTGGCACATTTCTAGAAAATATATCTTAAAATTCATAACCACACCTTTTGTTACATTTCTAGATGATATATTTTATGTGGGAAGGTTAACGTATAATAACCTTTTATTGTGGGAAGCATACGCGACTAAATTACGCATGTTCTAAATTCAAACCCCAATCACGTATATGTTGGACAAAAGATCATGCATAAAGAAAACACATAAATCACACTTGAATAACCCCTAATTACGCATGTGGTAAAAAAACAGAAATCACGCATGAGTAAAACCTAGTTATGCATGTTATATGCATAATTACGCATGTTATTTTATGGTCGCGTACGTTTCGCACGTTAAGAGACTTTTGTATTTTAAACTTTCTCTATATTTTATTATAAGTATTAAAAATCAAATTAATTACTCTTAACCAAGGTGTAAAATTTTAAAATTATATGAAACAATGTAATTACTACATTTCAATTTCAATGGAAGAAGTGAGAAACACTTAAATGCCATCTGCTATTTATAGCTTTGTAACTTTTATCATTGAGTAAGTTGACATTTTTATTCTATAAGTATCTATGGTTTACTAAAATAATTTAAGTAAATAAATTAAAGAATTGTTAAAAGGGTTCAAGTGAAAAATTTCACTTTATGATATAAAACAAAGAACTCAAAGCCTCAAAGCATCATTTATCCATTTTACACTTCAACAGTAATGTATCATTTATCTTTTCAAATCTTATCTCACTCTACGCTTTCCAACCACCTGAAGCCACCATCTGAATGGAGTCATCACATGCGAATCCGAGTTCCGGTACAAAAGAAAGTGGTAACGGTTTTCCAACAAAGAAGAATGTTTGCCTCAGTCTATGGAATCGTTGGTTGTTGGCCACTTGGCTGTGGTGGTGCAGTTCTCGGAAAAGAGAAGGATATATATAGCAAGAGAGGGTGAGATGTGGTCACCAAAATTAAGACCATGTGTAATGGTACATGTGAATAATACCCCCACATGGCAGTCTAGTCATCCAAGGAGCATTATCAGGCGTTTTTCATAAATGGGTGTAGTGGGATAATGCCCCCACCCTTGGGCATTATGCGACGCGTGACAGTCCAACCATTACCCAATTATTATTTTTAAATTTAAAACTAATAATATTTTATTAATTAAATAAAAATTACATAAATATTAAAACACAAACACATACTATTGCTCGTCTTAATTTTCGTCTCCATTTTCGCCATTCTCATCATCTTCGTTTTCCTCGTCATCCGATTCTTGCTCTCCCTCGTTTGGAATATACCGAACCGGCCACGTGTGTTCAACTAAATCAACCGCTAATGGATTATGTGCGGGTTCAGACCCCATTTCATGTGCATTCTTCTTTCTTTCTTCCATTGTTGCTTGGGGATACTTCTGAGTGTCTTCCGGTACATAGTTCTGGCATATTGCTCTTCCTTGGTCTTCCAAAATCATATTATGCATGATTATACAAGCGTACATAGCATCTCTCATTTTTTTTGCTCCATGCACGACAAAGATTTCTCAAATAATGCCAGCGTTGTTGAAGAACCCCAAAGCATCTCTCAATATCCTTCCGTGGAGACTCTTGAACTTTTTTAGAGTAAGCTCTTTTTTTCATCGTACAGGTCCCTAAACGTCTTCACGACAATCAAATACTTAGGATAAATTCCATCGCACAAATAGTATCCATGCGGGTAGTAGTTCCCGTTTACATAAAAAGATGCTTTCGCAGCTCTACCAGAAATATAGTCCTCTACCAATGGAGATTGATCGAAAACGTTTATATCATTGCATGACCCTACGACACCAAAGTATGCCGACCAAACCCAAAGGTCCTGTGAGGCAACCCTTGAAGAATAACAGTTGGTCCGTCTTGGTCACCTCGTGTGTGTTGACCTCGCCATGCGGTCTGACAATTATACCACTCCCAATGATGACAATCCAAGCTCCCGCTCATGCTCGGTAAACCATGGAGATTAGAATGGACCTCGTAAATTTGTTGAAGGTCCTACCATGTTGGCTTTCTTAGATAACGCACACCGTACAAATCTATAATACCTTAAAAAATATAACTTTAAGCTAACTAAAAAAATATGAATGCATGTAATGTTTATAGTATAGTAATGTACCTTGAAGTAATCTTTCATCAACCGATCGTTTACCGCTTGTCGGTTTCGTTCAAATATATTCTCTTGGTAAAATATCACGTTGATGCTGGCTACAATGTTTCATATACCGAGCCGCTAGTTCGCACGCACTCGTAACCGCCTCTTGCTTGACCTCCTCATTGGTCGAGTCACCCTCATCCGCTAAAAGATTTTTGTAGTAATAATTTGCAATCGATGAGGAGGAGGTGGGGGAATCCATTTTATATATAAAAGGGTGTGTAAAAAATTTGGTGTTTGATGTTGTAGGTGAATGTTTTTGGTTGTGGTTTGTATAAAATGGGTGAAGATTCTTGGTATTTATATAAAACTTAAATTAAAAATAAAAAAAGAAAAGTAGCCGTTATACTGACCGTTGGCAACTGTCATTGGCAAATTCATCTGATCTCCGACATGGAAAAAAGGACCCCATTTCATTTTTTTTGAAAAAACGCCCCAGGGGCAGAAGATGGGCGTTGTGGGGCGTTTTTAGGGAATAAACGCCCAAAACCCCCCACTACGAGTTGTCTAAAAAGGGTGGTAATTTGATGGCGTTCCCCGGAGCCGGTGATGGCCACTAAAATGAAAGTGTAGTAAAGAAGTAAAAGAAAGAGTCACCTGGAGAAAATGGACCAAACATATTAGAATAAAAAGTTGAGGGGTGAAAGTCAGGCTCATATATTGAGCACTGACCTTTCATTTTGTGATATAATGTAATACTAGTTGTACACCCGTGTGAATACACGGGTATGTTTAATAACAATCGAAATCAAATACTAAAAAACAATGTTAAAGACAGTATGTTAAAGACAGTATGTATTATAGATAGTATAGATGTAAAAACATGTGTCTTTTTAGGAAGTCATTTCATAATTATGTTGGCCGGACCTACTATATTTGATTTACTCTAAAAGAGAGTTTGATATATTGGTTTAATCAAATATGTAACATCTTGAAATTATTTTCTCACATGTACAAATAAACATGTGAATCCGTACAAGCCCGACTGCAAATTAAAAGAACAGTTCCAGAAAATTACAATGAATTATCAATCTAATGATTTGGGCCAAGAAGCGAGAGAAGAAAAGTCCGATAATGGACTGACGTATAAAAACTATTTTCAAGAAAAGATACATTAAAAAAAGAGAAATTATACAAGTGATAATGTTTAAAGCGAACCTTGTTCAAGCATCGATGAGCAGCAAAATGAGCAACGTAACGGGCAGCCGACCTGAGTAATCAAATCAAGATATCTTTTAAATTAAAAAGAACCATAAGAATGAAAGCGGGATAGTTATCCTTTAGAAGAAAGAATGAAAGATCACCTGTGATGAAACACAAGCTGTGAGGCGAACCGAGCCTTTATCATCTGTTACCGGTATGCCAACAGTTTCCACCAGTCGATTATCTTCCAGTTTTATCAGCAACTAAAGTCGATTATCTTCCAGTTTTATCAGCAACTAAAGTGTAAATCAAACACTGAAGGGTTTTAGATGCAATCAAATGGAAATTAGGTTTGATTAAGGTTTAAGGAAAAGAAAGATCATTAACCTTGATAGTGCCGTCAGTTGCAGTAACAGAATTATGCACAGATGATCGTCCACCCACCCAACCGGCTTCTTGGAGTTCAGTTCTGAATGCCAGAGGCACTTTTACATTTAACAAAAATATTCAAACATTAGATTGAAAATAGATAAAATCTAACATTTTCCCAAATTGTTTTGTTTGACAACAGTTGTGATCTTATAAACGTGAATGACAATAGTTATGATCTAAAATAACAAAGAGGGAATTATAAACCAACAATACATAAGCTACATAACATTTAGAGGATCGCCAATAGAACCGGTGAACACACGAAAACCATGGTGTCAAACAAAACATAAAAAATTTTAAGTTTAGAGTTCGACTCACCTGGCCTATACTTGCATCAGAGAGTGATTCGTAATCAAAGTTTGGGCCTCATTTAGAGTCCAAAAAACGATTCATCTAACTTCTTGGCATATGTGTCAACCCCTAGCGTGAAGCATTCTTTTTGTCGTTCAGAAGGTTGACCAAAATGTACTGTCCGAGTTATGTCAGTGGTACCATCAAGATACTGGGCTCCACTGTCTAGTAGGAAGAGCTTCTGAGTATCCACAATACTACAGCTATCTGGTTCTGCTCTGTAATGTATAATAGCACCGTTCGCACCGGAACCTGCAATTTAATAACGAAACTTTTTATTCATAAAATTTCTAAAATTGTTAGGGAATAATAAAAGCATAAAAAATTACGTAGAGAACATACCACTTATAGTATCGAAGCTAGTATCAACAAATCCAGCTTGACTTGCACGGAATTCAAGAAGCTTGTCCGCAACTTCAACTTCTGTAAGTACCACATTTTTATTCATTTCCTCCTAGAGCCATGACCAAAACTCAGTAAGAGCAGCTGCATCCATGATACCCAAAAACAACCATCAAGTAGTGATTTATCTTTAACAATATTTTAATTATCTTGCATTATAGAATATACAATTTATTTATTACCTTAAATGAGAATTACGCATCCCTTTTAGCTCAGCATGATTTTTAACTGCTTTAGCAAGGGACACGGGAGAGCTTTTACATAATGCGGTCGGTGCCCCAGACGAATTCTTCCCTTTGCGTTTACTACCATTTGTTTCTGTGTATTTATCACAGGCAGTTGCATATATGCTTGAAATAGCAGCATTAATGGACGATGTGTCTAACTAAAGGTGGGCCCCTCTAGCCGCTAACCTTTCAATTTCAGAAAGAATAGAGTCATATGCTCGTAACTCTACGCCAGCTTTCTTCAAGTGGTCCATCACTTCAGGGGTAACTTTGGAACTATCAACAAACAGTTTTGCTGAATCAAGCTCCACTATCAAGTACGAATACATAACATGAGAATGTGGAACATCGTTTCCTCTCTGCAAATACAATTGCATTAGTATAAGTTAATAACATAGAAGAAGCGGGGCACATAGACCGATAGATGTCTTGAGAAGTTAAAAAAATATTACCAGGTTCAGTAGCCAGGCAACTTCATCAAGCATAGAGATTACAATTGCAGATGAACCATGGTTAATGAGTTCACACCTCAGGTTAGCTAGTTTGATTGACACATCTACACCGGCATATTTAAGTTCATGCACTCGAATTGATTTGCTTGTTGGCAACGGCCTTGCATCTTTCCAAATTTCGTCCACAAGATTAACACCATATAAGTAAACTAACTCATGATTGCTTTTAGCTACGCTTTCCTTTAATTCATTCACTGCATCAGAAGAAAAAAGAAACTGCTCCCTTCACAAATACAAGAAAAGGTCACACGCATATAAAATACACCATAAAAACCTTGGTTTAAAAAAGCGGGAAGCGCACAAAAGCGATGAGGTCTAAAACCGATTTTTAAAAAGCGAAGCGCAAAAGCGGTGAGCTTTTCGTACACAAAGCGCAAAGTGATTATATAATTTATTTTATATATCCCATAAGTGATTTAGCTATAATTAAGCTTTATAAGTTTATATATGTTTTAAAATGAAAAAAAACATAAATGTACATCATAAAAAGCCTGATGTACAACACTCAGAAGCATAGAAACACCCCATGTACAAAAAGCGTGCGCCTCAGCTGCGCCTTAGGTCGATTTTCACCCTAAAAAGCACGCCTCAGTTGCGCTTCTTGTACATCGTGCGCCTTATGTCACACAAGGCGATGGGGTTTGCGCCTAGATGCGTTTTGCGCTTAAGCACGCTTAAGGCGCGCTTTTTTAAACCAAGATAAAAACTATTCAAATACTACTCACGGGATGGATGCCGATTCTGCTACCAGGAGCTAAAACATCATTTAGCCACTCGGCAGTGCTAGGGACACCCGAGCTACCAGATCGCATTAGGGTCCAGCTCGAGCTCAACTGCTTCTCAGCCTGGTACACAACATCAAAATAAAAAAAATAAAAAAACATATTTTAATTCATATGTTTATTATAATGATGGATTTGCATCTTAAGAAACTGAGATAATTAGATAAACACCTGGAGGTAATATCTCCCATCTGTCCAAAGAGCTGCCTTATGACTTGTAACAACTGCAGTGCCAGCACTACCGGTAAAACCTGTTTATTATAATGATGGATTTGCATCGTTGAATACCTGCAGACATACACCCCTTAACTTTATTATATTTTATATAAAACTGCAGAAAGCAGTATACATGCACTTGAACTCAATAGTCTATGTATAAACTATACCCTGCAAACTTTTATCCAAATCGCGTAATAACGCATACTTCCTCTATAAAATGTTTGGCAGTGGCTCCAAACCTACATAAAAAATAATAATACACAAATAAAAAAAAAACCCAATTTAACAACTCTGGTATGAAACCCTCGTATTTAAATTCTATAATTTAAAAAAAAAACCTCAATTAACAACTCCGGTATGAAGCCCTAATATTTAAACTCTACAGTCAGGCATCAAAATCACTCAAAATTCTCCCTTTAACAAGCAAATAGAATCAAACATAACAACTGAATAATATAATATCCACCAATTTAACACTTTGGTAAGTATTCAAGAACAATTTATGAACCCTAAAAATTAGGGCTCGAATAAATTTAAACAAAATTAAACATCAATTTAAACAAAAAAAAAAAGAAAAAAAATTCTCATCAATCAAACTTACAAACAACACAAAATACAAACTCTCAAAACCCACCAACATCATACCATAACACCACCCAAAACTTAAAATCTGTAGAAAAATTGAAACAATGTAACAAAACTATAACTTAAACCGGAAATTGAGACGAGTTTCGCTTACCTTTTGAGTCCTTAGAGACTCAAGCACAGTCTTGTATCCAAGAGTATACTTTGCACTCTTCATCTTCATGAAAAGAGCCAACCTATTGTTGATGCTCTCATGAGACTTCTTCTGCGATCACATAATACAAATCACCAGAGTCAATAATCAATTCACACACACACACACACACACAAGCGAGCATATACAGATGTGTAATTTTATATTACCGTGTTCTTGACTGAAACCATTTTTTGATCCTGAGAATCAACGTCCCTCTATGAAGAGAAGAAATTAGCAATGGAGATTAGATTTCAAATGTAACAGAGTAGAAATGGGGGCTAATCGAAGTTGCTGAATCGAAGGTTACCTGCTGGCTGAATGAACATTACCTTCCTTGAGAATGAAAGAAGATCTGTCGGTTGTTTTTAGACCCTAGATCTTCAATCCATGGCATGTTTTTCTTCTTTGATTTAAGTTGAATCGAGAGAAAGGGGCAGATGCACATAGATCTGTTGGAATTTGAGAGAGAGAAAGAGAAGAGGAGGGTTGAATTTGATTTTAGGTTTAAGTATATTTGAAGGTTTGAATTTTGAAATTCCCTCCTAAAAAATCACTCCCCATATAATCTGATTTTTTAGATTTATAGATTTTTATATTTTAATTATATATATATATATATATATATATATATTATCCGAATTATGACATCACCAGGGACTATGTGGCATATCCAATTGGTTGACACGTAGGCAGTTTTACATCATCATCTAAGCTCCATTAATAGATAGTATAGATAATATGCAATTGACCCTTAAATTTGACTAAACCATACTGCATTTTTATCTACAAAATCTCTTCGTTATATTAAATTCAAGTACTACATTTAAAGGATCCATACTGCTGATAGCATCTTCTCAACACACATCAATCCATATTGCTGATAGCATCTTCTGAAAACATCAAAGGATCCATACTCAGGGGCGTACCCACCCCAAGCCGTGGGTGGGCGGGCGCACCCCTTGAAAAAATAATTTTTAGTGTTATTTTTCGTCGGAAATTCTGACCGCACCCCTTGAAAATTTTCAACCGCCCCCCTCATAAAAAAATTATGAATTTATAAAAAAATAAACACTGACTATTATTTAATATATAAGTATATAACACAATTTATATGATTGTTTTTAAACCACTTATTCACTTTATTACTTAATGCAATCAAAGCTCAATTTACAATCTATTTTTATTAACTCAAGCTCAAACCCAACCCAAAGAAAGTTGAAGTATATAAATAACCCAAACCCATCCACCTATTCCAATACAAATCCCGCCCAAAAAAAACTTCCAGCGACTTGATGCCACTGCTCACGACCGGACGACGTTTTTTTCCAGAAAAACCAAAATTCCGGCAAGACCGACCCATAGAACTAGTATGGTTTCTTTATTGATTTTGTTTGTTGTTTTATGTGATGATTAGGAGAAAATATAGATGTATAAGGGTTTAATCTATTTATGTTTTTTGATGGTTTTTTGGTTGTTCTAGACTTGTAGTTGTAGGATCGTTTTCAGACACAAACGAGTCGATCAGAAGAGTTTTACTCAGAATGAAAGGCGGAAACAGACATTCTAAGGTCAATTAAGCAAGATATACACTTAAACTGTCGTTTATATTGATTTGATGACATTATACAGCGAGACGACACTTCGGCAGCACTTCGTTACACTGACCGGAACTATTACAAATGAAATCAGGCACAAGGGTATATATAGGGTCCTGATTTCGCTTGAACATACTTCAAGCGGAATCATGTTCTCAAGCGGAAACAGGTTCAAGCGGAATTAGAAACTTAATTTTGCTTGAATGTGCCATGTCACTTTCAAGCGAAATCACATGTTCTAATTTCGCTTGAACATGTCATTCACCCTATTTTTGACATTTTCCTCGTATTTCATGCCCTGATCTATCTAAATACATACAAGACTCGATACAAGACGAAGTCGACAGACGCATGCACCAACAGACTCCCCCTCGAATGTTGACGAGTATCTTGACACTATAAAGCATCCTCGTATTTCGCATCTTCAGTCTTTATCAGTCCTCTTGAACTCTCTGAAGTATCTTGACACTATAAAGCATCCTCAAATCTTCTCTCTTCTCTTTTCTCTTGATTCTTTAAGTTCATCAGCATCAGCAGTTTGCATGAACTCCAGGATCGAAACTTGGCTCTACAATCTTTAGACTCCCCCTTTCAATATGCTGGGATCGCAGTCTGGCTTGTTAAAATCACAGAGTCCTCAGGTATCGAAACCTGGCTCACTATCATTCAGATATCCTGCACATTCTCTACCCAAAAATAAATTTTCTGATGACCAATTGTTAAAACAATCTCACCATCTAATGAACACTTGTGGGTAAGAAATTTAAACAATAATTTTACAATGTTAGTCTCTGATGAACCACTTACAGGAATAACGTTTTCATTTCAAAAACTTTTCTCATTTCTTTTCAAAACACCTCAAACAATTTCACCCAAACCATTTGTTCATTATGTCTAGCACTCGGAATTTTGAAAATCAGCTCTTTAACACCAGTTGTCGAAAATATTTTTGAATTTTTCAAAATTTATGCTAAAACACACTAAAAATCTTTTTGAATTTTTGAAATGAAATGAAATGTAGTAAAGAAATATGTACAGACAATACTTTTGTGAGTTTGTGTAAGAGGATCATATCAGTTTATGACAAGTCACAAGTACCGTTGAGCTTAGTTACACATTAAGAATTAAACAATTCACTTAGATTGTCGATATACTGATCCATTTAAATTCTCACACAAGTTTCAACTGATTCAGGATATGAATTAGGTGCATTAAGAACTTAAACTCATTCATGTTTCCCACCTCTTGAATATACTCCCATATCCAGATCCCAATATTCAGTCTTACAGGTGAGTATACCACAGATGATATCTGTAAGGGGTTAAGTTGCGAAACCGTGAGAGCTCAGGTCAGAACTTCCGTTCAGCAGAGAGATGACGGCTCGAATTTTGGTGGGTCCCCTTTAGAGGATCTTTTTTTTTTACAACAGCAATGATTATCAATTTTATTGTTTCATCATTTTTGCTGAGGGCGGCGCTATATTTCAAGCAAGAAGTAAAGTATTCTCCGGGGACTAGGCCATTGCTTCCGCAAAATCAGAAGTCCCGGGATAATACCCCAGATATCACTGAGCATAAAGACCTAGTATCTCAGAAAGAGGGACCTTTCAAACGAGATTTCAGGGGTTACCTATATATCCAATTAGTGTTCCCCACGAAATAAGCAAGTTTGAAATTTAAGTTTATATCCCGAAAAAGTTTACTAAATGTGTAAAAACCTATCGGCATATCATCAGTGAGACTGTTTAATACTATTTAAACATTACATTTCTTTAGCATACTGTAACTGTCTACTGATGTACTATCATTTCCTCTTCTTGACACAAAAACTCATTTTGTATTTTATCATGTTTTTGACTTTTTCAAATTTTCAAATGTTTTTGGATTTTCTGAAATATCTACTCCCCCTAAAATGCAAACACATTTAAAGAATTTTGAAAACAAACTATACAATAAATGTGACAACCGATATCAATTTGCTTCAATTCGCCATTCACTTGGCATAAACAATCAGAACTCCCCCTCACAACAAACTATTTTCCCATTGATTTCAAAACACTTAAGTTTGTTTTAATCAAATGGTTTTTCTGGAAAATAAGTTTTGTTGAATTTATCACTTGTAGATTAGGGGTTCATCACATTGTTTTTCAACCACTTGTAAGAATGATCCAATCAAGTTCAACCTAATGACCTTGATTAATCATTTGTAACACAAACTCTTTTTCAACCACATGGCTTACCAACCAATACCACATGTAGGTTGAATTTTCAAGATGCCGATACCTACTCCCCACTTACCAACCTGGGAGTTCCGGCAAGTCATACTAGTGACAAATTTTCAAATTTTCAAACAAACAATATAAGAATGATGCCGATTCATGCTCCGCGATTACCAACTTGGGAGCTCCGGCAAGTCCAGGATTTTACTGTTCATAGTAGGTACTATCCCAGTCACAAACCAGGGATGATACTTTACCTTGCTTCTTTGTTTTCTTCTCGTAAAACTCCTTGACTCCCTTGACATTCCTGTCAACCATTTTTCCAAAAATATGTTTAACTTTGGAATTAAAGGTCTTTTCAATATCAAACTCTTTCTTTTCAGAGAAATTGATTTGAAATATCAACTTTACCAACTTTCTTCTTAAAATTTTTCAGCCCGAAGTGGTGGAAAATTCACATCATCCACAATCGGCACTGATTTTTCACATTTAATCTCAACCTGTGGCTCCTATGACTTTGTGGAATCAGATTCATCGCCAGAAGATAGCTCCTCTGATTTTGACGAATCAGAATCATTGCTAGAACTACCATCAGACTTCTTAACAACCCATTTTTGGTTGTCAAGATTTCCTCTTTTCTTGTAAAATCTGTTTGAACATTCACCAATCTCAAAAATTGAATTTTTGAAAAGTTTTGTTCTATCAATCGGTGATTCAAACACAACTTCTTTATCTTTCAGTTTACAAGATACTCCCTGTTTTGATTGTTTTGCCTTGAAACAATTCTTGGCAATATGACCAACAATGTTGCATTGGAAACATGTTCTCGTTTCTTTCATCTGATCAAGCATCTTCTCCATTTCTTCTTGCTTCTTTGCAAGGAACTCTTTGTTAGATTGCTTCCAGAATGGACTCTTTTGTTCCTCCTCAGCACTTGTTCCTGAAACAAACACAGTTTTAGGTTTATAAGTTTTTTCATTTTTATAATTTTTTCGGTGGAATAAAACCCAGACCTTTCTTTTTGAAATTACCGTTATGGTTAGGTTTCTTTCGATAACCTTCACCAGAACTGTAACCCTTTTTCTTGTTTTCTCTTTGTTGAACTCTTGAGGTGTATTTTTTAGGTTTATCATTAAGATTTACATCTTTTATTTCAGAAATATTAATTTCTGTTAGTTTGAAAACCTTTTTTATCATGTCAGGTTTAACATCTCTTATTGGAAATTCCTCATCAAAATATAATTTGTCAGAATCATTCAAAGTATATGCAACTTTAAATGTTTCGTCATTCAAATTAGATTTTGATAACAAGAATTCTTTATTGTAAACCCTTTTTCCTTGTTTGTCGGTTTGACTCGGAATGCTGGACTCAGACTTTGACTCTGACATAGACTCCGACTTTGACTCCTCGGATTCATCTTTATCCAACACCTGATCGACCACTTTCTTTATTAACTCGGACTCATGATCAGTGTCAGATGAAGTAAACGTGATATCAATATTATCCGGCAAGTTAACTGAAGACTCCGACTCCCACTGTAAATTTGTTGCCTTTTCGACTCTTTCTGAATTTGGATTTCTCGGAGAATATCCATTTTCAAGCGGGGGTGGACACTTGTTGTAACTGAAACCTTGTTTCTTACCAGATGTCTTTTCTTTAGAATCCTTCTTCTTTTCTTTCTTCACAGGAGCCTTTTCTTCAGAAACTTTCTGTTCTTCAGTTACTTCATCATCTTCAAATGCCTTCATGCCTTCAACAGTTGGATAAATCATGTCAATGACATAAGAAGTACATGAGTAACTTTTCAACAAACGATTAACTCTTTCAATTTCAATTCTTTGAGTTTCAAGTTTCTGTTCTAGCACAGCACACTTCTCGATGTAGTTGTTCATAACTTTCTGCTTTATCATAAAAGCTCCCTGAAGTGTCTTCATTGCTGTTGCTTGTTCTTCACTTGATAGATTATACTGATTCATGGCTTTGTTCAAAACATCATAAGACTCCTTCAGCCTATTCATGTTGTTCATCAACTCACTGTTCTGCTTCTTTACAGCTTCACAATTTTCACAAATCACCAGACTCTTCTTTGCATAAACTTTTTCATCAATTTTAAACTTTGGAACTTCAACCTTTTTCCTTATTACTGGAACATCTTCATCATCACTACTAACCGGTTCTTTGACTTTTTTCTTTTTCTTTTTAGCTTTTTCATCTTCACTATCGCTTTCTGCCATCATTTTGAAATGAGTTGCCAAATTTCTTGCATGATACTCTCTATCATCATCACTATCTTCTTCAACTCGAGCAACAAATGCTTTCTGATGTGAAGTTTTGTTTGGATCATAATCATCCCAACTAAAACCTTCCCAGTTAAACCCTTCTGGTAATTTTTCATCATCTTGGTTTATCAGGCATGCATTGCTATCAGCTGAGATATATTTGTCCCAATTGAAACCTTCTGTTGGCTCTTTGTCATCCTGATTCACCATACAAGCTCTCTTTGAAGATTCTTCAATCACTTTCCTACCATGTGCCACTTGTGGTTCTTGTTGTTGTTGAGCAACTTGATGATAGATGGCCTTCCGATAGTAATCATTATTGTTGTTTAACGGATTTTGAGCTCCACTTGCTTCGCGGTTTTTGCACTCCCTCTTGAAGTGTCCTTTTTCCCTGCAACGAAAACAAGTAACTTTAGATTTATCAAAACCCAAAGTAGAAACATTAGCTTCACGTAAATCATCTCTTCCTGTGATCTGCTTAAATTTCTCAGCTCGTCTTAACACACTTGCCAAACACCACTTTATGTCCATCAATTCCATCTCTTCAGCATCAATCTGATCGTAATCCTCTTTTGTCAACATTGGATTCCCAATCCGACCTGCCAAAAAACTACCATATGATTCCAACACTGTTCCCAACAAAGACATATGACTCTTAGCAATTTCTGCTGAATAATCCTCATCATTTTCCAGATTAAGTACAATATTGCATTGTAGCTTCTTGCCATTCTTTGTTGTTGAAATGTTCGGATCAAAAGATGGATATGATGAAAAACTTGTGTTGCTGTTTGATCCTTTGGATGAACTAGCAGATGAATCTTTAGCATTGAAAGCTGTCTGAACTTTTGGTGACATGTTGGTGGTTTTATCACTGACCCCACCTTTGTAATAAAGTCCGATGTCTTGTTCACCGTCAAAATCTTTCATTCTTGAAATCTTTCTCTGTTCTATCTCCTGAGCTTCAATCTTTTCAATAAACTTGCTCAGTGTCAAACTGCTAAACCCTTTCTTGTTCCTCAACATCATGAGATATGTACCCTAAGTCTCATATGGCAATGCATCAGCTAGCTTTTCAATCAACTCCTCATTATCTTTCTCGATGCTCAACCTCTTCATGTTAGCTAGCAAATTGCAATATCTCTCAATGATTTGCTTTGTACTTTCATTTTTCAAACCACGAAATAGATCAAACTCTTTCTTCAAAAGTGATTTCTTGTTCTTAACCATCTCTTGACTACCAACAAACTTTGATCTTAACGCTTTCCAAATCGAATAAGAAGTTCCATTGTGTTGCAATAAGACCAAGATATCTTCTTTCACAGCTTGTTGTAGTAGACTTAGCATCATTTTCTCATCTTTATATTTCTTTCGATTTTCAGCACTCAGATCCTTAATAGCAATAATCTCCTCATCATCATTCATCGGTCTAACGTATTTCATCTCGACACATTCCCAAGCATCTAAGTAGTTTGCTTGTACCCAATTCTCAAACCGTCCTTCCCAACCCTTATACTCCTCGATGTTCATGAGCTTAGACGGTTTTTGCATCGTCCCTGTTTCATTCTCCAACATCGTGTTCTGAGCAAGAGTAATCGGGGTAACTGGGGTAGCGAATGCATTGAAAAATTCCTCTTCCATGTTTCGGTTTTCAAGAAATTGTCAAACAGTGTTTTCAAGCGGAATAACACTACTCAAACGAAATATCTGTTCAAGCGGAAACACCCTGAAGCGGAATCCTCTTTCAAGCGAAATACCTGATTTCGCTTCAAATAACACCTTTTCAAGCGAAATAACACAGTTGAAGCGGAATAGTAAGTCTCAAGCGAAATCAGCACAAATTTTCAAGCGAAATAAGATCCAAAGTGTGATTTCAAGCGAAATAAGATCCAAAGTGTGATTTCAAGCGAAATCAACAGGTCAGTTCAAGCGAAATTATGCTAATGTCATATTCTCAAGCTGTATTTCAAGCGGAATTAAGAAATTTACCAGTTTTAGATCGATTTTAGGCCAGAAACTTTCAAGGTTTTGTTAAAACAACAATGCGCACAATCTGTGAGATTTTTAGCCAATTTTAACCGTGAAAAGTTGTAAATTTTGAAAAAGAATGTGTAGAAAACAGAATTTGCTGCTGAATTGGTAAGAACTCTTCTTCCTGAGCTCTGATACCACTTGTAGGATCTTTTCAGACCCAAACGAGTCGATCAGAAGAGTTTTACTCAGAATGAAAGGCGGAAACAGACATTCTAAGGTCAATTCAGCAAGATATACACTTAAACTGTCGTTTATATTGATTTGATGACATTATACAGCGAGACGACACTTCGGCAGCACTTCGTTACACTGACCGGAACTATTACAAATGAAATCAGGCACAAGGGTATATATAGGGTTCTGATTTCGCTTAAACAGACTTCAAGCGGAATCATGTTCTCAAGCGGAAACAGGTTCAAGCGGAATTAGAAACTTAATTTCGCTTGAACATGTCATTCACCCTATTTTTGACATTTTCCTCGTATTTCGTGCCCTGATCTATCTAAATACATACAAGACTCGATACAAGACGAAGTCGACAGACGCATGCACCAACAGTAGTTAAATGATTTTTTTGTTCTATTTATAGCTTTGTTTGTTTAAATGAATCAACATTTAATACTAGAGCTTGAATGTTTGAAAATAAAATTGAAAATTATGGACTATGGTTGAATTGTTATGTATTAGAACCTATTAGCACTGTATAGAGAAAAATGGGAGAATAGGAGAATGTTTTCTTATTGATGTAAAGTATGAAATACAAAGGCTCTATTTATAGGCTCAACATTAACATAAGAGTAAATACAATGAGAAGTTAAGGATGTCGAGAGTCAGTATAAATGATATATTCATAACACTCCCCCTTGACTATCCACATGATGAAATAGTACAGTATTCTTGTAATACGCTTGGTGATGCTGCCTCATTAAAAACCTTGCTAAGAAAACCTAGTGGGATAAAACCATAGCTAAGGGAAAAAGAGTGCAACGAGTATTTTCTCCCCTTGATACTTTTGGATCAGATTTGTTGCATCATTAAAACCTTACTAAGAAAACCTAGTAGCAGAAAACTTAGTGAAGGAAAAAAGAATGCAACGTGTGTATTACTCCCCCTCATTTTAATATGTATCTTTTAAGTGACAATGTCGATCGTCTGTGAAAGTTGCTCAAAACTTGTGTAGTCAATGAATTGTTGCTTAATCTCCTGATATGCAATTCGCTAAACTAAGCAATGATGTATGATCTTCGTGTCAGACTTCTACTACCTCCTCTCATATATACGTACCACAAGATCAACGACCGTGTTGTGTTAGATTCCCTACATGAACACGTCTAACCAAACTTGTTTTGATCGGTTAGTAAAATAATTTAACATACCTTAGATGTATCGATGTAGCTGTTTTAACCGATTCCAACGTCTCTTTTCTTAACATATGTTATATCACGTCAATAAATTCATATAAAAGATTTATAATCATGCATGGATAACAAGAAATATTAATGCAACAATTGCAATTAACTATGGTACTTCTTGACCATAATTTTCAATTTATTTAATTAGAGATGATAAGGTTTCTTTTCTATATCATGTAATTAAGAAACTTGAACGTACTTTAATGATGAGCTTTGTCCACAGTAAAATGACGCAACAGCTTCCGAATGTACTTTGACGGATTGATAAAAATATCATCACACGTGTACTCGAACTGCAGGTCAAACAATAATGACATTGTGTCATGGTCTTTCAAAAAAATTATCTCTCTAAAAGCTCGACAGTTTCTCTCGGTGATGTGTACGTCATCATTGTAAACTGTGATTATAGCAAACTTTTAGAAGTGAAATTTTGATAGAGATATAGCTAATTTAATCAAACTTATATCCCTCTTTATCACAATATCTCATGAGTTATAAAACACTCAACCCAACTATTTTATCCCATACATGTTCTGTTAACTTAACAAATAATACTCTTAATATATTGATATTAATGATTCCAGCATCATCAATCCATCATTGACTTTTTCCATCTTGACCAATTAAGCATGTACATTCACTCTTTAAGGGCACTCGGTATGGTTCGGTGAAATGATCGGGGTATGCCATTCACCGATTGGTGAATGATTACCGTTGATTCGGTGATGATGATTCGGGGTATGGTGATAGCATATTTCGATGTATAGTCACTGATGATGATTGATGAAACGGTGATATAATTTTTGGCCGTTATCCATTATAACTTAAACACCCTAAAGTGATTGAACCAAACCCTTTGATTGAGTGTAAAATGGGGAGCGAATGGGGACTTGACATGGCATGCTATTATTGGGTAGGTAATAACTCAAACACCCTAAAGTGATTGAACCATACCCTCCACCCTAAAAGTTTTGGTACATAAACTTTATCATTTAGCAAATCAAAATCAATTAGAATATCGATAACATCAAATTCACTTCCAATGCATATTGTACCATTCTTATACATTAAGATATCATAATCACCAAGTTCTATTTATCCCTTGCGTATGTCTTGGTGCATAGAATTACATCCTACGATGTCTCAAATTACTATAAGCACTCAACTGTTTTAGGAAACTCATCAGGAGTTCTAATCATAGTCAACATATTAAATAAGCAAACTTTAATATGTATATAATAATCATAGTGTTCTCGAGAAGTTACTTTACATGATTTTGATAATATAAATTCATCATGGAGCTTCACGTAAATTTCAGTATCAAATGATCACAACATTCATAAGACGCATAACAATTCTCTCTTTGTATTACCAGACTAATAAGACTTGGAAAGTTACTATATCTACCACAGGAGAATACGTCTCCTCATAATCAATCATGGGTCCTTGCAAAATATCATGCCACTAAATTTTGCCATATATGAGTTGACTTGATTTTCATTTCATGACTCACATTAAAGACCCCTTTTGTATCAAACATATTTTACAACATAGTTGTATGGACCACTGGTCCGAAACTTTCCATTTCATTAGAGAATTCAATTCTACCTTATTTGCTTCTTTTCATTTTGGCCAATTATTTATGTGTTTCCATTAATAGGCAGATGCCAAATCTTGATCCTCATGATTTAATCATTTTAAGCGCAACATTATATACAAAAGTATAACGACGTCATTTTAATTTCGATTCCAAACACTACTAGACATGATATAATTACTAAGAGCTCTTTGTTTTCAGGTACCTAGGGTTCTTCTGGAACTATCATGTCTAATGTCTCTCCAAGAGACACTTTTAATATACATCGGCTTGACCATTTTCATTACTTGCTCCATTTTCGAGGATTTTTCTTGGAACCGACTAGTCTACCACGTTTCAGGCATGCCATAGTGTCACACCCTGATTTCCCGGTGGGCCCGTAATTGGGGTTTATTTGTGACAGATTGATATAGATATTCACAATAACATAGTAGAAGTCTTTGGAGTATAAAATAATTATTACAAATTATAAATGTCCAAAAGTTCAAATATAATACAGACTGAAAGTGTATGAAGATCCACATGCGGATCGAGTAAATAAATGATACATAAACAGACTACTAGGCATCTTGCATGGAGTTTCAACTTCCACTTAAGCAATTACCGGGCAGCTTCCAGCCTATTTACGTTCTTTGCAACCTGAGCTTAGTATTTTGAAGATACGTCAGTTTACACTGATAAATACAAATAACTGACACATTTTGAAAATATTTCAAAATCATTTAATGTACCATATAGTACATATATTTTCATAAATAACTTAGGACAAACTATATCTCTTGTTATCAGTATTACATGCTTGTCAATACACAAGGGGCCCGGAACTAAACTCCGAGACATGATTAACCGACACACCACTTTAATCCCCATATTGGGTAAGAAAATATTTTATCATAGCATTAGCATCTGTCGGGTGTATGCCTACACCCGGTGCTTAGGTTGTGGCCATTTGCAACTAAATGAGCTGAGGATATCCAGGACACGATCGTATCAACCCCCAATGTTTAAGTTATCAAGCAATACGAATTAAAACGTGTTATTTGGATTTTGGACACATAGGTCATTGATCCCATACCCGACCAAGCGGTAATAATTTACCGTATCCCAAGCCTGTATAGGGAATATATGTTAAGAGTATTTACCTGGCTTAAGTCTTTACAATCCAAAGACAATATATATGCACAACCATTCAAACAAAATAACAAGTAAGGTTGCAATTTACTGGACGCCCTTAGTCTGGAATGAATGGTATAATAACCAATTAGAATGTTAACAGGTCCTATTCAAGTCATAGACTTAGACCGATTAACTAATATAAAGAAAACGGTACGCTTCGCTAGATTAAGAGGTGACCGGATAGAATGTAATTTAAACCCTTACAAGTACAATGACTTGTATAATATGGGTTAACCATAATACATTCTGGATTTGAAGTGAAATTGAAGAACTTTGATCCAATTCGGTTAACTTAAATAAACTAAGTTATATAAGTCAACCGTACGCGCATAGGCGGTATTGGGTGATCGGATGAGTCAACGTCAAGTTCATTATGCCAAAACATGTTTATTAAGTTACGACATCAGTAGGTATTATACATTATAAGTTCAATATGTTTTAAAAACCAATTCATGCATAAAAGGGCAAAATTGGCATTTTTATGGCATATTATATGAACTTGCATAAAACCCAACAATTTATTATGATCAAATGGTATAACCTTAGAGGGTTATTCCATACATAAATATGATCAAAATGCAACTTCAAATTAGTAGCTAACTTTGCTAAATCGGGTCAGAATCGAAATTCAAAGCAAAAGTCAAATTGCTTGACTTTCGGTCGCAAACCGAACTATAAACCGGAAATGACGGGCTGAACATGTTGTGACATGTTCTAATATGTTATAGTAACTGATATAATTTCAAAAATATGTGTTTAGATATTTAGAAGTTCATTTTATACATTTTCCATAAAACTGTGTTTTGACTTTTATTAAACATAACTTTGACCCGTCATTTGACCAATTTAACGTGATATTCAGGAGGTGCCCTCAAAGGGGATTATCACCTACCATATTACGATCACGTAGCCATGTTCAATTCGAACAATGGCTGGACCATAATGGTCATACCCGAAAGTCAAAGCAAAAGTCAATTTGCTTGACTTTCGGCTAAGTACTTAGCGTAGAAAAGGAAAGGATATATGAAGATCACTTAAAAGTGTTCTAGGATGAAACTTGAACTCAGAGGAGGCCTCTAGGAAGAAGCAAACTCAAGGAATGAGTGTTTAGAGAGAAAGAAGTGAAATGAGCAAGGAATGAGGTGGAATAAAGAGGCTATTTATACTTGAACATTGATGTCAGGTCGAAATATGTGTAGTTCGTATTAGTTAGCGTTGAGTTTTAGTGTGTTAATTATATTAATTCGTAGTTGTTATATATTTATTGTGTGATTGATGTTAACATGTTTAAAAAGGGTTAACAAGAGTAAACGAATTAAAGAAAACAAGTTGGCAGATCAACGCAGGAACGGAAGCAGAAAAACGAGATCCTGGACATCTTAGCGACACGCGGCAGGAAATAGAATCTCCTTCGCGAACCGCCTAGAAACTTACGGTCCGTAACCGAACGCCTGAAACAATATTTTAATTGCCTTATAGTCCGTAAGGCATTATGCCTTGCGGTCCGTAAGGGTCACTCAGAGGCCAATCTTTGGCGTGTTGACATATTTAGTCGCTCCACATCCAATCTTCCACTATATTACACAATTAGTCCCTCTCATCCAACATTGTGGCATATTTGAGAGTTGATTGGACACGTGATGCCATACGATTCGATATAAAATTCCGAGGTGTTACACATAGACTCATCACCAATGTATGGTTTTCCTTCTAGAAAACTAATCTTAATTGGAGCACTACCAGTTGGTACATGTGACTTAGCTAGCCACTCTATTTAGGTTAGTGAATACGTCTAGTAATTAATCGTTAATGCTTGTAATTGAATTATCCTTTGAATTTCCAATTCAACGCACTTTTTAATCTGAGAATCAAGATGATAATTCATTCCAACTTTTCCAACTACTTTTTCAGTTAGTGTTAGTTTTTTTTAATTCTAAAAACAAATCAAACATAATTAATTTTTGGTTATTTTCTCCTTAGTTACTTTCAGGCCGTCAAAATAATTTACAAAACTAGATCTAAAAAAACAATAATATGAGGACAAAACATGAAACCATGAAGGCGTCCAAGGTGAAACGCATGTCAATTGTGTCTACTATTAATTTCACTTTTCATGGATACGACTAATTCTACAAATTCAGATTTATTTCTAGTCCAATTAAAATTTGTGCCCATTAGTCGCAACAAAACTTTATAACTTTATTCAATATGTGTAAAAAAATTATAAGTTGAAATATGAGGTTTGTATATGGTCACCTGAATGGATGAAGGAAAACCAAATCATGGATATGAACATCTTGCAGCAACTCGTGCTGATAACGTGTTATATAACAACTAGAACCTATTAGCAATGTATAGAGAAGAATGAGAGAATATAAGAATGGAAGAAAGTTTTCTTATTAATGTATAGTATGAAATACAAAGCCTCTATTTATAGGCTCAAAATTCACATAAAAATAGGAAAATTGGTATTTAATAAACCAACCTTTAACCAGTTGGTAAATAATAATCCTACCTACAGAATTGGTATATAATAATCCTACATTTTAACTTGTTGGCTCTGAACGAACTTCTCTTAACAAAAGTTAACAGAGGTTATGTTTTTGATGATGTGGCTATTGGGTGATGACTAAGCATAGCTTATGTGGAAATAATACTACCTAGTCCTGAAATTACCATTTTAACCCCAACCCTTATAAATCAGCTTCTTCGATCAGGCAATCACATAAACCCTAGAACACCTGATTCAAACAAGATGCCTTCTTCATATTATTCAAACACATCTCAATTGCATACACCTAGGAGTTTTAGTGTTGATTTGGAAGGCAATGTGTACTGCCATCATTACCGGCTGGCTGTCAAGAGGGTTGCAGGGCCTCGTAGTTCTAGAGCAGGACATGAGTTTTATGGATGTTCACTTTTGTCACAACCGGTGATTTACGGCTCTTAATTACGTAATTAATAGGCGAATAATGCGATAATGAATAGTGTTTAAGACGTAGATTAACTCATTTAGGCCTTTGGAGTGCCCAGGAACGTTTATTCGACTATACAGTGCGCGTATGGTGATTTACGGAAAATCTTCTGAATATTAAGCGACAACGAACTGATGCCGTACAAAATACTGACAACACCGACAAGTATGAATGTTACACGAATATTTAATGTTTATGAAATTAATTTTGTGAATTTATTGGGCTTCCGTGCGACAATAATGCGAACATGAACTAAAAGCGCGATGGTAGGAAACGCATCGGCAACGAAACGGAAGCGACAGAGACGCCTGTCACCTTCAGAACTTACATTTTACGCTATATTTAGCTCCGTAATGAAATTTTAGTAACTACAGTCAAAACCAGATTAGAAAACGAATTAAAGCGACAACAACACGGTTTTACGCGATTTTCACCGTGATTGACGAACGGACACGACAACCGGCTACTGGCATACATTTTACGGAATTTCGGCTATATAAACATACGTCATTAAATTTTACGCAGCATGAGTGTGTTAACGGGTCTCGTAGGAATTACGGGCCACTTAAACACGGGGATTGAGCTTGTGGGCCCTGGGCCTAAGCCCAAAACCCACAAGCCTAAACCTGCACATAAAATATTAGAGGTTTTCCTATAAAATCTGCACAAGATCTCATCAAAATCTTATAAAATCCTTCTAAAATCCCTACAAGATTTTACCCAATCTCAACAAGATCTTCTCTCCTATCTTTCTCTATTTAACTAAACAATACCCACACAAACCACACTTATCTCTCAAAGGATCCTCTCTCTCCCTCTTATGCAACCAGGAAACAAACACAGGGAATTCATCCTCTCTAACCCACAACATCAAGACTTTGCCTCCTGCCTCCCCTTACTCTCGTTTCCCCCTCTCCCTCGATCTTTACATACACAAACAACAGACACACACCCACACCCGCTTTGTCCCTTTCCTTCTCCGGTGACCGGAGATACTCCGACCGGCACCCCACTCTCACCGACAACATCTTTATACCCCCCTCTTCGTGCAGCAAGACGGACCACCACCACCACCACTGTTGGGTGGTGGTGAGCGGCGGATCGATCAGAAAAGGGTGAAGCGGAAGGAGAGAGAGAACGGAGGAAGATCGAGGGCCGGCGCCGCCATTCACGGTGGCAGTGGGGATGGTTTCACGGCGGATTATCGGTGGCAGGAGGCACACAACGGCCAGAAATGTTGAAATCAGGCAGAGTGGTGGTGTTTTACGGCGGCTCAGAGACGGTGATGCCCGGCCGATGAGCATCGGCGACTGGTTTCATGTCAATAACTCCGGTGAGTGTGTTTGTTTTCAATTAGATTGTTGTTTTGCTCAGAACATAACTAAACTCCTCGACTTCGTGGTGTTGTGGTGGTGACGGTAGCAGCAGTAATGTCACGTCGGCGATCGTGGGTCCGGCCGGCGACGATGATGACAGTGGTAGCAGATCCGACATCGGTGCTGGTTAACATGCTCAGTTTTTATCTCGGTTCGGCAAGTGAACGGCTCGGGTCTCGGTTCAGTTCGGGACCAGTCAAAGAAGTCAACTCAGTGTTTGGGTCAGCGGTTTAGGACAACAGTATGGTTCGAGTCAGTCGTTTCGGGTCAGATACGAAGCGGTTCGAGTCGACTCGGTCGGACCGAGTCAACTCAGTCAACCCTGGTCAACTCAGTGGTCAACAGTCAACTGCCGGTCAACGACTAATCCGAGGCTTGGTAAAATTTTAATGACGCGATTTATATATTAGATTGTTTTATATAAATATTATTTAACGCGGACCGAGCTCGAACCATCACATTTAGTAACTTGTTTTCATTTGTGCAACTCGACAAAACATTATATATATATTGTTGAAATGTTGTGTTTTGAAAATAGATCGACACTTTAGTTGTCGGGATCGTCCAAAAACAGAAGAAACTCTGCCCGTTTTTCGAGAAAACCCGTAAAATAAAACGAATTTTACTATAAAACGAAACTATCAAATGAATACATATACAAAGGTATTTCACTTTCGACGACACTTTATAACGTACAAGAAACAACGTTAACACGGATTATTTTATAAATATGGTTTCTATATTTCTTTCGAATATACAACAATACGAATCCTTTTTGTAAAATAAATAATTATATATATAATTGTTTCAACATCGAATAACCCGACTTCCTTTTGGTGAAAATAAATAGTTTATATATTTATTTCAAACGACAACACTTTACGACTTTCGAAAGCAATGATTCGGAGACCATTTACAACGAATAAATATAATTATTATATTCATTCTAAGTTTTGAAACCTTGTCAATTCCTTTATAAAAATAAATAAAGTTTATATATTTATTTATTCCGAATATCAAACAATATAGTTTCGTTTCATAAAATAAATATACTTCATATATTTATTTCGGATATCAAACTACACGACGATTCTTTTATTAAAATAAATATAGTTTGTATATTTATTTTAAACACCAAATGGCTCGTATTCTTTTCTAAAAATAGATATAACTTATCTGTTTATTTCAAACATCGAACGACTCGATGATGCTTTATAAAATAATTATAACTTTTTATATTTATTTTAAACGCCTAAACGGCATATACCTATATTTTGTTAAGACGCGAAACATGATACAGGTGGTTATATATTGTTTTCATATAACTATTCTATGAATTCTCGAGACGATTAACGTGATTATACCGATATAGTTATATATTTTCATATGAATATTCATATATTATAAACCTCTCGAGAACTAAGTCTTACTAAGACTTATTTATTACCGACAATAAACGAGCTAAATGAATATAACTTAATCGTTTCATCAAGTTAACAACTTACCGCCGAATCGTTCGGTTAACGATTCGGTAGAGCTCGATTACATGTAGTTTTAGTTACTGCGTTTATTTAGAAACTTATTAGATATTCCGTGTTAGGAATATTGTAGAATGCACGCTAGCGAGTCTCATCTTGGAAACGACAACACGAAGTCGTAATTAGCTAGCTTTGCACAAGGCAAATCAGGTGAGTTCATGTCCCCCTTTTCTCTTAACTGTTTTCAGTTTTATACTTCGGGGGTGAAATACATGTTACAACTATTACAGACATTTTATAAATGGTATGGTTAGCTTAAGGAGGGTTTACTACTTAGATGTGAGTGGTGGGTACAACACTTAAGGCCATTAATCCTTGTCGTAGGACCGAAGGACATGAGTGATAGATCTATTTGGGTGTCGCGAGCCCACACCCATGAGGCCGGGGCGGCCCATAGTGGTGACTATGTCTTCCAGCCAGAAACCCGGTGCAACTCCGCTAGGTTTGAGTTTTCCTGCATCACTTCACACATACCAGTGGTTTTGCAACCCGTTGGTGATTTCTTTTTCCTTATTGCTACATACCAGGGACTTTCATACAGACATACTTTAACGGTTTATACTCACAGACATACACATGAACTCGCTCAACTTTTTGTTGATTTTTCAAACTACATGTATTTCAGGAAACTAAAGGGATCTGGCAAGTGTCTGCATATGTGTCAAGCTGCGTTCGAATAAAGGATGTTATCCATGGTAGTTAGGAGTTTAGGGGGTGTATTCCTTTCCTGGACGGAATACATGTTTCTAAACTCAGGTTTTTATTTTAAGTCTTTGTGGAGTCTTATGAACTCGGTTAAACATTTTCATGGTTTGTAATATATTTTGGTAACAACGTTTTCAAGACAAGTATGTATGATATTTTCTAAGACTTAATTAATGGATGAACATCTTCTGTTTTTATCATATAGCATTGTTATGATTGTTGCTATGGTATTAAGAAGTCACACCAAATACCCACGCTTCCGCAAAATCCAGGGTGTGACAACTTTGGCCTGTAAGTTTAGTAATTCTTTCTTCAATTTTTTAATTCTAGCAACTGACAACATTATGAATTAATTGTATTAAAACATCCTCATAGAGAGAGGATTGTAAATTTGTCATCTGGAAGGAACAGGTGGATGAAACACTATCATGTGGGGTGAACATCAGTCAAACAAACAGGCACATAATCCAAAAGAATGAAGCATTGGAGATGAAGCTTTCGAATTTGGAAATGGAGAAGTTGATATTGGAAGAAGAAAACAAAAAACTGAAGCACAAGTTGAAAGTGTCAAAATGCCCTGCTAGCCCTTATGTTATAGTATTAGTTCTGTTGTTTGTTTGTTTTAAATGCATCTTTGGTCATTGAAGTGTATCACAATTAGGGAACTGAATATGTAATAGTTATGTAATGTCTTTTGAAATGTAATGGTTATGTAATGTTCTTTGAAATGTATTGAATGGTAATGGTTATGAAGTGTCTTTTGAAATGTATTAAATGGTGATGGTTATGATCAGGGGCGCAACTTACTTGGGGCGGGAGGGGGCGCCCGTCCCCCCGAACTTTTCGATGCGTAGTGTTATGAACAGTAACTTCGTATAGAATTTTTTAGGTATATACGTTTTCGCCCCCCGTTTTCGGAAAAAAACGGGGGGGGGGGGGTCAAGCTTCGCCAATGGTTATGAAGGGCATACACATGTATGCAGTAATACCCAATTTATGCAGGTTTGACCACAACCAAGTCTGACTAAATAATGCAATATGACCAAATGTACAGGTTAATTTACCACTTGAATGTTATATGACCAAATGTACATGTTAATTGACCAAATGCATGCTATATGACCATATTGACCAAATGTACATGTTAATTGACCAAACTAATTATACCATTCCATTAAACATCCAAAACATTACAAACATCCATTTGTTTAAAACATTACAAACTGAAATTAAAGGAGGCATTCCACCAACAAAACATCCAAGTGTTTAACATCACATCATCAAAACATTCATATCATGAAAGGTGAACAACTCCTTGACTAGGCTGCTGAGTGGACAGAGTAGATTGCTTAGTAGAATGCTCACTTGTTGGTCTTATTTTCCTTGGCCTTCCCCTACCCCTGCCTCTTTTTGTTCCAGCAACATCAACAGGAGTACTGACCTCACTAGCCGCATCTTTCCTAGGCCTACCCCTTCCCCTTCCCCTTGCCCTTTTTGGTTCACTAACTACCTTACCCTTTTCTGGACATCTCATTTTGTTATGTTCCTTGCTCCCACAACCACTGCAAGTCATTGTCATACCATGCCTGGTTTCTTTGGATTTTCATGTGGATCCTTTTTCCTATTCTTCTTTGGTCTTCCTGGGCCTATTTTAACAGGTGGGGGGGTCCAATGGAAGGTCAACTGCAGGCCAATATTTCTCTGATGGTAAGGGAGGTATTGTGTAGTCATAAGCTTTGAGGTACATCTCCTTTTTATAGCTTTCATGAACAAATTCCTCAGCCTCCCTACCCAAGAAACCAGCAACAACACACATATGGTAACATGGCAACCCTGTCAAATCCCACTTCCTACATGAACAACTCTTGTTGTCTAGATCCACAGACACATCATAAAATCCCTTCACCTGAAATAGTGTGGCACTGGATGGGAACACTTAACACCTCCAAGCCCTATTCTTCTCCCTATCAAGCTTCAGCTGAATCCTAGGACAAACAGTCATTATTGCAAGTCTAATATCTTCTAACATGTTTCTGATATGCTTTGACCTTGACTTAATGATAAACCCGTTGAATGTTTCTGCCATGTTGCTTACCACCACATCTGACTTTATATCAGTGCTTAGCTAGCATCTACAGAAGTACCTCGGGTTCTGCTTAATAAATGCTTCAGTTGCTTCGGTTGACAACTCTTTCATTTCTTCAATAGCAGCCTTGAAATCTGGTTCACAATATGCTTTAACTGCCTTCCAAAATACATCCTTTAATTCATCACCCTTGTGTTTCTTGTGCCAGTTTGCATATATATGCCTGGCACAATTTTGATGTTCAGCCTTTGTCCAATGTGATGCAACTGCATTCAGCAACCCCTGTTAAACATTAAGCTAATTAGAACATGTACATCCATCAAATATAAGTTCAGAGAAAATTAGTAATTGGTTTTATACCTTTTGTTGATCAGATACTAGAGTCCATCCATTACCATCATCAGTTACATCCAAGCACTTCTTCAATTCTTGCATAAACCATGTCCAAATCAGTGTATTCTCTCCTTCAACCACTGCCCATGCAACAGGGAACATTTGGTCATTAGTATCTCTACCTATTGCTGCTAATAAGATGCCTCCAAAAAAGGTTTTCAGAAAACAACCATCTAAACACAATAGTCTTCTACATCCAGCTAGAAAACCTTGCTTCACCCCATCAAAGCATACAAATAACCGGAAAAATACCTTAGTGTCTGATGTGTAATCATCATGAAATTGTGGTGGTACAGTTACAAGTTCAAATGTTGATGCTGGGTTGGCATCCCTCAATGCTTCAAGATAAGAACCCATCTTACAGTAGTGCTCTTTCATTAACCCATGCAACTTCCTGTGTGCACTCCTCTTTGTGTTATAAGCAAACCAATTATTTACAATTAGCTTGTACTTCTCCTTAACTGCATCTTGAATCTCCTTAGCTGACAGATGAGGTTTAGCTTTAAACACTTCGAAAAATTGGTCTGCTACAAATTTTGATGTTAGTTGTCTATTCTTGGCCATGTTTCTCTGACAAGTATGAGTGCTGGTAACAGTTCTAACCAAATAACAACCCTTCCTATCATAAGATGTAGCATACACCTTAAATGGACAATTTTTGCTGCAACTCACAACTATCCTACCATGCCTTTTCTTATCACTTTTCAGATCTTTACCATTTGCTACTGCATACAACTTAATTGCAGCCTTGAAGGCTTCTCTACTAGCAAATCTAGTTCCACGCACCCACTCCCACTTAGTCCAGTCTGTACATTCGGTTGCAAATGGCACATTTACCTTGTGTTTCTTACCAAGGATATCATCATCTTCACTTTCACCTGGGGAGTTTACTTCACCTTCAGAATCCTCATAACTACTGTGGTCACTTGCTTGGTCACCAGTTCCTTGTTCTGTTAGATCTTGCAAGGCATGAACTTCAGGTGCATACAACAACTTGTTTAGTAATTCATTCTTCAATTCCTCATCTTCTTGTGTTACTTTTCAAATAGTTGCGACAGATTCTTTGTACTCATCATCATCTGTATCTGCTTCTGAACCAACATCATCTTCTGCACCAACATCTTCTTCTAAACCAGCATCATCTTCAACATCATCCTCTGCACCTTCTTCTGAACTAACATCATCTTCTGCATTTGGTTGAGTGTTTACTTCATCAACATCTTCCACTACTGTTGGTGTTAAAGGTGGTGTAGGTGTGACAACTGCAACCCTTCTAGCTAAGGATTTGGTTAACATACCTATAGGTCTGGAAGTTGTAGCCACTGGGATAGGGTTTGTTAGTGGGCTCATCTGGGCTATTTCTTTGGGCTTTTCATTTGCCTTAACAGGCTTAGGAGCAACAGAACCACCATCAGCATAAATGTAAATCATACGGCTGAAGTCACCACCCAAATCATTTAACATTTCCATTACATCTTTGTCGTTCTTCAGCACAACTAACCCATTATCCAATTTCTTTCCTAGAGGCAAGTATTGCAGTTGAAAATCATCTTTTTCATATGATTTGAAATCCATTACAAAACCGGTTAACTCAAAGTATGAAATTTTATCAATCTCAACTTCAAAATAGTCAATTAACCTTCCTACATAACTTATTTTTTTGCCCTTTTTGTTGAACATACCTCCATGCCATAGCCTGTACCAAGATACGGTCACGAGCTGCCGTTAAACCCTGAAAAGGGATAGAACGAGATGATCGAAATTACCTTAGAAAACGATAATGATGGAACTCGTTAATGGAGAGAGTATTACCTGAGAGGAGGTGAATATCGCTCGTTTTAATGAAGGTGAAATGAAACGTTCGATATTGAAATTTTTAGGGTTATAAAGTCAAGTCAGATTTTATATAGGAGAGGTAGTGCATATTTCCACATAAGCTATGCTTAGTCATCACCCAATAGCCACATCATCAAAAACATAACTTCTGTTAACTTTTGTTAAGAGAAGTTCGTTCAGAGCCAAAAAGTTAAAATGTAGGATTATTATATACCAATTCTGTAGGTAGGATTATTATTTACCAACTGGTTAAAGGTTGGTTTATTAAATACCAATTTTCCTAAAAAATAATACAATGATGTAGGGATGAGCACGGTACCCGTTCGGTAGCGAACCGATACCGAAAAACGGGAGAGTGGGTACCGGTATCAGTACGGAATACACCGGTTCGGTACCGGTATCGGTACGGTACCGAAAACGGGGAAAGTAGGTAGCGGTACCGGCACTGAACATACCCGGTACCGATACCCGGTACCAAATGCTCATCCCTACAATGAGGAGTTAAGAATGTGGAGAGTCACTATAAATAGTATAAAGGATACGTTCATAATATTGTTTATTTAGTTTAAATGTTTAGTGTTGTTTTATGAACTTATGGAGCGATCTATATGTGATAGCAACCATGGGTAAGAATGTAATGAACTTATGGCGTGTTTAGTATCTTTAGATGATATTTTGGATATATTTAAAGAAATGAAAACTTGCAGGGCACAATTTTAAATACGTTTGTAATAACATATGACTTGTTTTTGATGATTATATAAGGACCTAACTATCTGCACACCCAGTTTGCCTATCTGCACACTTAGGGTTTACCTACGCAGCGTATTGGTCAATACGCAGCGTATAGGGTTAACCCTATACGCTGCGTATTGACCTATACTCAGCGTATATAAACCATGGATCTCAGTGCCTAATAACCAATCATTGCACAGAAAACAAGTTTTATATACGCTGCGTATAGCTCTCTACGCAACGTATATAAACCATTAGACTTTTTTGGGTCATTTTGGTAGGTTTGAGGGATCATTTTTTCACAAAGTTTATATACGCTGCGTATTGACCTATACTTAGCGTATATAAAGGTCTGAAAATGTCATTTATACCCTTGTATTGAGGCTATACGAAGCCAAATACAAGGGTAGTAGGGTCATTTTTGTCTTATATGCTGCGTAGTGATCTATAAGGAGCGTATATAAAGCTCCATTTTTGTATTTTTTTTGTGTATTCCTTAGTTTATTTATAAAAAAAAGGAAAATAACACCCGATACGATACTATACGATACGATATAACACCCGTATAGGCCTATAGGTGTGATTTAGGTCGCGTATTGACCTCGTATAAGTCTATAAGTGTGATATCGTATCGTATAGGTGTAGTATAGGTCACGTATTGACCTCGTATAAGACTGTAAGTGTGATATCGTATCGTATAGCATAGTAGATGTCCCGTATTGACCTCGTATAAGACTATAAGTGTGATATCGTATCGTATAGCATAGTATATGTCCCGTATTGACCTCGTATAAGCCTATAAGTGTGATATCGTATCGTATAGCGTAGTATATGTCCCGTATAGGCCTATAAGTGTGATATCGTATCGTATAGGTGTAGTATAGGTCACGTATTGACCTCGTATAAGCCTATAAGTGTGATATCGTATCGTATAGCATAGTATATGTCCCGTATTGACCTCGTATAAGCCTATAAGTGTGATATCGTATCGTATAGCGTAGTATATGTCCCGTATAGGCCTATAAGTGTGATATCGTATCGTATAGATGTAGTATAGGTCACGTATTGACCCCGTATAAGCCTATAAGTGTGATATCGTATCGTATAGCATAGTATATGTCCCGTATTGACCTCGTATAAGTCATTTTTGTCTCATACGCTGCGTAGGGATCTATACGAGGTCAATACGTGACCTATACTACACCTATACGATACGATATCACACTTATAGGCTTATACGGGTCAATACGGGACCTAAACCACACCTATACGATACGATATCACACTTATAGCCTTATACGGGACATATACTACACTATACGATACAATATCACACTTATAGGCTTATACGAGGTCAATACGGGAAGTAAATCACACCTATACGATACAATATCACACTTATAGGCTTTTACGAGGTAAATACGGGACCAAAATCACACCTTTAGGCCTATACGGGTGTTATATCGTATCGTATAGTATCGTATCGTATCGGGTGTTAATTTCCTTTTTTTTATAAATAAACAAAGGAATACACAAAAAAATGGAGCTTTATATACGCTGCGTATAGATCCCTACGCAGCGTGTGAGACAAAAATGACACAACTACCCTTGTATTTGGCTTCGTATAGCCTCAACACAAGGGTATAAAGGACATTTTCTGAGCTTTATATACACTGCGTATAGGTCTATACTCAACGTATAGGTCTATACTCAGCGTATATAAAGGGTGGTAAAATTATTTTTAACCCCGAACCTGTGGTAAAATTATCTTTTTAACCCTTATAATGTATATACGCTGCGTATTGACCTATACTCAGCGTATATAAAGGTCTGAAAATGTCATTTATACCCTTGTATTGAGGCTATACGAAGCCAAATACAAGGGTAGTTGTGTCATTTTTGTCTTATATGATGCGTAGTGATCTATAAGGAGCGTATATAAAGCTCCATTTTTGTATTTTTTTTGTGTAATCCTTTGTTTATTTATAAAAAAAGGAAAATAACACCCGATACGATAATATACGATACGATATAACACCCGTATAGGCCTATAGGTGTGATTTAGGTCCCGTATTGACCTCTTATAAGCCTATAAGTGTGATATCGTATCGTATTGGTGTAGTATAGGTCACGTATTAACCTCGTATAAGACTATAAGTGTGATATCGTATCGTATAGCATAGTATATGTCCCGTATTGACCTCGTATAAAACTATAAGTGTGATATCGTGTCGTATAGCATAGTATATGTCCCGTATTGACCTCATATAAGCCTATAAGTGTGATATCGTATCGTATAGCGTAGTATATGTCCCGTATACGCCTATAAGTGTGATATCGTATCGTATAGGTGTAGTATAGGTCACGTATTGACCTCGTATAAGCCCATAAGTGTGATATCGTATCGTATAGCATAGTATATGTCCCGTATTGACTTCGTATAAGCCTATAAGTGTGATATCGTATCGTATAGCGTCGTATAGGTCACGTATTGACCTCGTATAAGCCTATAAGTGTGATATCGTATCGTATAGGTGTAGTATAGGTCACGTATTGACCTCGTATAAGCCTATAAGTGTGATATCGTATCGTATAACGTAGTATAGGTCACGTATTGACCTCGTATAAGCCTATAAGTGTGATATCGTATCGTATAGCGTCGTATAGGTCACGTATTGACCTCGTATAAGCCTATAAGTGTGATATCGTATCGTATAGGGGTAGTATAGGTCAAGTATTGACCTCGTATAAGCCTATAAGTGTGATATCGTATCGTATAGCGTCATATAGGTCACGTATTGACCTCGTATAAGCCTATAAGTGTGATATCGTATCGTATAGGTGTGGTTTAGGTCACGTATTAACCTCGTATAAGCCTATAAGTGTGATATCGTATCGTATAGGTGTGGTTTAGGTCCCGTCTAATCCTATATGCATATACAAGACCTATAGGAAACCTATACGAGACTTATACTACACTATACGATACGATACTATACTATACAATAACACCCGTATAGGCCTGTATACGAGACTTATATACTATACACTATACGATACGATTTGATGCACTACGATACGATACGATACGATACAATACGATAAGATAATTTAATTTAAACGATAACAATATAATATATTTGTATTATTTACGAATAATATTGTTTTTTTATAAATAATTTTCTTTTTTTATAAATAAACAAAGGAATATGATAATTTAATTTAAACGATAACAAAACAATATATTTGTATTATTTACCAATAATATTGTTTTTTATAAATAATTTTCTTTTTTAATTTTTATAATTCATAATATTTATATTATTTTTTATTTTTATTATTTATATTTGTATTATTTACCAATAATATTGTTTTTTATAAATAATTTTTTTTTTATAAATAAACAAAGGAATACACAATAAAAAAATACAAAAATGGAGCTTTATATACGCTCCTTAGAGGTCCCTACGCTGCGTATGAGACCAAAGTGACACAACTACCCTTGTATTTGGCTTCGTATAGCCTCAACACAGGGGTATAAAAGACATTTTCAGACCTTTATATACGCTGCTTAGAGATCAATACGCAGCGTATTTAAACTTTGTGAAAAAATGATCCCTCAAACCTACCAAAATGACCAAAAAAAATCTAATGGTTTATATACGCTGCGTATAGACCCTATACACATCGTATATGACCCTTGTTTTCTGTGCAATGATTGGTTATCAGACAATGAGATCCCTGGTTTATCTACGCAGCGTATTGGTTAATACGCAGCATAGAGGGTTAACCCTATACGCTGCGTATTGACCAATACGCTGCGTAGATAAACCCTAGTTTTGCTAGGGTTTGGTGTGCCAATAGGCACACCCTTATATAAATTTTAGTTTGATGTTCTTTTGTCCTATATGACCCGACCTGAACTGACCCGCTATGTACTTATTTTTTTATAACCAACGACCTAAAATTTCTAAAAATATTCTGTACCCAGGAAACGTCACTGTCCATACTGCTGATAGCATCTTCTAAACACGTCAAAGGATCCATGCTGCTGATAGCATCTTCTCAACACACATCAATCCATACTGCTGATAGCATCTTCTGAACACATCAAAGGATCCATACTGCTATAGCATCTTCTGAACACTTCAAAGCAAACATTGAATATCACAAATTAAACAACAACATCAAACACATCGACAACGTTAACATCAATTTTTCCCGCAAGTTAATATATGAAATTGACTTGTATGTTTTTCCTTGTCTTCTGTATTTGGAGTTACGATTTGTATACATATCCGTACTGGTTGCATAAGTCTCTGATTTCCCGAAATCATGGAGAACCAGAAAGAAATCGAAAAGCTACATCCATTATTCAAAGAAGACGATTCAAGGGATCAACACTTAGATGCCTTGTTTCAAGACACCCCACCACCATTATGTTCATACGAGCATAACATGCAGGAGCTCGCGGATATCGAATCTCAGTACTCTGAGCTTATTAAACCACGAGCGCCAAGTGATCATGACGGTGTGGCTAAGACCGAATCGAGTGATCCGCGTAAGTTATCAACCGATGAGGTTATTCGGTTAGGCGGAGAACGGTTCATACAATCTCGTTCATCGACTTCCATGAACGAAATGTTGATCTCCACCCACCCGTACCCGGTTTCATTCTCGGGCCTTTCTGATCAAGAACTCAAAGATGTTCAACTCATTGAAAATCTTCTGCTTTCCTCAGAAAAAGTTGCTCACCAACAGTTTGATCGATCGCGTAAGCTTCTCGACCAGTGTGATGTGTTGGCTTCAAGCTCGGGTAACCCGATTCAAAGAATTGTGTATTACTTTTCGAAATCGTTACGAGAGAAAATCGATAAAGAAACCGGGAGAATCCCCCCATTCACAGGGTCAGGAAAGAAACAAGAACATGACACGCAAGGGAGAATAATGAACACTACTATGACTCTACTTTCGATTTATCAAAAGTTACCATTTTACCAGGCTGGTCATTTTTCGGGTGTGCAGGCTTTGGTGGACCGTGTGTCCAGGTCGAAAAGAGTGCATGTAATCGAACTCGCAATTAGACAAGGCGTACAGACTATGATTCTTATGCAAGCTCTTGCATCTCAACCTGATTTTCCTATTAAGCATCTTAAAGTAACCGCGGTTGGGACTGGTCGCGAACAGGAAATCAAGAAAACCGGTGATCGGTTGAAGAGTTTTGCAGAATCTATAAAGTTATCTTTTTCTTATAACGTGGTTATAGTCAAAGATATGCTAGATTTTAACAGAGATCTTCTTGAGTTGGATCCAAGAGAAGCTTTGGGTGTCTTCTCATTGTACGGTTTATGGAGCTTGATCACGCAACAGGTTCGTTTAGAATCGTTAATGAAGGTTATAAAGAGTATTAATCCTCGTGTTATGGTGATGTGCGAAGTTGCAGCGAATCTAAACTCACCCAACTTTGTGAACCGCTTGATCGAAGCATTGTTCTACTACGGGGCAGTGTTTGATTCTTTGGAAGATTGCATGGATCGCGAAGATGAAAATCGCGGTATAACTGAATCTATATATCTAGGTGAAGCGATAAGGAGCATGGTGGCTGCCGATGGAGCAGAAAGGGTGATTAGGCATGTCAATATTGATGTTTGGAGGAAATTTTTTGCACGATTTGGGATGAAGGAGATTGGATTTAGTGTCTCTTCTTTAAGTCAAGCAAAGTTGGTGGCTGAGAAGTTTTCTTGTGGAAGTTCTTGTACGTTTGATATGGACGGTAAATCCGTCATCATTGGGTGGAAAGGAACACCGATCGAGAGTCTTTCGGCTTGGGAATTTTCATGAAACTGATCGCGATACTTGGTGCTTATTGTTCTTATAGTTTATTACTCTATGTTACCTAATCGATTTTCTTTATGTTGTTTGTTGATGTTCTTGGCCATCTATGAATGGCACAAAAGAGAAAACATATAAATGTTAAAAATAAAATAAAAGATTCAAAATAACTATGTGCCTCAAGACGTGGACAACGATTCGAAATTTCGATTGAAGAATGTCAACCGTGTAGAGGATAACTCTTTGGTCTGAAAATGTGCAATCTAAACGGTGAAAGGAACACAACAAACTTTGATGAGGCTCTGAGTTGACACCATATTTCAAATAAAATGTAGGTCAATCTCAATGTATATTTTACATGCCGATGATCAATAGTAGATTGACTACTAAAAATGTAGTGCCAATGTAGGTGGACTAGCGAGAGGTATTTGCAACTCATAATGAATAAAAGTGATCCAACGAAGCTCCACATTGATGTGAGAAAGAACACTATACTCCGCCTTATTACTAGAGCGAGCAAGTGTATGTTGTTTCTTGGAAATACATATTATCTTTTGGTGGATCAACAATAGCATGGAGAACTAGCCCATTCAACATATCCATATTCATAAGCATAACTATCTACAGTAGAGGATCTACAATTAGAAAATCCAAGAGATATAGCACCCTTAAGGTAGAGTAAATTGCCAAAATCGTCCCTAATGTTTATTCACATTTGATAGATCCATCCAAAACAGGTTTTTTTTTTAAATCCATTCAAAATGACTAACACTCTAACAAAACTAACTTGATTAACTTGATAGAGGGGTAATTTATCAGTATTTGTCTTAATTTATTTAATTCACCCTCTTTTAACATTAACATGTTATATCTTGCCCCCCACCCCCTTTATAAACAAAACCCTAACACCCAATTGTTGCAGCATCGAACAAAAGCTTAATAGTAGCGTGAGCAAGAGCACCATACTCTACCTCAATACTAGAATGGGTAACCGTATGTTGTTTCTTGTAACTCCAACTAATGATATTGGGTCCTAGAAATACACAATATAACCTGTGCTGGATCAATTAAATATGGAAAAGCAACCCAATCAACGTCCACATAAGCATGAAACCATAGTAGGAACTCTAAATGTGCATGATCGCGATCTAGTGATGGTTAGCAGCAGTGCCGTCTCTGAGAATTCATGTACCCTGTTCGAGGTAAAAAAAATGTGCCCTTATATCTTAACGATAAACAAGGCATTCACTACTAGAAAACTACATTTTTTCCTACAAACTTCTCACAACTGAATTCTTTTTACAATTTTCCTACAATTTTTTGACCAAAAAGAAAAACAAACAAAAAACTAAAACATTTCCACAAATTTCCTACAAAATTGCCAGACAATAAGCATTTGTAGCAATTTCGTCACAAAATTTATAACCTTTTCGACAAAATTCCGACAAAAAATATAAAATTTTATATTATTTGTAACAACAACAAAATAAATAATTTAAAAAATATAAAATATTAAATTTGTCGGAAATGTGTAGCAAATTTACACCAGTTGCTACATATTTCCTACAAAAAAAATTATTTTATTTGTTACTTATCAGTTTTAGAAAAATTGGTAATTTTAGAAAATAAAATGATAAGTTTGTAGGAAATTTGTAGCAAATTGACAGCAGTTGCTACAAATTTCCTACAAAACGGCTATTATTCAACAAATTAAGAAGAAAACATAAATTAAAAAAAATAAAATATTAGAGTTGTCGGTAATTTGTAGCAAATTTACACCAGTTGCTACATATTTCCTATAAAAAAAGTTATTTTATTTGTTACTTATCAGTTTTAGAAAAATAGAAAATTTTAAAAATAAAAGGATAAGTTTGTCGGAAATTTGTAGCAAATTGACAGCAGTTGCTACAACTTTCCTACAAAACGGCTATTATTCAACAAATTAAGAAGAAAACATAATTTAAAAATAAAATAAAATATTAGAGTTGTCGGAAATTTGTAGCAAATTTACAACAGTTGCTACATATTTTTCTACAAAAAAAGGTTATTTTATTTGTTACTTATCAGTTTTAGAAAAATTGATAATTTTAGAAAATAAAATGATAAGTTTGTAGGAAATTTGTAGCAAATTGACAGCAGGTGCTACAAATTTCCTACAAAACGGCTATTATTCAACAAATTAAGAAGAAAACATAATTTAAAAAAAAATATTAGAGTTGTCGGTAATTTGTAGCAAATTTACACCAGTTGCTACATATTTCCTACAAAAAAAAGTTATTTTATTTGTTACTTATCAGTTTTAGAAAAATAGAAAATTTTAAAAAATAAAAGGATAAGTTTGTCGGAAATTTGTAGCAAATTGACAGCAGTTGCTACAACTTTCCTACAAAACGGCTATTATTCAACAAATTAAGAAGAAAACATAATTTAAAAAAAAATAAAATATTAGAGTTGTCGGAAATTTGTAGCAAATTTACACCAGTTGCTACATATTTCCTACAAAAAAAAGTTATTTTATATGTTACTTATCAGTTTTAGAAAAATTGATAATTTTAGAAAATAAAATGATAAGTTTGTAGGAAATTTGTAGCAAATTGACAGCAGTTGCTACAAATTTCCTACAAAACGGCTATTATTCAACAAATTAAGAAGAAAACATAATTTAAAAAAAATAAAATATTAGAGTTGTCGGTAATTTGTAGCAAATTTACACCAGTTGCTACATATTTCCTACAAAAAATAGTTACTTATCAATTTTAGAAAAATAGATAATTTTAGAAAATAAAATGATAAGTTTGTAGGAAATTTGTAGCAAATTTACACCAGTTGCTACATATTTCCTACAAAAAAAAGTTATTTTATTTGTTATTTATCAATTTTAGAAAAATAGATAATTTTAAAAAATAAAATGATAAGTTTGTCGGAAATTTGTGGCAATTGACCCTACGATTTTGTACTATATTGTGTTGTACCATACGATACAATCTTATACAGTACCATACGATACAATCCTACACTACACGACACGACACGACACTACACGACGCAACATGACACGACACTATACTATACGATATAGTATACTACATTACATTGTGCGATACGATACGGTCGTATACTCTACAACACTACACTATACTATATTGTACGATGCTATCATATACTATACAATACTACACTACAATATATTATACCATATAGTATACGATACTATACTATACTATACTATATTGTAAGATACGATATGATCATATACTATGCTACACTACACTACACTATACTATATTGTACTATATTGTAATATATTATACTATAATATACTATATTGTACGATACGATACGATACGATACGACACGATACGATCCTGTACTAAGCAAAACTACACTACAGTATACTGTACTGTACTGCATTATATTGTACAAACATATCATGATTTTAAACCGAGTGCAGGTCCTATAACGATTCCGAACGTTACCACCCCGAATCCTTTGTGTAACGAATCGAACCGATACGGACGATTTCTTACCGCATAGCACGGGCAAGATGCATTTAATTTTATATAATTGTTCTGATAAATAACCTATGCAAAGAAAATATCAAACCTGCCAGAGACGTATCACGATTTTCTAAGACTATGTGTAGTCATAAAGCCCATTTGGGGGCGTTATGTGACACGTGGTGAAATGCGTAAGAGAAGGGCTTTATGGGGCGTTATATCAAAATGGGGTGTAATGGTGAGGGGGTTATATAACCCCTTCAACTATACATACATACATACATACGTATGTATGTATGTATGTATATATGTATGTATGTATGTATGTATGTATGTATGTATATATATATATATGTGTGTGTGAGTGGGGGAAACATGCTGGAGAATATCACGCCGCGAAGGAGATCACGCCTAAGAAGAAAAGCCACCCCATAGCATCCGCCGTAGTGGTGTTGTCGGCGCTATGGCGACGCTATGTTTGATTTGGGCGGTATATCACGCTCCACTACGCATGGGCTAAGAACATGAGTAGTGGCGAGACATGTGAAATGTTATTTTACGCTATTTGGCGTTCACGTCATCAAGACCATTTGAGTAGGTAAAATGTTGTAGTAGCGAGGCATGTGAAATTAACGACTTAGAGCGTTTAGCCAAGCCCTAAGCATATGCATCAAGTAGAAATGTTAAATTGGTCGTGGTTGTGAATTGGTGGGTAAGTTTCCCAAATATTGCATGAACCGAAAAACCATGTTACATACATGAACCCGAACACAATATGCTTATTCAAAGGTTGGCAATGATAGAGTCTGTATAAACCGACTCGTGTCGTGTTCGTGTTCGTGTTCGTGTTTACCTGTTTTGGGTTCGTGTCTTATCGTGTTGGGGTCTTAACAGGTCGAGTTGATGAGAAATAAAGATCAGTAATAAAGAAGGGTTTTGGTATCATCTGTTTTATAGGGAGATTGTTGGATCAACAGCCTTGACATTGTCTCCAGTAGCATATGTAACCAAGACACAACATGTAGCAAAGGAGATGTTGCTGCATAACACACTCTTGCTTTAGCTTTGATGAAAGTTGTTGAGGCAGGTGATCGTGTGTTCGTAGTTATCGTTTGTTGAAACTTAAGTTGTATTCAAATTATATTAAGTTTGTTAGACATCTTTTATATGTACTTATGTATATAAACAGTTTACATTGTCAATGGGTGGATACTCCTTTTTTGGATAGGAGAATGGAAATAGTCGTATGTAACTGATATATTAACCGATGATCTATGTTTATAGTTGTCTATTAGCTATAATAGATAACACGTTTTGGTACAATATATATACCTATCTATGCTTTCTATTAAAATGTGTTATGCATGGTTTTCTAAAAACCACCCGTGTTTGCACACGGGTCTTACTACTAGTATTATATAATAAAAGAAACCAATAGAGAGACACTTGTCATTATTCTAGACCATCCTTAACTATAGATAGTTATTATTTAAATTTTAAATTATTAAATATTAATTAAATTACATTTCTTCCACCCGTGAATACACAAGTTTTTTTTTTAAATTTAACTTTTTTTATTGTCTGTTATATAAAATTACTTTGATTTAACCCGCACAATACACAAGGTTCTTAAATATATAATTTTTTATTATTTAATACATAAAATTATATTACTCAACACGTGTAATAAATGATGTTTTTAAAAATATATTATTTTTTATTTAGTATATAAAATTACATTTATTAAACCCGTGTAATACACGAGGTTCTAACCTAATTTTAGCTTATAGAAACAACATGTGATCTCTCTATAAGATTTAAATTTAAAAAATTGTTTTAAAAAATTAAAAAAATTGTTTTAATATACATGTCGTCCCTATTGTGTAAATTTTTTAAACCCTTTTGCCCTAAAATCAGTAACCCGCGTTCATTTTTAATTCCCCTAATTCTTTCCCCCAAATTGCAGCCTCCCTCCCACATCACCTCCGATCCGCAGCCCAATTCACCTGCGTCCATCTTCGCTTCATCGCAAGCGTCCCACTTCCATCCTACCCCTTTTGACCGGCGACACTAATTGCAGCCTCCACTACCGTTCGCAGCCACCACTACCACCACTCGCGTCTACAACCGCCGTTCGTAGTCACCACCACCATTCATTCCAAAAGGTATTTTTCTTAAGTCTTTGTCAATTTCCAGATCTTTGTCGATTGCCTCCAAAATGTATCGATCCTATATCATATATCGACCCTAAATCATCTCCAACTGTCGAGCGGTTCACACCAGTTAAACCCTAAATCGACGATCTATATACTTGCGGCCGGATTAACATCAACAATTCACACCAGATGCCGATTATCTTCATAAAATGTTCCCATTCCTGGTTAGTTTATGAAAATTTGGTCTGTGATTTGTGATTTTAGTTGTTTAGATGTTGAATTTGATCTATGATTTGTAAAAATTTCCTTTGCGCAGAGTGTCACGGCTACTAGGTATGTGGTTCAATCCTTTGATTCTGTTATGCTTTTCATCAGTCGTACGAGTTGTTATTCGATTTGACTGCAGGTTTTGATTCGCATCTTTCTCATTCACTGTTCATCAGATTAAAAAAATCCTAAATTACATACAGACATCTCACTTGAGCTCCACATTCAAGATAAGCAACAAGTTTCTTCTTCAGATTTTTCATGTTCAACTCATAATCATCATTTACTTCGATTGCTACAAATATATTACTCAATTAGGTACTCTCTGTGTGTGCGTGTGTGTTGTTTCAATCTATACATGCATAATAAGTTGTAGATTCTAGATTTGATTATGAGTTGACCGATTTGAAATGTTGTTTTGAGGTGTGGTTGTTTCGTATTTGATTGTCGTTTAGGTGCGGTTATTGTAGTTAGGGGTTTTTAGGCTAGATATCTTGGTTAATGGTCAATTTAGGTTTGTAGGGCTTATGTTTCTACTATCGATCCTTTTGTAGCTCGTGATTAATGATTGTTGTTGAGGTCCACATTCTTCGCATCCTATATAAATCAACTCATATGCGTGATTTTTTTAGTAACTTGATGTTTGTTTATTACTTTGGTTGGTTAATCATGTTTAGGTATAGTGGTTCTTGTCTGCACATAGTACAAAACTATGAATTGTGCCGTTATTATGGATCGATATTTACATTCCATAGAATTACAAATAATGATGGCATATATGATGTTTGAAGAAACTAATGACTATCTTTATTGATTGCTTTTTCTTTGATTGATTGAACACTAATACTTCTGTACACATGAGATAGCCTTTAGTAATATGATTAGTAGTATGAGAGTGTATTACTAATAGTAGGTTGTCATGTAGTCAACCATTATAGCCTTGAATCTAATATAGTTTTTTTTTATATCTGAATATCTGATGTTTTGTTCTTTAAAAAATAGCTTAGTGGGTCAGAATTATTCGTTACCAGACCCGACACAACTCGCCTCTTATACATTCAGGTTAAAACATTTCTGATATTTTGTTCATTAAAGTAAATAACATGTGTATTGCAGCAACACTTGTGGCGACTATTACACATTTGGTGTACACGTAGCGAAATCCTAGGTCTGTTTTTTTCCTACATCATTAATAATTTTCTATAACAGATTTCTATGATACTTGAAAGAGTTCAATTTGCCTTGTGGCAAGAATTTTCTCATTGAACTTCTTGATTGGTGAAATATGGCAGGGGTTAGTGGACATGCAGAAACCTCCAGAGATGATGTCTGGCAATATAAGTATAGGTTGGTCATCTCCTGTTGTAGAGGTGGAAATTTCGATCTACATATTTCTTTTACTAAATCTATCATTGTTTTATAAGACATTTGACTGCTACAATTTCCATATATGGCTATGGTTACATCGTTAGTGAGCGAAAGGCCTAAGGTTATATTCAACAAAGGTTCTTGCTGCATGTGCACGCCATTAAGACACTGGTTAGTAATTTTGGTGCAAATCCTATAGTTTACGAGTTAGATGAACTTCCAGACGGGAAACAATTAGAGAAGAAATTAAGAGGACTAGGATGCAAGCCAAGCATGCCAGCTGTGTTCATAGGAAAAGAACTGATTGGTGGTGTGAATGAAATAATGAGCCTTCATCTTCACGGTCACTGATATAGTTGCTCCTTGACGCTAATGCTACACAGGTTTAGACAAACATATTCATATATACTAAGATTAATAGTTTGTTGAACTCTAGTAATTAGTTTATGTCATATCTAACAGGTACCATCCTACATATCTATGGCTATTTTTAAAGGTTTGGGGCATGTAGGTCCCGTAATCTGAGGATCGATAACGAACCAAATCACTTGTTTATAGCAAACACGGTTACGCGTGCGGAATTCACGTAACTATGCCAAATCAAACACGTAAAACAATAATAACAACGGATTAACCAATGAAACACACTCAATTGATTAACGGGATGAGAACCGATTACAAACTGATACAAACACAGTTCAGACAGAATTTCGGCAGAGTTTTGTTACTATGGTCAATATCTCATCTCTGAGTTCAAATGAACACAAGATGTTGTTTATATAGTCCCTGGGCCACTGATATCGACGAAACACACAAAGTGTTTGACGAATCTGAACATGGGCCAGACATTGGGCCTGGAACAGCCCAATACATGACGAATCAAGGTCTGATTCGTCAGTACATGACGAATCAAGGTCTGATTCGTCATGACCTTCAACGAAACAGAAGTTTGAACACTGGTCTGTTTCGCCATGAAGTGTTCCGACGAAACAGACCTGTTTCGTCGTGGACTGCAACTGTTGTGTTTGTTTCTGTAAACAGACAGCAACAAACAGCAACATATAAACATAGTAATGACTATTCTACCCTTTAATGCAACATGCATTGTTCATAATACATTACATATCAAAAGAGACAAATAAGTTGTACACAAGTAGATAGGAGGATATCTGACTTGGTCAACATAACATACAGACTCGATAATTAATAAAAGACCATACAAAATACATCGTTAAACAAGACTAGTTACAGACACTAAAAATGCATCAACAAACTCCCCCTTGTCTGTTACTCGTCTTTGGTCTTCTAATCTTCCATCAGTGTTGTTCGGACCACGAACTGCCCGAATGAATACCCCTGTAGTAGCAAAAACACGCTACTCGCTGAAACTTTAACGCTTGACTTGCATCTTGATCTTCATAGAAAATATCATGACGATATAATCTGCTAATATCAGCTTCAGACATGTTGACGATCCACATCGGATCCAACATCCGGTAATTAGCACGACCATCTCTGAACACAATTACAGCTTCATGAGTATCCGAGTCGTAGCACCACAATGCCATGTCTTCAAGAAAATCCTGCTTCATAGGCATCAATGGGATTTTATCTACTACCCTCGGAGGCTGATAAACAAGTTTATATCTGCAAGTGTTGGTGTCCGGATCAAGAGTAAACTTGATCGGTTGATAAACAGGAAATTGTGGCTTGTAGAATTCATCCTTCCAGCCTGACTTCTTGTTTACTTTCACCAGACGCTCAAATAACGTAGCACCATCGTATTTTACACGATTGATAAGCTCAAGCCTTGTCAACGCAGAGACATCATAAAATGGCAAGGAAAGAATGCTCAGCAATGAATTGAAATACAGAATTCCATATTCACGTTTAATAGCAATGCAGTGAATATCTTGAACAAACATCCAGCATAAAATCCTTCCACTTGGCTTCTTTTCAAATTGCAAATAGTCTACTTGAGCTTTTTCAGGTACAGGTTTGGACACTTTAGATAAAAACTGTTTTCTCCATTCAGAAAAAGCATCTGTGTCTTTTTCAGACGAATTCCGATTCTTCAAGTGCTCTTCTATGTCATCAATGTTTTCTTTCATCCAATTTTCATCAAATGATGCAAATTCAGTACCATCTTCTCTGACATATGTTGATTTTGGTGCTTCACCTTCAAACACAATTTCATCAATCTCTTCAACATTCGTTGTATCAGTCTCAGTAGACATTTTGTCTATCTCAGCATCATCTATTTCTCTCATAGACTGTAAAATACTCAATTGCTCCGGAGAAAGATCTTCTATTAACTCCCCTTCTTCAAGCAACTCTCCTGTAAATGGATGAATAGCTTGTAGAGCAATATCAGCACTGCTAACTATAGAAGAAGTACCTTCTATCTGTTGTACTTTTCCAGTAGAAGTTCCCTGAGATGATTCAACAACGGTAGGTTGAACTGTAACAACTTCAGAAGCAAGTGTGGTTGGCTGCTTCTGTGATGTACCAGAGGTATCAGGATTTCCTTGATCTTCCGTATCATCATCCTTTTTCTTTAGTACCTCTTGTTGTTTACAATGATAGTCCCACAGAATAGCAAGCCTTCTCTCTTTCTCTTCATCAAGAGCCTTCAAGCGAGCATTTTCAGCTTTAAGCACATCAATTTCACCTTGTTGTCGCTCTATAACTGTTTGCTGTTGACCAACCATTGACTTCAATTTGTTAAGTTCCACAGATTGTTTAAGTTGATCATGCTTCGTGAGATTTCCAAAATGAGATTGCCTTTGAAGACGATCAGCAGCCGCTTCAAGTGTAGAGAATAGATATGTGATCTTTTCGTCTTGAGAAAATGTTGAAAATGTCCTATGACGTTCAGCACTGATCCCAGAAGTAGTTGCCCTGATTGCTGAAGCCATAGATCTTACAGGAACTTCCTGAGGAACAACAGATGGAGTAGCAGTAGCTGATGTAACAACTGGAGCAACTGGAGTTTCTTGCACAGGCTCCTGAGGTACAGATTGTACAGGCTCCTGAGGAATAGATGAAGACTCCTGAGGCACAGATTTCCGAGTATAAGTACTCAGATATCTCCTAGCTTTCTTCTTTTGTACTTCAACAGCTTTCTCTGCTCTTCTTTTTGTTCTCCTTTCACCTTCAGGATCCTCTGGAACATACTCTGGATCATCCTCTGTTCTAATCTTTCTATACCTTCTTCCTCCACGTATATCGATATACACTTCGTAACCAGGTTCAACTATATGATCACTAGAACTCGAATCAGTTCCATCATCACCACTTGCTGATGAACTACTATCTGATGTACCAGAAACAGCACCTTTGCTTGATGTACCAACAGCACCTGCATCACTATCTCCACCACTTTCATCATCATCACTACCAGATTCATCTGAATCAACTGGGTCAGGACCAAATTTTTCTATCCTTAACCTTTCCAACTCAGGTTCTTCATTGTCTGATTGGCTGTCTTCATGACGCCATTTGTCATTTGTAGGAGCAACATAATCAGTATTCACTAGAGCGCCAAAAAGCTTCCTTGGAGGAACACTTTCTGTGTATCTTTTGGCCGCCATAGTCTTGATTAGCCTTAACGAGTTGAAATTCATCGCTTCTATTTTCAAAAGATCATTTTCAGCTTTAGGAAGGTCTGGATGCTGAACATTCATTATCATTTGCAGAAACCGTGGATACATCCAAAACTTGTTCCCGGTGGTTCTACTACCAGTCCTTGTCATATTCTCTTTCATGTTGCTGAAAATATACTTCGAGATGCTAAACGGTTTGTTTAACACCAAAGCAACCATGAAACCAACAAGATCATCTCCAGCCATATCATATCCAGCTCGTCTATTGCTGAGACACTGAATAAGAACATGTAATAAAAACTTGTATCTTAATGGAATATCACCTTTGTTGATTTGTTTGACGAAAAGATCTCCTTTACACTTCATCCTTAGTAAACAGCCTCGCGAACACATGATTGGAATTGAATAAGGAGCATTCGGTTGATCTTGTAATTGAAGAACTTCATTCAATATCTCCGGAGTAACAACGACAAACTGATCATTCACACGACCTCTGATAATATCCTTTCCATCGATTTGAACGACGCTTGCAGAATCCCAGAACGCTTTAATTAGAGATTTGTAGACGGGTGTCGAGTATGTAACAGCATAATTGATACGTGACTCCCTGATCCATTTAGTCATATCTTTAAATTCAATGAGCTTGTCTTCCGGATCCAAATATGCAACTTGATTATGGCGTTTTTCTGACATAATCTCCTCTTCAGTTTTGTTTTCTTTCTTTATCGCCTTCTTGCGTTTTCCCTTTTCTTGCTGTGCTTTCGGAGCCATCTGTACATGAAAATGTCCAGAATAAGTCACAATTTATATAACATAGCATTTAGACATGTATGAATACACTTTCATGTATTCATATAACAGATAACCTATTTAAACATGTCTACTGTGAACAAACAGCAACATCAGAAAACTGCTAAGGCATTTACGACGAAACAGAGGATCAACGACGAAACAGAAGATTGAACGACGAAACAGAGGATCAACGACGAAACAGAAGATTGAACGACGAAACAGAGGGTTGACCATTGACTGGTTTGATTCGTCGACTTTTTGATTCGTCGAGTCTATTTCGTTCCATTTCTGATTCGTCATCTTTGATTCGTCGTCTGATTCGTCGAATGTTTGATTCGCCGGAATTAGGGTTAAATCAGATTCGTCAAATTGGGGGTTTTATCAGTTTCGCCGTATTGGGTTTAAACAAAACATCAGATATAAACATAAACACTTTCAATCAACATTATTTATACCCAACCCATTTATAAACACCCATAAATGATTTTCCGAACAAAAACCCTTGGATAAACAGATAATACCATTATCAAATACAAACCCCTGTTTTTGTTATAAAAACCCACTAACAAATCAAAGCAAATCAAACATTGATAAACCTAAATCTATCAGATTAAGAAGTAAAACACAAAAACATGCAACAACAACACATATATAATCAAAGAAAACAAGGTTTCAAAGGGTTTCGGATGAAAAACCGAACGGTTCAAAGTGTTCGGAATGTGAATCAGAACATGTTACTACCTTTGAAGTTTGTAAAATTTTGATTAAAAACTGATGTTTTGAGCGATTTTGACGAGAAACCGTAGGTTTGGGTTTTTGGTTGTGTGAAGAAGATGAGAACAGATGATTTGAAAAAGTGACCAAGTGGGACCTATATATACTCCGCCCTGTCTCGACGAAACTGAAATGGGCCCGGCGAAACAGAAACTTGGGCTTGAACTTGGGCCTAAACTTTAGCCCATGACGAAACAGATTTGGGCTCCTGTGATTCGTCGTCTGTTATGATGAATCAGATTTGATTCGCCAACTATGGTCTGATTCGTCGACTATGTTCTGATTCGTCGATGCTTGTGATTCGTCGACAAGTCTGTTTCACCAACAGATTTTTCAAAACAGCAACACCCAGGCTGGAAATATTTTGCAGTCAAAACAGTGGTAATATTTTGCAGTCTAAACAGATTATGAACACATTTCCATTCAGTTTGAATTTTCAAATGCAAGAACGTTTTTATGAAGAAGGTTTCAGGCTTCCGGTAGAAAACACCAAGCAACAACTTCGGCTTAATCAAAAACGAACTTTACACAAATATACTAAAAACAAATTTAAAGCACAGTAAACTAAATGAAAATGCGGAAAATTGTTAAAAACACTAAACAACTGTACAAGTGCAATCTTTTTGCGAATCTCAAGGACAAGGAATCATACCAGCTTACGGTCTTAGTCAACATGATTTTGATTCTGTTTAAAGCTCTGGATAAGTATACTACCTCGATTATCGGTATTGTGGTCCACATAAGCTCAAACTGATCAGACATAATCATAATTTAAGAGATACGATTAACGGTAAGGATTATACTTACAAGTCGATGTAAATCCACTCACGACACATTCCCGTATCAAGGTATGCACGAGAATTCATCTTACCGGTGAGTATACCGATTATCATCTGTTTGACCGTATAAAAATGTGAGAGACTCACTTATTTGATTGAAAACAAGTCCTATGTGATAAAATCACTTATTGATGAGGAACTTGATTTTCAGATGCATGAGGGCACAGGAGCAAGTCCGTGAACAGGTCAGTACTTCCGTACAGCAGAGAGACGAACTTGACTCCCGCAAAGAATCTGTGATAATTTATCACTTATTTTGTTTGGACATGTGATTGTTGATCACTTATTGAGGTCGAATGCAGTATGTACACGTATGTATAGTATCATGGAAGATCTTAGACTTCGTCTCCGTTATTTTTACGGTTTGATACAACCATGATACCCAGATGATAAGCAGCATAAAGACTGAATATTTCAGATCTCGGCAATCTCTCAAACGAGATTTCGGTACTAAGACCATATGCCAATGAGCAGTTCCCACCTGACTTGAAGTCTGTTAGGTTTGTATCATCCTGCACATTTTAGTCTGATTGTGAGCCTACCGATACATCGTCAGTAGAGATACTTATCATTTTTTCTTTTTATTTTGCATTTTGAGCACATTGACCGACCACACCAGTGAATTTCATCATTTTCCTTTATCCAAGAAACTCATTTTTGGTTTTTCTATTGTTTTTGAATTTTTGAATTTTTCAAACGAAAATGACAGAACGTAAAGACATCTTTTTGGATTTTGAACTTTTGCAATGTTTTTGTATTTTCTTGAAATATCTCCCCCTAAAATTCGCAAAGTTTACGAAAACTAAAATCTTTTTGAATTTTCAAAGATTATAAATAAAATATATACAAAAACGATCAGCCAAAGAAGTTTACTCGGGTATCACCTTAATGCCATTGACCAAAAGTAGATAATCAAAACGTGATTTATCAAAAGCTTTTGTAAACAGGTCGGCACGTTGGTGATCAGTGGGGACATGAACGACATCGATTAACCTCTTATCAAAACAATCACGGATAAAGTGATATTTAATGTCGATGTGTTTAGTCTTAGAATGTTGCACAGGATTTCTAGTGATTTGCAAGGCAGCATTATTATCAACAAAAATACGAGTAGATAGGAATTCTAAACCGTAGTCGCGCATTTGTTGTTGTATCCAAAGAACTTGGGAGCAACAACTCGAGGCAGCAATATATTCTGCTTCACATGTTGATGTAGCAACACACGTTTGCTTCTTGCACTGCCACGTGACCAGGCGATTTCCTAGGAACTGACATCCTGCTGTTGTTGATTTGCCATCGATTTTGCAACCACCGAAATCAGAATCACTGTATGCAATTAATTCAAAACTATCATCCCTAGGGTACCAAAGACCTAAGTCTGGGCATCCCTTCAAATAGCGTAGAATCCTTTTGACAGCTGACAGATGAGAGGCCTTCGGGTTTGCTTGATATCTTGCTAGCAAGCATGTTGGGTACATGATATCAGGCCTCGAAGCGGTAAGATACATGAGAGATCCGATTATGGCACGATAGTACGAGGAGTTGATGCTTTCTCCCTTCAAATCCGGAGTAATCCCGTGATTCTGCGGAAGTGGGGTACCAATGGGCGTTGCATCTGACATTTGGAATCGGCTCAAAATGTCACCAACATATTTAGTCTGATGGATGAATATCCCAGACTCTGTTTGTTGAACTTGAAGGCCCAAAAAGAAATTCATCTCTCCCATAGCGCTCATTTCGAACTTTTCTTGCATAACACGTTCGAATTGCCTGCACAAAGAGTCATTAGTAGACCCAAATATTATATCATCAACATATACCTGCACCAGCAGAAGATCTTCATCTTGTTCTTTGATAAAGAGTGTGCAATCAATAAGACCTCGTCTAAATCCATTCTCTAGAAGATAGTTTGATAAGGTTGCGTACCAAGCCCTAGGTGCTTGATGTAGACCATAAAGAGCTTTGTTAAGCAACCAAACCCGATCGGGGTGAATAGGATCTTCAAAACCTGGAGGTTGTTCGACATGCACCTCTTCTTGAACAATACCATGAAGAAAAGCACTTTTAACGTCCATCTGGTAAACTTTGAATCCTTTGAAAGAAGCATAAGCTAAGAAGATTCGAATAGCTTCCAGACGTGCAACAGGTGCATAAACTTCATTGTAGTCAATGCCTTCAATCTGACGAAAACCCTGAACAACCAGTCTCGCTTTGTTGCGAATAACAACTCCACGATCATCTTTCTTGCATTTATAAACCCATCGTGTTCCAATTTTCTTGTAATTCTCCGGTTTTTCAACAAGCTTCCAAACACCAAGCTTTTGAAATTGCTGCAGTTCGTCCTGCATGGCTTCAACCCATGAATTATCTTTTAAAGCTTCCTTCCAAGATTTTGGTTCTTCTTGTGAAACGTAACACGCGAAAGACCAATCGTTTTGTAGACCAGAATCTCTAATAGCTGAATACAAACCAGCACTCGGGTTGTTTCTCAGCTGATTACGTGTCTGCACACCTTGTTGGACATCTCCTATGATATTCTGCTGTGGATGGGTATCGTGTATCCTCATTTCAGGATTTTCAGGAACACGAGCATTAACACCCAAATTGTTAATATTAAGATCAACAACCAACTCTACACCTGGTATATGCGTGGAGGTGGAGTCATTCCCTTCAGCAGTATCATCATTCTGCACTTGAGGAGTTTCTAAAGAAGAACCTTGAACAGGAGCAACCGGGGCAGAAGTGCCTTCAGTCGCATCTAGATGTTCATCATCTTCCGATGACTCAGTAGCATCTTCAAATACCTCATTTTGAACTGTATTGTTAACTGAATTAGAACCTTCAGGGCTAACAATAACAGGTCTTACCAATGGCGAGCCAGCAGCGTTGTCACTATCAAATAACATTTGAACAGCCGCAGATTCTTCATCAAAGGTAGGCAGATTAAAAGAGTCGAATATCCCATCGTAATCGAACATCCAAGGATCACCCGGAGCTCTAACAGGACTTGTATACCTTTGAACCCTTACTTCATTCCAAAGCTCAATCTTTTTGGTGGTCAGATTCCATACACGACAATTTGGAGTTGCATATCCAAGGAAGAAACCTTCGATAGCTTTTGCGCCAAACTTACCATCTGGGTCAATCATGGTACATGGACCGCCAAAGGGTTCAAGGAAAGAAAGATCCGGTTTCCTTTTCTGTAGAAGTTCGAAACAAGTTTTGCCATGCCTCTTAACTGTAAGAACTCTGTTCAAAGTGTAGCATGCAGTCGACACAGCTTCTGCCCAGAATTGAACAGGAAGCTCCGACTCTACTAACATAGTTCTTGCAGTCTCAATAATCGTACGATTCTTCCTCTCAGCGACACCGTTTTGTTGTGGAGTATAGCGAGAACTGTATTCATGAAGAATGCCTTTAGAAGTACAGAACTCATCCATCACACGGTTCTTGAATTCAGTTCCATTGTCGCTTCGGATCCTCTTCACTTTCAAAGTATATAAATTCTCCAACATTGTGAGAAGATCCTTGAGGATTCCAGGAGTATCACTCTTGTGTGCCATGAAAGCTACCCAAGAAAATCTAGAATAATCATCAGTAACAACCAGACAGTAAGCATCTCCGAATGTTGTCTTGTGCTTCATAGGTCCAAAGAGGTCCATATGAAGACGTTCGAGAGGCATGCTAACAGAATTGATTTTCTTCAGAGGGTGAGATTTCTTTGTTTGTTTCCCTTTCTGGCACGAAACACAGATATCTTGTAGATGAAAACTTCTCACAGGCACACCATTCACAAGATTGTTTTTCACCAAATGGTTCATTTTCCTCAAGTGAATGTGCCCCATTCTTCTGTGCCAAGAAATAGACTCCTTCTCTGTGGCTTTTGAGACAAAACATTGTACTTGCGCAGATGTCGTAATGGCTTGGCTCATGTCAAGAATATAAAGATCATTAATTCTTGGAGCCGATAAGAGAATCCATTCATCAGGAATCTTGAATCCAGGTTTAAGCACATAACAACCGGCATCATCAAAATGCACGGTGAACTTTTTATCGCAGATTTGCGACACACTGAGAAGATTATGATCAAGTTGTCGAACATAATTAATCTTTTCGAAGCATACCACACCATTGGAGATCATTCCTTCTCCGGTGATATATCCGCCTTTGTCTCCTGCGAACGCGACATAGCCTCCTCTAATATTTCTCACATCGTACAGAAGCCGTAAGTCGCCCGTCATGTGCCTGGATGCCCCACTATCAACAATCCAATGACTACTGATAGTTCCTCCTGGAACATCCTGCACGAATCATCCAATGATTAGTTAAGGTTGGGGACCCAAGCCACAGTGGTCTTGGGTCGTCCCTGAGAATCACGAATAGTGATCTCGATCTGGTGATGATTTTCCAAACTAACAAATCCCCCTGAACCTTCACCCTTCCTAGGTTTCCAAGTTTGTTTTTGTTTACCAGATTGAGTTTTGAAAACAGATTTTGAAACTTCTGGTTTTAAAGGTGAACTTGGTTCCTTTGGAACAGATTTGACCTCAGATTTTAAAGCCTTTTCTATTTTCTTCACATTTTGATGTCGTTGTTTCGTTTCCTGTTCTTTAACCGTTCTTTTATCATGTTTTAACGAAACAGTACGACATTGAGGGTGAATCATTTCAGGTGGTACTTTCTCAACAAATTTATCTTTTGGAGTGTTAACACAATCTTTGATGATGTGTCCAAACTCTCCACATTTAAAACACGTTCTCCTCTCAACAAACTTAGGAGAAACGTATCGAGGCACATATGTCAAACCTGTAGAACCTGAGGTACTAGCCTTTTCATTACACCCGTTTGAATGTTGAGTGTAATTATTCTGATTGTTACGCTTTAAGATCTTGACTTTTTGTACAAAATCAGTGTTTGATTTGTTAGCAAAAATCTCAATTTTATCAGTACCCTCAGATGCCACAAATCTGACATCATTGTTTTTCTTTTGATATGGTTGTTTACCCTTAGGAGCAAACGGTTGTTGCTTTGTTGGGAAGTTTTGATTTCCAAATTTCTTTTTGATTTCAGCTTTAGGAATTTGATCACATTGAGTTACAGTAACTCCCGGAATTGACCTTCCCAAAAACTTACTTGTGTTATTTTCAAAAACGTTATCAATCGATGATGGATTGACATTTTTAATTGGGAAATCATTATCTGAATAGATTTTAGAATCACCAACCAAAGTATACAACACATTGTTACTCTTAATGGCAGACACAGGTTTCTTGTCATTTATGACAGGATTAATCACATTTTTGGCAACTTGTTGCACAAAAGGAATAGGAGGATCACAAAGAATATGATTCTCAATTGGAATTTCTATTCCCTTTTTCTTATCACGTGATTCATCCTGGTCATTTGCATCTGTTTCATCATCAGATGAATCATAATCCTCAACAATTGGAGGACTTTGGCTCACTGATGTTGAAGTTCCTGTTTCATCAGATAAAGTTCCTGAGGAGCTGTCTGGTTTGAACCCCAATCCAGTAGTAAATTCCTCATAATTGAGAGGCACACTGGGTTCAAAACGAGGCATATCCTCTTCATCAGGTGGTGCTGCATAATTGTGTCTCAAAGGGGGCGGACATTTCTTATACCCAACACCACTTTTGTTTTTCTTCAGTTGTTGAACGTCAATTATGTGATCGAGCACAAATCGGGAGTTAGAATAACTCTCCAATTTTTGCTTGATCGCATCGTGCGCCAATTTTGCAATGGCTAATTCCGTTCTGGTTTCCTCAACGAGATTTATGTACTTGTTAATACTAACTTGTTTGTGATAAACAACTTTAGTAGTTTCGGAAACACTTTTCTTTAAATTTTCAATTAAAGATTTAAAGTCCTTTTCATTTCTTGTTAAAGCCATATTTGCTTCTTTGCACTTTGACATATCAACAACCAAATGTTGATTGTGACTATGAATTGTGTCACATTCATGTTTCAATCTATCAAATTCCTGTTTCAAATAAGCACAGTCATTACAAATTCTAGGAGTTTCAGATGTTACCTGACTCGAAGAGGTTGAAACATTTGCCATGAAGGCAGTTTGAAAAGAAAAAGATCCGTCTTCAGAGAAGAACTTCTCCATTTCTTTAGATGCTATCCCAGCCTTCTTGATAAGAACAGATTTCTGAGACTTCAACTCCTCTGCTTCACTCAACAAATCATCAATAGAACTTGCTTCTTCTTTCACATCACCCGAAATAGAACTTTCTTCATCAGAACTCCCGGTATAACCCGAACTGTCGTCACTTTCAGAAAATTCTTCCCTACGAACGTGCTTGATGTGATTGATGATCTTTGCGTAGCATGCGGTTCCTCCTCCTTCATTATCACCTTCCCCCAATTGTAAAGACCAATTACACCCTTCATCTGTTTGAACAACCAATGCACGAGTGTTGTTTGTTGGCCCAGACTGGTTCTGGTTGGTGGTGTTGTTCACAGCTACTATCCCTCTTCCACGATTGTCTTGATTGCCTTGATTGGCATTTGAAGAACCTGTCTGATTTCTGAAAGGGTTCTGATTGCCTTGCTTCGGTGGTCGAGTGCATTCACGTTTAAAGTGACCCTTCTCGCCACAATTGAAGCATGTAACGGTTTCTTTATCAAACCCGTACTTCGTATCCTGCTTACTTTCCAAGGAACTTCTTCCCGTTCGAGCCATGAAGTCCTTTGCCCTTCTAACTGCACTCGCAAACGCCCACTTTATATCCATCAACTCCATTTCATCACGGTCGATTTGTTGATAATCTTCGTTGGTCATACTGATGTTCCCAATTTGACCTGCAACCAAACCGCAGTAAGCACTGACCATCGTGTTAATGAGTTCTGAATGCTCCTTTGCAACCTCAATGCTAACTTTTGATAGGTTCGAAGTATCAACTTTGATAGTATTCGTGTCTTGGGATGGAGGATTGCTGGTATAATGTACTTGTTGTGGTGGTGGTTGTGCTTTTGATAAGGATTTCGAAAGATAAGCGCCTAAATCAAACTCTGGTTGTGGTGGTGGTTTGAATGGAAACGGAGATGAGTTTGTGTTGGAAACAAACGCCGTTTGAAGCTTAGGCTGCTGAACAGAACTAGAACTGGCAGAAGGAGCAAAACCAGGTTAATAAATTTCTGTGTTTTGAGGAGCTCCAATCCGTTTAGCTTTCCGATTTTCTTCTTCGTACTTGTGCTCCAACTTCTGAACAAATCCATATATAGTGACAGTTTCCCCATCCAGAGCACCAGTATGCTTTAGAAGTTCAATGAATGGACTCCATATAGGGGGTAGAGCATCAGCTAAACGTGCAATCATTTCCACATGACTTACAACAACCTTATAAGAACTCATTTCACTTATCAAATGATAGAAACGAGAAGTCAAATCATTTAGATTTTCATTTTCCAAAGATTGAAATGACTCAAATTCTTTCTTTAAAAGATCATGGCGAATTTTTCTAGAAGCTTCATTTCCTTCTCCTCTTGTTTCCAATGCATCCCATAAAGCTTTTGTGCTCTTACTATAAGAAAATTGATGATAGATGTCTTTATGAAGAGCTTGTGTTAGAAAAGCAAACGCCTTCTTCTCTAATTCATAGGCTTTCTTGTCTTGTTCAAGCATATTAGAAATACCAGCGGCAGTTGATGCTGCTACTTCGAGTTCCGGGCTGCATTCAGTAGTGAAACACGTCCAAAGTTCAACGTTTTGTCCTTGAATGTATGTGTGAAAACGACCCTTCCAAGATGGATAGTCGTTCATGTGATTTAGCTTTGGCGGACGATTGTTGCTTCCCGTCTCACTTTCACTAAGCAATAGATTCTGTATGTTTTGATTTTGATTAGAGACCATTGCCCATTGACTTGCATTTGCTGCTTGTTGTTTTTGAGGCAATTGGTTCATCAAATCGGCAAGTGAAGGCTGATTTTCACTTGGTCTTGCTTCCGAACTCCAATCCCACAGACCTTTGCTACCCATGATTTGTGTATGTATGTTAGTACCTGCACACACACTTGAAAACAAACAGTAAGCAAACTTTTACAAGTCCTCTGTGTAAATCAGATCTGTTCTCGACGAAACAGATTTCACGAAACAGGTTTGTTTCGTCTAAATGAATGATGACGAAACAGACTTGTGATAATTGTGATTTGTGGCGAAACAGAATTTGTTTCGTCAAAGATGTTGTGGCGAATCAGAATTTGTTTCGTCAAAGATGTTGCGGCGAAACAGATGTGATACGTCGGCTGCTTGTTTCGTCAAAACTGAGTCTCAGACAGCTGTTTAAGATATTTACAGCTGTTTAAGATATTTAAAATATCTAAACTGACACAAGGTATGTTTTTCTGAGTTAGAGTTCCAATGTTACAAACCCAAAAGTCCACTTAATGTATTTTAATGAGTAACACTTTGATTTAAACACAACAAGATCAAATGAACAATTTTATAATGAACTCTATGAAGATATGAAGAACACACACAAGAACAAAGAGTTTCCCGGTAAACTTATGAGTTTTCCGGTGACCGGACAAATTTCCGAAAACACGATAATGCACAAGACTTTCACTAAAAACCCGGTTCAAAGTATAAGCAATAAATCTAACAAGGTTTTTGATAAAACTCTTAGCAAATCACAACAAACAAACAGATTTTATGAATATTTTTCAGAAAAATGATTTTTCAAGAATAAATTTTCAGAAAAACACACACAAAAACTTGATAAAAACCGAACAATGTTTGATTTTAAACAAGGATTAGAGCCAAACGCTCTGATACCAATTGTAGGTCCCGTAATCTGAGGATCGATAACGAACCAAATCACTTGTTTATAGCAAACACGGTTACGCGTGCGGAATTCACGTAACTATGCCAAATCAAACACGTAAAACAATAATAACAACGGATTAACCAATGAAACACACTCAATTGATTAACGGGATGAGAACCGATTACAAACTGATACAAACACAGTTCAGACAGAATTTCGGCAGAGTTTTGTTACTATGGTCAATATCTCATCTCTGAGTTCAAATGAACACAAGATGTTGTTTATATAGTCCCTGGGCCACTGATATCGACGAAACACACAAAGTGTTTGACGAATCTGAACATGGGCCAGACATTGGGCCTGGAACAGCCCAATACATGACGAATCAAGGTCTGATTCGTCAGTACATGACGAATCAAGGTCTGATTCGTCATGACCTTCAACGAAACAGAAGTTTGAACACTGGTCTGTTTCGCCATGAAGTGTTCCGACGAAACAGACCTGTTTCGTCGTGGACTGCAACTGTTGTGTTTGTTTCTGTAAACAGACAGCAACAAACAGCAACATATAAACATAGTAATGACTATTCTACCCTTTAATGCAACATGCATTGTTCATAATACATTACATATCAAAAGAGACAAATAAGTTGTACACAAGTAGATAGGAGGATATCTGACTTGGTCAACATAACATACAGACTCGATAATTAATAAAAGACCATACAAAATACATCGTTAAACAAGACTAGTTACAGACACTAAAAATGCATCAACAAACTTCGAACGAATTTGATGTTAAAAATTAACTCCAATATCTTTGTTGTTTGACGAAACACAGTTGTTAATCGGGCCGGCTTGTACTCTTATGTTATCAAATCAATACAGGTTAGTCGTTTATCCGTCTATGATCTTCCCGTCTATGAACATAATCATGATAATCACGGTTTCGGTCACGAAACTCGATCCTTCAGGGCAAAACCGTTAAAGTGACGAAACCACAGGGAGCAAAACAGAAGTTTACTCAAAACAGAATGTTGTTAATAGATTGGATATAACACAATTTTCTGACGGTTATTACAGTTATTTTTGAACACGGTATCTTATTTCTATGCTACACGGGATCAAGCGAATCAGGTGGATGCGGGTTCGATCGAGGTGGATGCGGTGACGAGTGGAGCTGAAGGAGAACGGGTTTAGGAGCACGCGGAGGACGAAGCTGGTGTGCACGATCGGACCGGCAGATACTGTTTCACTTTTTTTTAAGTTAATAAACCAAACACATCTACCGCACTTTTTACTAATATGCATTGATCGGGCGATGATCGGAGCTAAAAACGATGTCCTTTATGTATGATATGTTTGTTTTGCAGTCGTTTCCGAGGGCCGTCTGGTTGGACGTAAGTGGAAGGCAGCTGATCCAATGGCCTGTGGAGGAGATTTGATGATAATTTATTTTCGTCCAGCTGGAACATGCAGGTGTTGGCGGAAGGTAAGACTCACATATTCTCTAATTCTGCTGAAAGAATTAATATTACAGGAGACCAGGAAACCTGGATTCGATTCTTGAGCCAATCGGATTTTACCGATAAAAGGGAAGAGAAAAATGAAATGAGGCTAGGCTAGGGATATGTCCTAGAAGCGATGACGTGGTTGGACCTGTGATAATACCACTGGTACGTTAATTGCAATGGTATAGCTAAAAGTAAGATTGTTTTTAGTTCTTTACTTTATTATATACAGTTAATCAATATATTTTATTTGTAATCTTAAGCCACTTTTAGTATATTGCCTTTATATCTGCATATGGCAGAATCATTTTTTAAAAATGAACTCTTGTAGTTATTGTATGCTTTTTATATTATAAAAACAAAGTAATTATATTGTTGTATCATTGCAGAATCACTTTTTATAATGCACTTCTTGGTACGATGTTATTTGATCAATGTGATATATAAAGCTGCATGATTCTCTTGTTTGGAAAAATATAGTAAGGTTTGAATATTTAATTCACTTTAGCAGTGAATAGAACATGAATATTATTATCTCGGAAGTTACTTTACTGGCCATGCACCGTTTGTTATTGTTACACATTCCCATTCCCATTGTTATACCCTTACTATGCAGTCATAATGCATACCATTTGTAGCCTATAGTTATATTTATAACAAAATTAGCTTTGCAACACTGGCCATGCACCGTTTGTTATTGTTACACATTCCCATAGTATGCAGCTTTGCTACTAATTTTTGTTGTACCATTGGATGAGCATTTGGTACCGGTACTGAAACGGTGTATTCGGTACCGGACTGGCACCCACTTTTTCCGTTTTTCGGTACCGGTACCGGTTCGGTACCGAACGTGTACCGTGCTCATCCCTATTTCCTACCAGAGGTTTATAGTTAGGTGTTGTTTACTTATTATATAAGCATGTCTTGCAGAGGGGTAAATTGATGAAACAAAAAAAAGATGTGTTGTTTCTGTGTACGCATTGCATCAAATTGTCCTTTTAGTTCAACATTCAGGTATGCACTAAAGCTGATGTTTATACTTTTGAGGAAATGTCTTGAATTTAGGTGTACATATATGAGCTATGAACTTATGATATGCAAATTGTATAATCTCTAAATATAAGTATGGTTTCCTGATTTCAAGTTGGATTTTGTAGCAAAACTTGAATAAGTTGCATGATATTTGTTTGCACATAGTTATTTCCAAAAGTCGAACAGTTATATTATTTATTATTAAATTCAGTGCTTTCTTAAACCATACCAAAGAGTTAATATCTAATATTAGTCTCAATCATTTTCATTTGAATAAAATTAAAAATAAGACTGTAAAAAATCAAAGCTGAGTAAGAGATTAGTTCCATATCCTTTGTGACAATGTGTTATATATGAATTATGGTGTCACTTTTACCGGTTGATAACTTTCACTTGATAAAATTATAGGTCGCGTACTTGCAACAACTTAAAGATTTGTATGGGGACGTGGATTGCGATGATTTAGCCTTGTGGAAAAGTTTGCATCCTAAGTGTAAGGGTCGCAAGATGTTCGGGATAGGATCTTCTGATCCTGATTTTCTTGTGACCGGAAAAAAAAATCATCTACAATTTGCGGTTCTAACGATGATGCCCGACACTCGCAAGAGGTATCATTACTTATTCTTGTTATTTTGATAGCATAAACATTTTTAAGATAGTCCTATTAGTGAAGGTAATAGTTTAGGCTTTAAATGGGAAGAATGAGTTTGTTGATATGGGTTTCATATGGTCGTATTGAAGGTAGCTTGTTTGTGATTGATTGAGTACATTGCTGGTTGAATAGGTTTGTTATGGGCAGGTTTGGGTCACGGGTCAGAATGGGCCGTGCGGGTCAGAAGGGATCGGGTCAGAATAGGTTATTTTTAAACGGGGTTAATTTGATTCGGGTTAGAACGGGTTCACGTCAATTTTGATTTGGGTCAAAAGGGTTCATTTTCAAGGTTTATTTGGTTTGTGTTAGGAGTTTTTACAAAATAAGCACGAGTCGAGATGATTTTTACCACTCATGTATAAATATGTTTAATAAAAGTAAAATTGCAAGAAACATAAGGAATTGCGTACTTATAATACTTTTTAATAATTTATTAAAATAATTAAGTACAAATAAATAACAATATGATATTTTATTTTTTTAATATGTATGTGTAGGTCCCCTTTTCGTATGGATCTTTCACAGAATTGTCAATCTAATCAAGAGTGCGGAATCCTCTTGATCAGAATATAGCAGAAAACGTGTAGGAACAGAAATCAGCAATTCACTTTCAAACTGGGTTTCTATTGATTATCAATCAAACTGAATTACAATCAATCTAAACCCTAACCAACTTCAATTTCGTCCAAGCTGTAATACTCTCACGAAATCTCTCTAGCAACTGTTTTTGCTGATTAACCTAAACCCTAAAGCCTAACCTTGTTTATATAACACATGGTTTGCAACTTGGGCTAGAGTTTCCTACATGGGCAAGGCCCATTTCGTCCACCCTTGTCCCAACTGGGTTTTGTTTAGCCCAAACTCTATTATCTCACTAATACAAAGCTAAACCCGCTAACTGTTTATCGTTTAACTAATTACAAGATATCCAAAGACCAAATCTAAGCTGTTGTCACAAACATGCACCAACAAACTCCCCCTTGACAATAGCTTCATAAAATAACTTTGTCTTCAGTCATCTTGCAATCTTCATGTAGTCTTGCACTGTCTTTGGTCTTTGGATAGCTTCAGCTTCAACAGCTTCTGTCAGCAACAGACTCCCCCTAAGCTGATGCATCCAATCACCAAATCTTCAAAAACTTTAGCGTTTGAGTAAACTCCAGTTCAGCATATGTATAGCAATCTTCAAACTCTTCAGCTTTGTCTGCAATGTAGAAAGGAGGTTCTACCATGCATCCAATCAAACTCTCATCTTCTCAGCAACTCATCACTTTAACTTCTCAGCAACACACTGCTTCAATCTGTATACTATAAAACAAACATCTCGAGAAACCATAAGAATTTTTCAACAAAGTTAAAAAAAATTATTATTATTCAAGAGATAGTTAAACTGTATCACAGATTAAGCATTTTCAATTTCATCACCAACACGCAAAACTTTTTAATCACACACCCTATAACCCGCATGATTTAAAATTTTGAACTCACTTTCTAACACCGACTCCCCCTATCAGTAACAATTCCTCCAAGAATAACAGTTTTCCGTACATTAAGAATTTCAAACAGAAAAATACACTATTTTTGTATTTTTGTATTTTCTGAAAGCAAATAAACACGAAAAGCAATAAACACTCTATTTTTGTGAGAATCACTGGTAAGAAGATCATATCAGCACAATCAAACTGTTTCACACTATTAGATAATTCTTTATTTAATTTTTCGTGAAAAGCAGTCCAAGACGATTACCAGTATGTTTGTCCTCTTAAACAAAATGCATGAACATTTCAAGTACCATTACCGTATGATACGTTAAGGTAATTTTATTTCTGATATATTAGTGTGTCCCACTTCAGGATATACCCCCGCGATCAAGGTATGCACAAAGATTCATCGTAGTAGGTGAGTATACTGAATTCATCCGTTTTGTTTTTCAACGTTTAGATAATTGGTGAACAGGTCAGTACTTCCGTACAGCAGAGAGACCAAAATATCTAACGAGGGCTAAGACAAATACCATTTTTTGGTACGATTTATGCATTTTGCACATTTGAATAACTCTCTTTGAGAACTTCTTCATTTTCAAGGTTTTGGCATTTTTAGCTCTTTTAAGATATCCTGGGTGTGTCTAGGTCAGCATATATCTGGATGCAGCAGAAGGACACCCCTGATATCCCCAGATGAAATAACAGTATAAAGACCTAAAACTTCAGATTTTGGCAATCTATCAACGCAAGATTTAAGGTCATTAAACCATACACCACTGATGTGTTCCCCACTTATATTCAGTTGTATTTAGGTTTATATCACATTGGTAAGTTGATTATTTCATGCTTTTTGCCTACTGGTACATCGTATAATGAAGCTGCTATCACACTTAAGCAATTTAATTCATTTTCAGTGTGACAGTCTAACTTGCTGATGTACTATCATTTCTCCTTTTTCACACAGTGATAACTCATTTTTGTTTTTCTATTTTTTTATGTTTTTGATTTTTTAATATTTTTGTAGTTTTGATTTTTAAGAAAAGCAGTAAACTATTTACAAAATTCTTATGAAAAACCAGTTATTCAGGATTCCTCATCCCGTTGAGTTCGACTAAATGTTCAAAGCGAGCCCTGTCAAAAGATTTAGTATAAAGATCTGCTAGGTTATCTAGTGTGTCAACTCGATGTAATTCAATTAGTCGTTTTTCAGCACAATCTCGTATAAAATGATGACGTATGTCAATATGTTTTGTGTGACTGTGTTTCACAGGATTATTTGTTATTGAAATTGTGGCATTATTGTCTATTATAATAGGAGTACGAGTGAAATCCAAACCGTAATCGCGCATCTGCTGTTGTATCCAGAGAACCTAAGAGCAGCAGCTACTCGCAGCAATATATTCAGTTTCACACGTAGATGTAGACACACAAGATTGCTTCTTGCATTGCCAAGACACAATCCGGCCTCCTAAGAACTGACAACCACCTGTTGTAGACTTTCTGTTCGACTTGCATCCCCTAAAGTCTGAGTCAGTGTAAGCAACAAAATTCATATCACTATCAGCTGGATACCATAACCCAAGTTTAGGTTTTCCCTTCAAGTAACGAAGAATACGCTTCACTGCTTTCATGTGTGACTCTTTTGGATTAGCCTGATATCTAGCACACAAGCATACGGCAAACATGATGTCGGGTCTTGAAGCAGTCAAGTACATAAGAGAACCAATCATTGCCCTGTATTGAGTTGGATCAACGTCTTTAGTACTTTCGTGATCTGGGCCAAGATTGTGATTTTCACATATGGGTGTGTTGAAAGTAGAGCAATCATTCATTTTGAACCGACTCAAAATGTCATACACATACTTTGTTTGATGAATAAACATCCCATCCTCCTTCTGTTCAACTTGTAATCCGAGAAAGTAAGACAGCTCACCCATAGCACTCATTTCGAACTTGCTCTTCATCACCTGCTCGAATTCTTTACACATGTTGTCATCTGATGACCCAAAGATGATGTCATCCACGTACACCTGTACCAGCAGAAAATCTTCCTTTTTCCTCTTGATGAAAAGTGTACTGTCAATCTGACCTCTTTCAAAACCATTTTTAATCAGATGTGTAGACAGTGTCTCGTACCACGCCCTGGGAGCTTGATGTAATCCATACAAAGCCTTATCAAGTTTGTACACCCGATCTGGATAATCTGGATCAACGAACCCATCTGGTTGTGAGACATACACCACTTCTTGGACTTTCCCGTAAAGAAATGCACTCTTCACGTCTAGTTGATAAACTTTAAAGCCCTTGAATGAAGCGAAAGCCAGAAACAAACGAATTGCCTCCAACCGTGCCACTGGTGCAAACACCTCATTGTAATCAATCCCTTCCTGCTGATTGAAACCTTTTACCACCAATCGAGCCTTGTTTCGCGTCACTATCCCTCTGTCATCCTTCTTGCACTTACACACCCACTTAGTGCCAATTTCTCTTTCACCTTTAGGAAGGTCAACTAACTCCCAAGCCTTCAACTTCGCAAACTGGCCAATTCCTCTTGCATTGCTTCAACCCATGAATTGTCTTTAAGAGCCATATGTATGTTCTTCGGCTCCTCTTGGGAAATAAAGCAAATATACAAGCATTCGTTCACAATTCAAGTCTTTTCAATCGACACAAATAAACCAGAGTTCGCTGCTATACTTCTTCTCGTCTGAACACCTGCAGTAGGATCTCCAAGTATCATGTCAACTGGATGATCTCTATTTGCTCGTGTAGTAGCAACAGTATCCACTTCTAAGTTATCACCCAGGTTTGATCCAATCTCCCCCTGAATGTTCTGATCTGCAAATGGATTAATGAAATCCTCCCCCTCAATGGGTTCAGAGTCACTATCACTTGAATCAGGATCAGCAGCACCTTGGGAAGTTTCCGTAGCATCTGTCATATCAACATTCGATCTAGGCATGAACTCGCCTTCATCATCTCCACTTATCACTGTTTGAATCAGCTGAGATTCATCTGCATCAGAAAACTCAGGAATATTAAATGATTTAAAAGTGCTTTCATAATCATATAATATAGCTGGACCACTCGTTGATTGTTGAGGTTTGTAAGAAGTAATTTCAACATTAAAGACAACCTCAATTTTACTAGTTTTTAGATTAAAAACCCTTTTATTCGGTGCGCCAGGTACGTAACCTAGAAAGTAGCCTTCGTCAGCCACCTCACCGAATTTTTGTTTATCTTTATTACGCACAATGGTGCAGGGTAATCCAAATGGTTCAAAGCCTTCCAAGTTTGGCTTTTTGTTAAACATTAATTCATGACATGTTTTGTTAAAATGTTTAACAGTCAAAAACTTTGTTCAGGACGTAGCAAGCTGTATTCACAGCTTCTCCCCAGAAAAGAACTGGTAGCTTTGAATCTGAAAGCATCGTCCTAGCGGCTTCAATCAACGTCCTGTTTTTCCTCTCAGCAACTCCATTTTGTTAAGGTGTATAAGGAGCGGAATATTGATGTTCAATTCCCTTGCGAAGATAATAGAGATCCAGAATGCGATTCTTGAACTCCGTGCCATTATCACTCCTTATCCTCTTGATCCTAGCATCATGAACGTTTTCCAATTTCGTAAAAAGATCTATCAGCATCTCCGCCGTCTCATCTTTTGTACCTAAAAAGAAAACCCATGAATAACGTGAGTAATCATCTGTGACAACTAAACAATAGTACTTTCCACCTATGCTCCTCACGTTCACTGGACCAAATAAATCCATGTGAAGTAATTCATAAGGGGCATCTGTGGAATTTACTGTTTTAGATTTGTGAGGTTTCTTATGTAGTTTTCCCTTTTGACATGGAAGACATTTATCTTCCACATGAAACCTCTGCATTGGAACCCCTTTCACTAGCTCATTTTTAACAAGGTAATTCATTTTTCGATAGTGAATATGGGCCATGTGTCTGTGCCACAACATCGATTCAGCTTCAGATGCTTTTGATAATAAACACGTCACCACAGCAGTTGGATCCTTAGCACCCATGTCCATGACATAAGTGTCATTTCTCCTTGGCGCTCGCATCACTATCCAATCGTCCGGAATCTTCAAACCTGGTTTCAACACTAATGCTTCATTCTTGGTAAAATGGACCGAGTGACCCTTGTCGCAGACTTGAGACACGCTCATCAGATTGTGTTTAAGCTGCTCAACATAATTCACTTTATCCAGTGTGATCTTCCCATTCGTCACTTTTCCTCGTCCAGTTATTCTACCACCTTTAGCACCCGCAAAATTCACATTTCCACCATCATAATCTTCAAACTCAGTCAACAATCTCGCATCCCCCGTCATGTGCCTGGAGCAGCCACTATCAACATACCATAAGTTGATAATCCTCCTTAGCAGCTCCTGCACACACCAACCGAGAAATTAGTTAGATTGGGGGACCCAAGCCTTAATGGTCTTGGGTTGTCCAAATTCACCAACTACTGGAACATCCATCCAATATCCATTACTCCTAACTGGAGTCTTGGATCTCAGACCTGTTGATGGAATTTGATTTTGATTTCCACTAGGTCTTTGGTCCTGAGGGTTCCTATACGTGTTTGGACTATTTGACCTTTGAAAATTTTGATTTTGATATCTTGAATTTTGATTCCAAGAAGCTTGATTTTCATAATTTCTAAAGCCATTGTTATAAAAAGTTCGACCACCATTATTTTGGTATCGATTTTGATATTGACCTTGACTTCTGAAATTATTTGAATTTCCATTAAAGTTGTTCATTCTAGGTGAACTGCTTCTAGGTCTCTCGTATCTGCCTGGTGGAGATCTAGGCTGAAATCTTGGTTGATTTCTTTGAAAACGAGGAACTTGTGGAGTTCCTTTTTCAGCCTTATCTTCACCAACAGTAACATTTTCTGGTTGCTTAGGAGCAGATTTCTTTGGAGAATTCGCAACTTTCTCCTGTTTATCACCACTATTCTCTGGTGACTTCTCTCTCTTCCTCTCACTCACTTGTGCTTCACTCTTTTTGTTAGGACAGCAGCTAGCTACATGTCCCTTGGTGTGACATTTGAAGCACGATCTCTTTTTCGAAGACTTCTTTTCTGAAGCCTTTGAACTAGATTCGGGTTTTTCTGATGATGCCTTAGAAGGATTTGGTTCAGTTTGCTTAGTTTCAGAATTTTCTTTGTTCTTGTTTTTAGCAAACTCTACATTAGATTCATTTTCAATAACAGCTGTTTCGTTGTTCATGTAACTTCCTTGAACAAAATTAACCTTTTTAACAAAAGTGGGATTGTTATTTTTAGGATGTGATGTGTTCTTTTTCAAAACAGGTTTGCTGTTATTATCCTTCTTAGCATCAGTATTCTCAAAAACATTTCCTTGACGTGACGTGGAACTACTTGGTGATGTTGACCCAAAGTTCATGAGCTCATCTTCATCAGGCAAGAAAGAATAGTCATGACTAACAGGAGGTGGAACTTCATTGAACCCATGAAATCCCACACTGGTTTTGTCATTACTTTTCTTCAAGCCACCCATCATATGTTTCATAACAAAAGTAGAGTCCCTGAATTGACCTAATTTCTTTTCAAGTTCAACAATTTTGAGTTGTGCATCTGACAACTCTTTGCATTTTTCATAAATCTCTTTTGTTTTCTCAGCCATCATTTCATGAGCTAAGTCTATCACTTGAAGTTTTTCGTTTAGTTTGCAGGTTAAAGAGTCAATTTTACTTTCATAACCTTTTATTTTCTTCAAGTATGATGATTCATTTCTTTTAGAAAAAAAGTTTGCTTCTTTTATGGTAGACATCTCGCCCACCAGACTTTGGTTTTGTGTGGACAACCTGTCAACCTCACCCTGTAGTTCACGACATTTTAAACACAGAATTTGACTTTACCTCTCTTGTCTGTTTATCAAGATTGGCCATGAGAGCCGCAAGCTGAGCTTTCACTCTTTGGTATTCAGCTTCCTTTTCTTCAGCTTCCTTTTCATGGTCAGACTTTTGCTTTTCTTCTTCAACATTTTTTGTCTGATCACCCTTCTTTTCTTCAGCTTTACTCTCTATTTTCACTTCAGCCTCAGCATCACTTTTCTTCTCAACTTTAACATCATCTACTGTAGCTTCACCATTATCAACTGGCGTTATCTCTGCCATGAATGCCTGAGTGACATTGTCATCATTTTCCAAATGAACACTCCAGTCATATGAACCTTCTCTAGCAGTAGAGATCAGTGCTCTCGAGTTAGAGTTGTTTGAAGCATTCCTATTGTTTGAACTCTGACTCGAAGTCTCCTGCTTTTGTTTCTGACATTCCCTAGCAAAATGCCCATAACTTTGACAGTTGAAGCATCTCACTTTGGTCTTATCGAAACTAACAGTCTTTCCTATAAACTTCCTTCCCGTTCGGTTCATAAACCTCTTCACTCGTCTAGTAATCATGGCCATTTGCCACTGCAAATCTATATCTTCAAGATCATCAGGGTCAATCTGATCATAATCTTCATCCAAAGTGGCAGGATCAGATATCTTCCCCTGAATGTAGTTCTCATAAGAAGCAACAAATGAAGCAAGTAGAGCCAGATGCTCTTCAGCAGACTTCACACTCACTGGCATCGACTTAACACCACTACTCTGCTTAGAACCTGATGTTCTCTTGGCTCCTGATGATCATCCTGAAGCAGCTACAAAACACACATCACCATCTTCATTAACTGTGACCTGCTCATTCTCACACGAAAGAAAAGCAGTAGCAGAGTCGCTAGAAGCGTTGTGAGATGAAGAAGATGTAAGCCCATTGTAAATCGCTGGATCTTGAACCTGATCATATCCAGTGTCTTTCTTCTTCATACTGAGCTCATAAGCTCTCAGCTTTCCTACTACTTCTTCCAGCTCCTTTGTCTCATAATCTGCCTCTCCCTTAATCATGAGAGTGTAAATATCCCACTTGGTAGGTAAGGCATCGAGCAGCTTGTCATTTTTCTCTACGTCAGAATAGCAATCGATCTCATAATTCTCCATTTCTGACATCAGATGGTAGTAACGCGTGATGATGTCCTCAAGTGACTCATGTTTCATGTATTTAAAAACAACAAACTGCTTCTTGAGAAGATCAACTTTGTTTTTCTTGACATCTGCATTTCCCGCATATCTTTTCTCCAATGCATCCCACATATCCTTTGAGCTTGTGTACTTCTTGAAAGTATGCTTGATGCTATCAGGTAAGGACATTTTAATTGCAGCCAAGGCTCTCTTTTCAGCCTCATACATCTTTTTATCAGCATCTTCCATGTTCACATAAGCAGTTCTACGAGGTCTGCCCTCAAAGTCGTGTGTTGGGTTTATGTACCCATCTTCAATGCATATCCACATGCGAGTGTTCTGATATTCAATGAAAGATTGAAAACGATCCTTCCATGTCAAGTAATTTTCCACCTTCATCATCTTAGGTGGTTTGTTGGTAGTGCCAACCTCATGCTCCATCTTCACCAGCTCATTCAAAGTAGACATGTTTGACATTTTAACGTTGCAGACTGATAAAACCGTACAAAATATCTCCGAAAACAGTGGTTACCAAATTACACTTTTAGAATTGTCTCGAAAAGACGAATCCAATGATATCTAATGTCGAAAACCGAAATCGGGATTTTCCAGTCTTTTTTTTTTCCCTAAAAATACGAGGAATTTAACGGTGCAGACGGTTCTGTCAAACGAGCTACGGATCAATTTCTATTTTCGAAAACGTGAATTTTTTGTTACGCTTGCCAGAAAATATTCCACCCTTTTAAATTTGCTGCTAATTTCACTGGTTAATCACTTAAATTAGCTGGTCTGATACTTGTTCAATTTCGCTGATCAAAGTTCAGTTAAATTCGCTCAAATTCGCTGGCAATTTCGCTGCTTAATTTCGCAATTACGACGACTGGTAAAGTCGCCGAAAACCGTAATAATTTCGCTGAGGAAAATTATACGGTTACCAAAGTCGCCTTTGGATTTTAACTTCGCCGATAAGTTCGCTGGTCTGTTAATTTCGCAGGTCCAATTAATTTCGCAGGTCAGTAAATATGGAAATTCAATCTTCTCGAAAATTTTGATGAATTTCTGGATTCTATCAACAATTTCTGCAGAATCGAAACAGCAAAATCAGCAACCTTTTCACCCAAATTCGATGAACTTGATGAAGAAACCAAGAACAATCTTCGAATTTCAGCAAAAAAATTTTCCAGAATAAACCAACAAATGTCCTGCAAACCTGCAAATCAGCAAACAAACAAAGCAGAATATCAAAACAGCCAATAAATTTCGAAAATTTTTATCAAACAGCCAAGAATTTCGAAAATTTTTATCAAACAAACAGAAAAATTTCGAAAATTTCAAAACCCTAATTTTCAAAAATTCGAAAAACTCCCTGTTTCTGCAGAACACAATTCTGAACCGAGCCTTCAAGAGCCTAAAGCTCTGATACCAATTGTAGGTCCCCTTTTCGTATGGATCCTTCACCGAATTGTCAATCTAATCAAGAGTGCGGAATCCTCTTGATCAGAATATAGCAGAAAACGTGTAGGAACAGAAATTAGCAATTCACTTTCAAACTGGGTTTCTATTGATTATCAATCAAACTGAATTACAATCAATCTAAACCCTAACCAACTTCAATTTCGTCCAAGCTGCAATACTCTCACGAAATCTCTCTAGCAACTGTTTTTGCTGATTAACCTAAACCCTAAAGCCTAACCTTGTTTATATAACACAAGGTTTGCAACTTGGGCTAGAGTTTCCTACATGGGCAAGGCCCATTTCGTCCACCCTTGTCCCAACTGGGTTTTGTTTAGCCCAAACTCTATTATCTCACTAATACAAAGCTAAACCCGCTAACTGTTTATCGTTTAACTAATTACAAGATATCCAAAGACCAAATCTAAGCTGTTGTCACAAACATGCACCAACAGTATGTGTGTTTGTATTTTGTTATCAGGGATTTTTATGTTGTTAGTTAGATTTTTGTAGGGTTGTGTTGATCGACCTGTTCGGGTTGATATGTGATGATTACGGTTTTATAATTTTCAGCTTCAAAAAGTTCAGGCGGAACTAGAAAGAGAGCGTGAGGCTCGACAAAACATAGAATCCAGTTTCGAACTATTTCAACAAGAGCGTGAAAGAGAGCGGGCCGACCAAGACGCATGGCGAAAAAATATGGAAGAAATGGTGAAAAACATCGGAAAGAAGTAAACAAAGCTCTCGTTTTGTTAAGTATTGGAATGTTGGATTAGTTTTGAATCAAAAAACTTGCTCTTAATTAGGATTTTTGTGTGTTTTGGAACTTTTGGAATGTTTTAGAATCTTGCTTGTTGCAAATGTTTTGGAATGTTTTATAATTTTGCTTGCTGCAATTTTTTTGAAATATTTTATATTTTGCTACATTTTTTATACAAAAAATGGTTTTTTAAAATTCAGATTTGTTATTTTGTCACAAATCTTTGTCACAAATCTGTCGCAGAAGAGTTTTATAATTTGTAGGAATTTTGTCGCAGAAGAGTTTTATAATTTGTAGGAATTTTGTCGCAAGAACGTTTTTAACTGTTTGTAGGAAATTTGTAGCTACATTAAAAAATATATTTTCTAATTGTAGGAAATTTGTCACAAACTGTTTTGATAACTTTGTAGGAAATTTGTTGGAAACCGTTAGTTTTGTAGATAATTCGTAGCAAATTGTTTAGAGAAAATTTATAAATTTGTGGGAAACTTGTGGAAAGTTTTATGATTTGTAGGAAATTTTGTCGCAAGAAAGTTTTATAATTTGTAGGAATTTTGTCACAGAAAAGTTTTATAATTTGTAGGAATTTTGTTGCAAGAACGTTTTATAATTTGTAGGAATTTTGTCGGGAAAATAAAATATTATGAATATTTTTTTTAATAATGTTATTAATTTGAAAAATAAAATATCATAAAATAATATAAAAAAAGGCAAAAACGTGGAAGAATTGTCAGTATTTTGTAGCAAATTTTGCGACAAGAGATTTTGTAGAAATTTTGTAGCAGATTTTGTCATATTTTTGTAGCTAATCCGGTTACCCACAAGTTTATTTCCTATGAATTTTTTTGTAGGAAATTTGTAAGTAAGGCCAATTTCAGACAAATTTGCTACAAATTTGGTTGTCACAAACTTGGCAATTTTCTAGTAGTGATTTACGAAAATGACAAAATTGTATTATTCGATAAACAATGTGTAACATCCGCCAAAAACGGATCTCCGATACCCATCCGTTTTGAAAACCGGATCCTAAACGAACTTTTTTTTATTTATATTAGATGTCGCGTATTTAGAAATTACTATAACTAGTTTTTTCGGGTTTAAAATATTAATTTTATGAATGAAACTTGTTAGTCTCGTTAATAATTACAAAAGAAATAACTAACCTAGTTATAAATTTTAGATTAAACTAATTTCCTAATTGAAGGGACTGATTTGGTAATTCTTTAGAACTTTTAAGTGCAGGGACCAGTTGTGCAATTATTGGAAACTGTTAAATGAAACTCAATAAAAAAGAAGTGAACCAAGGGACTCGAACTCGGGTCTCACCGGGCCCAAAGAACTAACCAAAACACGGGCGCCACTTTACTAAAGATCATTTTATGCATATTGTTTGATTCGATTTCTATTTATTAACATATATGTATATCAATTTAAAAAAAAAAACACGTGCCCCTCGAAATTACGGACCCTGTGCGGAAGTCCTCCCCGCACACCCTCATAGCCACCCCTGGTTAGTAGGTTTCGGAAAAAAAAAATTGAAAGCATTATTGACTATATGTAATCTCTAGATGAGTTAAGACGATACTATAAAGACTCAACCGTGCTTTGATATAACTAGTGCCTAATCAAATATGTCACAATTAAAGACTCCCCAATATTAAAGAAGCGTTGATGTATCTGAATCAGAATCAGACGGAGTGAATTTATACGTAAATAGAGCAATAGATAACTTTGAAAACCATGCTGTGTTGGATTATTCGGGTTTGTTTTACAGGTCACATGGGGCGGCACGTTATCGGGTCGTATGGGTCAAGTTCGGGTCAGTAGTAAACTGGGTCTAAAGGAGCTGAAGTTGTGGGTTTTACTCAAATAAATTAGCAAGCAATCTTTGTTGAAAGGGTCAAATAATTGTTTCGCATGTGCATGGACGTGGTTCATTTAGTTTAGGATTTTCACTACTATTTAGGAAGAATATTCTTGACTCATAGTCGAATAGGTGAATGCACGTGGTGAATTTTTGGATCTTAGTTTAGTATATTCTTTTTTATTTGTTTTGTGTAAGGCTATAAATAGCCATTTGATTTATTGAATATGAAACCCTTTTCATTCAATAAAACATCAAGTTTAATTTCATTCCTTTCTTCATACAAACATACCTAAGTTTTGTGTGTGTGTTGTGTGAGTGTTGAGTGGGGCCTGAACCAACATGCTGGAGGTTTAAGACTATAAAAAAATGCAATGGTAGAAAGCGTACTTGACGGGCTCGAGTCAAGTCAACATATTCTTGAAATTGTGCCATATATAGTGTCTTAGAAAAATCTCTATTAAAAAAAAGATTATTGACGATGGTGTCCTGATATATCCCATACTCGAGAAAAAAAAAACAACTGATAAAACCAACCTGTTAGTATCTTAACCATTTTTTTGTATAAGTAGTTTGGCCTTTGGGAATATGGTACATTTCTGCTTTACTCTTATCTAATATCCAATTTCAGCTCAATATCATATTTGATGTTTTGGATTCGTATCTTGATACCTTTATCATGCAATACACTTATTTACCTTGTGCTCATTATTGTGTGTTCCCTTAAAAGATAAGGATTTGGTCTCATGTTATATGACTCCAAATAAGTGTTAAAGTAGTCATGCAACCTCTCAGACTTTTAGTATTCAAGTACCCGAGCATGTGCATATATTAATATATAGGGTGACTACTAGCCTGTCATTGCAACATCGATGATTGGTGCACCAACAGTGGCACTCATTTCCATTTGGAAAGTTTTACTAGAGTAGATCGATAAAAGAAATCAAAAGATTCAGCCCATTAACAGGGCCAGGAAAGAAGCATGCATATGACATGGAAGGGAGGATGATGAGAACTACTACGTCTTTAATTTAGCCTTATCAAAATTTACGACTGCCTTTTCGGCCGCAAAAGGCGTTTTGCGACTAATTTGCGACCGGAAAGACGGTCGCAAATACCCTTGTCGCTAATAAGTTTTTGCGACCGAAGTTGCGATCGTTGTCTATTTGCGACTGGAAATTCTGTCGCAAGTTTGCGACTGGCAACTGCACACTTACAACCGCTTTTTTCTTCTGGTTTACACCACTTACGGGACCTCTCCGTGTCACCACGGGAAACCATACCGCCGACGGCCACTTGACAAACGTTGCGCCGCTACAAGAATTGAGACTCCCTGGCGTAACGCACGGTGGGATGAAAACCCGTGTTGGCTCAGATTCGAACTTGCGACCTCCAAAAGAGGCTGGGATGAAAGCCCGTGTTGGCTCAGATTCGAACTTGCGACCTCCAAAAGAGGCCTAGTTCTTATCTTCATTGCCTTTGCCACTGCACCAAATGGTAGGGACTGAGGTTAGGTTGTAATAAATCATAATAAGTCATAACAAATTATAATGGATTATATGTCTTATAAGTTACAAGATTGGTCGTAATCCACCCTGGGGTATCATGAATGACACAAGGACCATGCTTACCATCATTAACCTTTTTTGGCCATGAAAGACAATAATCGCCCATGAAATACTAAGGACGACCATTAGGTCATATTAGGTCGTTGCGTGTTTATATTGAACCATCACTTACCCTAATTACCATAAAGTATCACCATTTGCTCTAATTAAAATTGATGACCCTTGTTGAACCATCAATCACTGTTATTTACCTTTAATTACGAAAACTAAGCATGCACACCCCAAATGTAACATACTTAGGCCTAAATGATGCTAAAGTATCATCATTGTCCCTATTTGAATCACCAATAACCCTAATTTACCTTCAATAACCATCTTTGTATTTTTTTTCTTTCCATAAAACTCTCCATACCATTTGTCATAATAGAATAATATTAATCCTAGTTAAACCATCAATCACCATGCTTGAACTTCAATTACCTAAATTAAGTATACACTACCCTAATTAAATATCACTAACCCTATATGACAAGACATGATAGACCTTAATAGACAAAATTAAGGTAATGTTTTATTGTGATTAACTGTGTATCTTAGGTCATGAATAACTAGGAATGATGTAATGAGGCATCTTAGGTCATACATATCTTGGTGTACCATACCATGGCCGGCCCTGGGGGTGGGGACCACCGGTCAGGTCTCGATATTTTGAGGGGCACGTTTTTTTTATGAAAAAACCCCGATATGTATATGTAAAATACTTTTTTAATCGGGTACATCCATACAAATAATAATATAGGCCCTCTTACAAAACTATTCTTATGGTTTAGATTAGTTATTAACCCCTTTAGCATTAGGTTTAGACTTTTAGTGAGCTAAATATCCAACTTCGTTAAGGCTTAATGGCACATTTTTTTGAGCTCGAACAGAGTGCACGAATTCTCAGGGCCGGCCCTGGACCATACAAAGTCATAATATGTCATGACGAGTCATGATTAGTCAAAGTTCATCATCATTGACCGTGAATAACCTTAAATGATGACATTTACATTTGACATTTAAGTATTTTTTTACTTTGTTTTTAATAGTTTTGCGACCGAAAAGGTGGTCGCAAAACTTGTAATTTTTTATTATTCATATTATTTTGCTATCGGAATAGCCGGTCGCAAAATTTGCGGCTGATTTGTGACCGTTCTTATCTGAAAAGCTAATCGCAAAGTTTGTGACTGTTTTATATTATTTATATTTTTTGCGACATAAAAAAGCGGTCATAAAATTTGCGATCAATTTGCAACTGTGGAATATTATTTATTTTATTCTTTCTATTATTCGTATGTTTTTTTGCGACCGAGCAAGGCGGTCGCAAAGTTTACGAACCATAATTTGTACTTTGGTTTTAAATAATACTTTTTAAAGATTTTTGCGACAAATTTGCAACCGGAAAAAGACAGTTGCGATATTTGCAACCGTTTTGCGACCGGGGCACTTTCATTCACTACCTTTGTGACCACTTTAATTTCGGTTCTAATAGCACAGTTTTCTAGTAGTGTAATTTTTCCTATCAAGCAATTTAAAAAAACCGAAGTTGGGACCGCTTTCGAGCAACGATTAAAGGTAGCAAACCGGTGATCGATTGAAAACTTTTGTAAAATCTATAAAATTATCTTTTTCTTTTAATGTGGTTACAGTTTTTTTTTTCTTTTTTTTAAGCGCTAAACTGCTTATATTTTTTCTCCAAATGGTTATAGTTATGATGGATTTTAACAAATGATCTTCTACAGTTATATCCAAGAGAAGCTTTAAGTTTTTTCATGAGCATTGGTTTATGGAGCATGATGCAACTTGACCGTTTATATCGTTTAATCAAAGCGTTGTTCCACGATACGGGGCGGTGTTAATTAGAAGATTGTATGGATCACGAAGATGTGAACTGCGGTATTATTGAATCCATATTTCTAGGTATGGCAATAAGGAGCATGTTGTTGCCGAAGGAGTGATTAGGCATGTGAATATCGCACTATTTGAGATGAAGGAGATTGGATTTAGTGTGTCTTTTATGTATCAAGCAAAGTCGGTGGCGGGAATGTTTTGAGTGGTCTAAGGGTGTGGGGGCACTCCTCTAAGGGGGGAGTGACCTCTCTTACACACACCCAATCAGCACGCGTCACGTCAACTCCCCTCTTAAGTCCCTATTTTGCACTCAAACGTTGGCATCATTCCACTCACACAATTATTTTTTTTTATAAAAAAAGAAGAAAAAAATATGATTGATGGAAAAAACGCCAATCACCCCCTCTCTCTCTCCTCTCTCTCAATCGGTGAGCACACACCGAGCTATGAAGTCCCCGCGCGGTAAAGTTTGGATGGTGGCGGTGTACTCGCACGGCATTTGAAGTCCCCGCATGGGGTCACCGAAGGTGCCCCGTGCACCCTAATAATTCAAACACTTTGTATATTTTCTCACTTGTACTTTTATAAATCTTTTAATAACCAACTTTTAAAACATAGATTATGTAATATAGAGAAATAAACAAGAAATGTGATTGGGCGAGAAGGGGCAAAGATCACGCCCCATAATGCCCCGTACACCGCCCCCGGGCGTGATTCGATCAAAATTGGTGTTGGCGTGATTGTGAAAACGCCAATGGAGGGGCTTGATCTTTAAGAAGGAGCTTGGTGCCACATGTCACATAATGCCCAAGCGAAGGGCTTGATCTTCATGCCCCATTACACATGGTCTTAGAACTGGTTGGATCGATGAACACAAAATTGTTTGAGCAAACTAGCTAATTTGTTAAAAATCAGGGAACAAGGAGACAACGAGAGCTAATTTGTAGGAGATAACAAGGGACACGTGGTCCCAAACCCGAAGGATCACTATTAGTAAATAATTTCCTCATTATGTACATTAATTTGTATTTATTTAGTTTTCCTGATTTATTGTTGATCTCCTCAATCATAGGAGATATTATTCTATTATTTTAATTATAAATACAATGCTCTAACCTCCCACATCGATGTCAAACATTCACATGGTATTAGCCTTTCTCCCTCCTCTCTAAAATTTCTCCTTCTTCCTAGACTGTCGCCCATCTTTTCCTTTTCCTTCTTTTTTTTTTTTTTCCTGTTATGGCTGCTGCACCCTCTTCCTCCTTCTCCATGAATACCCTTTTACATCTAATGGCCACCAAACTCACATCAGACAACTATCTCATATGGCGTGATAATATCCAGCCCCTTTTTGCCTATCAAAAATTACTGCCACATATTGACATATCCTCTCCTTCCCCTCCCTGTACTCTCACTGTTGATGATAAAGTCACTCCTAATCCCGACTATGCTACCTGGGCTGATAATGAACAACAGGCAATTTTCTCCTCAAGTCCTCTCTCTCTGAACAAGCAGCCGCTGAGATTATTGGACTTACCGGTGCTCGGCAGATCTGGGTTGCCCTTGAAGCAGCCTACAACAACTCTTCGGTTGAACGCATTCATGTGTTGCTGATTCTTTTCGTCAACTCACTAAAGGTAACTCTTTGGTTAGTGATTTCAGTCGCAAGTTTAGAGGTTTATGTGATCAATTGGCTGCAATAGGACATCCTGTTGCAGAGATTGATAAAAATTGGTTTCTTTGTGGTTTGGGACCATCTTATGAGAATTTTTCTACTTCTATTCGAGCCAACATACCTACCTTACCATTTTGTGAATTAGTTAACAAAACTGAAAGTCAGGAACTTTTTTTGAAATCTCTCCATGGTTCCCCTGCCCCTGTTGCATTTCACGCCCAACAGAATCGGTCCTCTTCTTTTCACCAGGGCAGGGGACGCGGATCTGGATCTCGAGGCCCTGGATCTCGAGGTGTTTATGCTGGTGGTAGGGGTCACGGATCAGCTCGTAGGCCTCCTCACTGCCAACTTTGTCGCACTTCTGGCCATTATGCCTCTTCCTGTCCTAATCTGTATACTTATGCCAACAAAGCTGCACCCACTAATGAATCTTTGGCAAAAGCTTTTCATGCTCAATGCCATGTTACCGAGGATGGTCCCGACTGGAATGCTGACTCGGGTACTACTGATCACATGGCCCCTGAATGTGCCGATTTAAATCAGACAGCTCCATATCCAGGTACATCACAGGTTATGTTTGGTGATGGTAACAAATTGCCTATTACTCATATTGGTTCAACTGTTATTTCGAATAATATTCCTTTAAAGGATGTTTTGGTTATCCCCAATCTTAAAAAGCGCCTATTATCACTTAGCAAATTAACTATGGACTATCCTGTGGATGTGTTATTTTCTCAACCGTTCTTTACTATTCAGGACCGGCAAACAAAATAGGTACTCGCTAGAGGCAGATGTGAGAATGGTCTTTATGTGCTCAAGAATGAACCACAAGCTCATGTTGCTACTGGAATTTCAAATAAAGCTTCTTTTTTACCTAAACCAGTTATTTGCACATCGTGCCAACTTGCAAAAGGACAAAGATCATCTTTTAATGTTAATGTTAAGCATGCCTCTTTTCCTTTGGATATGATACATTGTGATTTATGGGAGTCCGGCTCCTATTTGTTCTATGGATGGTTTTCGATATTATGTGGATTTTATTGATGATTTTTCCAGGTTTACATGGCTTTATCCGCTCAAATCTAAAATGGATTTTTACTCTATTTTACCTGTTTTCATCAACCTTGTACAAACACAATGCTCCCGAAAGATCAAGGTGTTCCAAAGCGATGGGGGTACGGAATTTGTAAATCACAGAGTTTGCAAAATTTTTGAAGATAATGGTACCTTTCATCGTTTATCGTGTCCATATACACCCCAACAAAATGGACAAGCCGAACGAAAGCGTCGTCATATTGTTGAAACAGGACTTGCAATGTTATTCAATGCTCATATTCCAGCATGTAGCATGTTACTGGGTAGATGCTTTTACATCGACAACCCTTATTATTAATCGCTTACCCACACCATTATTGGACAACAAATCCCCGTTTCAGTTAATCTTCGATCAAGACCCTCAATATGGTAATTTTCGGGTGTTTGGCTGTCAAGTGTTCCCATGTTTGCGTGATTATTCAAAACACAAACCGGAACCATGCAGCATTCCATGCACTTTTCTTGGGTATAACTCTCAATATAAAGGATATCGATGCCTTGATACTGCCACTTCACGTGTGTTTATTATCCGTCATGCAAGATTCAATGAGATGGATTTTCCATTTAATGGCTCTTAAATTTTTCTAATCTGGAGCTCATTTCTTTTATAGATGATACCACTGGACCCAACCCAACACCTGTTGTACCATCCCACATCTCAACACCTGGTTCTCCTATACCCTCTACTCCACCCCCTTGCTCTTTATGCAAGCACCCCATTGATGCCTCAACCGAACCCAACATTACTGCCCTACCTGCATTCACGACCCAACCCACTACAACACCTACGGACCAATCGAATAATCACATCCCAAATCCTCTACCCTCACTACACCATACAACACCTACCACCCACTCTATTTCCCCTCCATACTCCTCGGCCCAAAATCCTATGCTTATATTGCCTGAACCTCTCTCGGCCCAACCCCACACCATTCTCTCCACATCCGTGGCCCAACCAATTCCTCCTGAACCACAAACATCTTTGCCTCCCACCTCCTCTACCCATCCAATGACAACTCGATCCAAGGCCGACATTTTCAAACCAAAACATCAAGCGGACTTTGCCTCTCTAGCTACCCATCGTCTTCACCTAGCCTTATTCTCAGCCAAAGAACCAAAGGTTGTCAAAACTGCGGTTAAGGATCCTCAATGGTTAGCCGCAATGCATGACAAATTAGAGTCATTAAAACACAACCATACATGGACCTTAGTACCACGTCCATCTTCAACGAATGTTGTGGGCTCTAAATGGGTTTACCGTATTAAATATCGTTCGGATGGTTCCGTTGAACGCTATAAAGCACGCCTAGTTGCCCAAGGCTTTACCCAAGTTTCGGGTTTGGATTTCTCACACACCTCCAGTCCAGTTGTCAAATCATCCACGGTTCGCATTGTTTTGTCTCTTGCTGTCTTAAACTCATGGAAATTACATCAACTTGACGTTAAGAATGCTTTCTTAAATGGCAATCTAAGTGAAACTATCTTTATGGAACAACCTCCGGGCATTGTCGATCCAAAATTTCCGAATCATTTGTGTAAGTTATCCAAGGCTCTCAATGGCTTAAGCAAGCCCCACGTGCTTGGTTTCAACGTTTAAGTACGTGTGAAGAAACACTGGTCTAACGACCGGAATCAGATAAACCAGGGGGTTAGGTTCTGCATAAAAAGGGTTGGTTTCTCCTCGTTCGGTTCAGGGATGACAGATCTTCTTCTCTTCTCGATAGCTGCAAAACAGACGCCGTTAGACTCGCCACGGGGAGAATGGGGGTTCTCTCCGTGACCACCCTCCGGCGTTAGAATAAGTATCGGTATATGAAGAAGAAGAAGTATAAGTGAAGTGAATGTAACTTGAAGATTATACCTGAATTATCCTTCTATTTATAGCCGAAGTTTGAGCGGGAAAACCTGTTATTAAAATATTGACGGAAAATGCTAACTCCCTAAGCGGTTATTTTTCCCTCCGTTAATCTCTTAATCGGACGTGAGAGCACACGGATCGCGATGTTGATCAACGGTTGGGGTACTGCCACGTGGAAAGTGAGCAAGTGGAGATTTCTGTTCAATTCCGTGCCATCATCGTGACTTCAAGGGAGCCTAGGATGATGACACGTGGCCAGGTGGTACACGATCGAGCCTTCTGGAAGATTACGGTTGTAATCCAGTGTGACTCCCTATCATTTGGTATTAAATAATATCCAAGCCAGGGTTTTATTTATGCGGGGATGCTTACTGGGATTTTTATCCCTGTCTGTTATGGAGAGAGGCGCAAGGATTCATTAGTTTCCTTTTGGCGCGCAGGTGTTGTTTGTTATTTTCCTTCTGAGTTCTCTTTGTATGACCAGTGCGCTGCCGTGCAAGGTCTAAAGAGGGTTAGAAGGATGAGCTTATGATGTGGTCTCAAGTACTCGAAGCGAGGTTTTTAGGACCTTACCCCTTCAACGTGTCTCTTAGCTTATGGCTTTTCATGCAGTCGTGCTGACACTTCTCTTTTCATTTTCACTCGTGGGACATGTATTATGTATTTGTTGGTGTATTTTGATGACCGTGGTCGTGTGTGTGCTCCGATCCTAAGAACTGGTATCAGAGCATCAGGCTCTTGATCCATACACACGAACAGAGGTGAAGAAGGAGGAAGTTACTGACCTTGAAATCGCAAACTAGGGTTCCGATTGAATCCAGTTGCCGGTTCATCGCCGCCTCTTCCTCGCCTCCGCGGCCTCCTGACCGCCACTGCCCGACAATCATGCCGCCACCTGTTCGTCGCTACTGCTGTCGCCGGTTGTGCCACCGGAGTTTTTTTTCATTCATCGAACTCCTAATACAAATCAAAGTCTTGATCGATTGAAGAGTAGATCGTGTTTTTTTTCTCTCTTGGTGAAGAAGAACGTGTCTGTGTATACAGATTACTTTCTTGAAGAGGATCAATTATTCCTTAGAAGAAGACAAAGACCAAAAAGTGAAAATCACGTGGGTTTCTTGTTTAAAGAAAAAAAAAATCATCTTTTGTTCAAGTCCACAAGCTCTTGATTTTTGACCATATAACCCCTTAACCTTTTAACCAAGATTCCATCACTTCCGTTCAATCACCATTTAACACACAAAATAGAAAAGTGTGTTTCTGTTTCATTGCTTCCACTCGTATAATTGCCATTTGCAGTACGAACCTGTTGGTTAGTAGTAAATTGGTAATTTGTCCGTTAAAATGGCAGAGGATGGTAAAATCAAGATTGATAAGTTTGATGGTAGAGATTATGGGTTTTGGAGAATGCAAATTGAAGACTTGTTGTATCAGAAAAGTTTGCATTTGCCTATGTTGGGCGAACAACCAGATGACATGTACGATGAAGAATGGAAGTTGTTGGATAGACAAGCTTTGGGTGTGGTTAGGATTTCTTTGGCAAAAAGCATTGCGTATAACGTTGTCAATGAAACAACTACATACGGTGTATTAAAAGCTTTTTCCAACATATACGAGAAACCATCTGCTTCAAACAAGGTGTTTCTCATCCGTCAATTGGTTAACACCAAGATGAAGGAAGGCATGCCGGTTTCCGCTCACATAAATGAGTTCAATTTGATTATCTCTCGTTTAGCCTCCGTTGAAATAAAGTTTGAAGATGAAGTACAAGCTTTGCTCCTTTTATCATCTTTGCCCGACTGTTGGTCAGGCACATTCACAGCCGTTAGTAGCGCATCCGGTACTACTAAGCTAACATTTGATAGCATTCGTGACTTGATTTTGAATGAAGAGATTAGAAGGAGAAGTAATGGAGAATCTTCCAATTCTAGTTCTCTGTTGCACACAGAAAATAGAGGAAGAAGGAATGACAGAGGGCATAATCGAGGCAGGTCAAAGTCTAGAAGAAGGGGACAGTCAAAGAACAGAAAAGACATTGAATGTTGGAACTGCAAAGAAAAAGGTCACTTTAGAAACCAATGTACAAAACCAGCTGCAAAGAAAGAAGTAAACAGTGTAGTCTCTGAAGAATCAAGAGATGCTCTCATATGTTGTGTTGAGAATTCAGTGGAATCATGGATTATGGATTCTGGTGCTTCTTCCCATGCTATCTCATGCCCACATATGGTCAAGAATCTACAAAAAGGTAACTTTGGTAAAGTTCGTTTAGCCGATGATCAAATGCTTGATATTACGAGTATTGGAGATGTAGACTTGAAGACCTCATTGGGAACTATATGGACACTGAAAGATGATAGGGTTATTCCTAATTTGAGGAGAAAGTTGATTTCAGTTGGTAAATTGGACGATGAAGGGTTTAATGTTCACTTTGGGGGTGGACAATGGAAAGTGATCAAAGGCAACTTAGCGATTGCCAAAGGAAAGAAGAAAGGCACTCTATACATGGCAGAGATTCATGCCGAAGGTGTTCATGCCATGACCACCAATCCGAGTCCATTTAATTTATGGCACAACCGACTCGGACATATGAGCGAGAAGGGATTGAAGATGTTGGCTTAGAAAGGGAAGTTTCTAGACTTGAAGAAAATGGAAACTGAATTTTGTGAACCTTGTGTTCTTGGAAAACAAAAGAGGTTTACTTTTGTGAAGACAAGGAGGACACCGAAAGCTCAGAAGTTGGAGCTAGTCCACTCGGATGTATATGGACCAACTTCAGTTACATCTCTAGGAGGCTCGAGATACTATGTTACCTTCATCGATGATTCAACATAAAACAAAAGAGGGTTACTTTTCTTAAACATAAATCTGGTGTATTTGATGCTTTTAAGATATGGAAATCTACTGTTGAAAATGAAACTAATTTGAAGTTAAAGTGCTTAAAGTCGGACAATGATGGTGAATACATAAGCAAACAGTTCACTGACTATTGTGCCAAGGAAGGGATAAAGATGATCAGGACAGTTCTCGGAACTCCTCAGTAGAATGGTGTAGCTGAGAGAATGAATAGAACTCTAAATGAGAGGGCTAGAAGCATGAGGCTGAATGCCGGAATGCCCAAGACATTCTAGGCCGATGCAGTTAACACTGCAACCTACTTGATCAATCGTTCACCAACCGTTCCCTTAGATTTCAAGTTGCTTGAAGAAATGTGGCAAGGAAAGGAGGTAAGTCTCAAACACTTGCGAGTCTTTGGTTGTAGTGCTTACGATGTGTTAGAAGTTGGTGACAGGGATAAGCTAGACTCAAAGTCCAAGAAGTGCACATTCATTGGTTATGGGTCAGAAGAAATGGGTTACAGGCTTTGGGATAATGAAGGCAAAAAAGTAATCAGAAGCAAGAAAACGAATTGTACAAAGACAGAAACACCAAAGGACCAGAAGTTCAGAAAGAATATGCTGAATTTGAAACTGGTGAAACAAGAAAAGAAGCTTCAGTTGACATTCCAGAAAATGGGAATGAGTCAAGCGATAGTGGGAGCTTAGGGGATGATTCTAGTAATGATTCGGAGGAAGAAGAAGCTAATCCTTCAACTCCAAACTCCCCAAAAACACCTCAAGTTCAACCAAGAAGGTCGAGTAGAGCCACTAGACAGCCAAACAGGTACTCATCATCAGTCAACTACATACTTTTGACAGAAAATGGTGAACCCCAGTGTTACTCTGAAGCTATGGGGTTGAAAGATTCATTGTAGTGGGAGCTTACAATGAAAGATGAAATGAAGTCGCTTGAGAAGAACAAGACCTGGCACTTGATAAAGCTTCCATCTGGGAAAAAGGCTCTTCAGAACAAATGGGTTTTCAGGGTCAAGGATGAACATGACGGTACCAAACGGTACAAAGCAAGATTAGTAGTCAAGGGATTTCAATAGAAAGAGGGAATTGATTTCAATGAAATATTCTCTCCAGTGGTGAAGATGACTACCATCAGACTTGTTCTCAGTATTGTAGCAGCAGAAGGCTTGCATCTAGAGCAACTAGATGTCAAGACAACTTTTCTACATGGTGACCTAGATGAAGACATTTACATGACACAGCCAGAGGGTTTTCAGGTTAAAGGCAAAGAAAACTTGGTGTGTAAACTGAAGAAGAGTTTGTATGGTCTAAAACAAGTACCCAGACAATGGTACTTGAAGTTTGATAACTTCATGGGAAGAATTGGTTACAAGAGATGTGACAATGACCATTGTTGTTACATCAAGAAGTTTAAGGGTTCTTATATCATTCTACTACTCTATGTAGATGATATGTTGATTGCCGGTTCAAACATGTCAGAGATCAAGAAGTTGAAGAGGCAAATGTCTGAAGAATTCGAAATGAGAGACTTAGGAGCTGCAAACCAAATACTCGGGATGAGTATTTTCATAAACAAAGATGGTTCTTTGACACTATCTCAAGAGAAATACATTGAGAAAGTGTTAGAGAAATTTAACCTTAAAGATGCCAAGATCAGAAGCACACCTTTGGGAAGTCACTTTAAGCTTTCTAAAGATCAGTCACCCAAATCAGATGAAGATAAAGAAGAAATGGCTATAGTTCCGTATGCATCTGCAGTTGGTAGCCTCATGTATGCAATGGTATGCACGAGACCAGATATAGCTCATGCAGTGGGAGTTGTTAGTCGGTTTATGTCCAATCCGGAGAGAGAACAATGGGAAGCACTTAAATGGCTGCTAAGGTATTTGAAGGGGACTTCAAAAGTGGCATTTAATTTTAAAGGGGAAAATGTTATTCTGGAGGGTTTTGCAGATGCAAACCTTGGTGGTTGCAAAGAGTCATACAAAAGCACCACCGGATATGTCTTTACAGTGGGAGGCATTGTGGTAAGTTGGATGTCCAAACTACAGAAAAGTGTTGCCCTTTCAACCACAGAAGCAGAGTACATGGCAGTTGCTGAAGCAAGCAAAGAGCTTATATGGTTGAAGAACTTTCTCAACGAACTTGGAAAAGAACAAGATGATTGTGCATTATTCTGTGACAATCAAAGTGCAATTCATCTTGCAAAGAATCCTGTCTTCCATTCGAAGACAAAGCACATACAACTAAGATATCACTTCATCAGAGAAAGAATTAATGATGGCACTCTGAAGTTGGAGAAGATCAAAGGAACTAAAAATCCAGCTGATATGTTTACTAAGGTTGTCACCTTAGAGAAGTTGAAGCTTTGCATTGTAACACCCCGAAAACGGGTTTGGTAATCAAACCACGTTTATATTAAAAGACGGGTAATTTACCTTTAGTGGTAAAAGTAACCCGGTGAATATTTGGATTATTAAATAAACAAGAATTTACTAACTAGGAATTTTAACCTAGTTAGCTAATAGTCTAGAGATAACTTATAATATGGTTAAAATTAGCCAAACTATGAGTTATACAAAAGTGGAGGGACCTAAGTTGTAGAACTAGAAACTAGAATTTAATAAAACAAATAAAAATAAACCAAACACCCCAATTAGAGGTGTCTGGTGGATCAAAGAAGAGAGCAGGTCGATCCCCACTCTTCAAAACCCTAGAACTTCACTAAACTTGCAAATTGAAGGTCCAATTCAGTTCAAAATCGAAATTAAAGCATGGATTATTGATCCTCATCACAAGAGGATTAAAAGGTATGTAAAATTTAATGAAAACTCTTAGCTTGAAATTCTCATGAAATTGGGAATTTCTGAATTTATGGTTGCATGTGTATGTTATGATGCTTTAGGAACAACTATAGTGTCTAGGGACAAACCCTAGACAAACACAAGCTGAAATCATGTGAAATTTTAGTGAAAACTATAATCACCATTGTAGGTGATTAGTGAGTTATGTGAAATTTGATGAACACTAGGAAATAGATTGTTGATCTAGTGTAAATTGATAATTTTGAAGTGATTTCAGAAATTATAGAAGTTAACCACTTTGTAAGATGGTTGATTTATGTGAAATTAGGGCTAAGAGATAAGCTAGAGACTTGATAAATAAACATGCAAAATTCTGCCCTTAAAGTGTTTGTTGAAATGCCTCAAAGAAGGTTCGAAACTAGAATTTTTGTAGTTAAAACACCTAGTTGTGATGTTTTGGCTATTATGCAAAATGTGATTAAAAAAAAAGAGTTCCAAATGTGATGAACGTGGTTCGAACTTTGGTTAAAACGGTGGTCTAAAGATAACGCCTACCGGGTAATTAATGAATGCTAGAACTAGTTGATGAACTCGAATATGCAATTAGTATACTAATGGGCATTTGACTTTTAAAAAGTCAAACTGACCTATAATTAGATAAATGGTAAATTTTGATATGAAATGTGTAAGGTGGAATAATCGTATTAAATTATGATTAAACTAACCACCTTGAAAACGAATGATGATAGTTTGACGCGTAACAAGCTAGGTGGAAGCTTGATGAGGGAGCGGATCAAACGAATCAAGAAGGAAAGGAAAAGCGTAGTTCGGATGAGAGGTAAGTAAAACTTACACCGTTTATTTTTGTAGAATACATATCTATTCTATAAGTCATCAATATGATGGAGATAATATTCGAAATATGGTTTCCGACACGAAATGATTTGGGTCGGAATATAAGATAAAATGGGTTTTCGAACGGCTACTTTATAAGTAAGCCAAACCTAGTAAAAAGAATAAAAAGGGATCAAATGGTAATATTAATACCATTTGACAAATAACGACTAATAAGTGTATGTCGAGTCTCATGCTCGTAGGATGAACGGCTCATGAATTAGCGAAGCTATGGAATAACAAAATAAGTCAAGACAAGGTATTAAAACGGGTCAATACGTTGATCCGAGCCAGGTACGCATAATTAGGTTGTAGTTGAAAGTGCTATTTGGTCGAATAATTAGTGAGAATCCTTCGTCACAAAAGAATGACCAAAATCGACCAAAACGCCCTTGTAGGCTAAATAAAACAAACAACCCTTAAAGGTTGTTTGGAAACAAATTTTTATGATTTGATGGACACTTGGAATAAGTATAGAAGTGGAAGACGTAATATGTTAGTCAAATGGCTCTATTTGAGTCTTTGCCGTAAAATAACGATTTGAAGGGTGATTTTTGGTACATATAAATCACCACATTGAATCCACCACAAATATAGTTGTGGTGGAAGATCCTTTGATAAGAAATGTGGACATATGTATTTGGAAAGGAATGAAAGCAATTGGTGCTTATAATATGCTTAAATCCCTCAAATGGGTCAAAATAAGCATATGGGTGAAAATGGGTTAAAGAAGGTATATAATTCTATAATCGGAACCTAATATATTAGACATTATTGAATTTATTAGGTTTGTAAGAAATAAGGGTCAAACAAACTTGTATGTTTGACAAAATCACAAACGGGTCAAATTTTGGTAAAAGAGTAATAAGCCGAAGACTTAAAAGTCTTAAATTTTATCAAGCCGGATGTCGGATTTTAACTCCATATGATGGAAAATCAAATTTCAAACACGTAGGAAGAAACGGTAGGTCAAACGGATAAGCGGTTTGAAAGATACGAATGTTTTCGTGTCAAATTACGGCAAAATGGAAAAGATGGATGCAGAGTCCACCGTAACTTACGGTGCCACCGTAAGTTACGGTGGAGTTGATTTGGGTTACGGTGCTAATCTACTGTTGTACGGTAGGGAATTGTTAATACTTGAGCCACCGTAACTTACGGTGCCACCGTAAGTTACGGTGGAGATCAGAAATAAGTTATTGTTTTTGGGTGCAAGATATCAATGTTGGATTTTTTTAAATTTCCTCATTATACTCACTATTTAATTATCAAAACTGACCTTTAAGTTGGTTTTGATCACAGGTGAATGTCGAGAGTCCCGGATGAAGATCAAGCGTTGAGCAAGAACCGAACACACGTTAAACAAAGCTTCCGCAACGTTGTTTTGTCGTTATTTTAAACGGCGAATAAAATTTCATTATGTATATTACTTAAATTGTAAAAGTTTTTAACAAACCCGCATTTTTGATGTATATGTAATCATTAATCACATGATTATTTTCGCAAAATATACGTTAAACCTAGATTTATAATAACGGGTGTTACAAGTTGGTTTCAGAGCCTTGGTTTAAGAGATTCAAGTATGGCGGAAAGCTATGCTTGGACTTAAATCTTATGCTCTTAATAAAGAATTGGTGTTCGGTTCAAGGCTTGATCGCAAATCCGGTAAGTACATGTATGTTAATAGTTTAGCATTCTAAGGTGTTGTAAACAACACATAGGGCTATCGTGTGATACACGTTACCCCAATTAAAATGATTGATATAGTTGACGAAAAGACGCGTGTTGACGCGTATAGTAGAAAGAGCCTTGTATTATAATACGGGCGATTATTGAAGTTGACGTTACTAACTTTTGTGAATGTTTTAATTGAAGGACACTCGCGTTTGAAGACGACGAGAGTCAAACGAATCGTGGATATGATGATGGAACGGTCCGAAGTATGACAAGAGGAGCATGCTCACCGAGGACTAAATTGCGTAACGACCGCGAACAAGGGTAATGGCAAGAAAGCCCGTTAAGGCAAGCATTACCAGGTGCACATTTTAAATATAATTACACAAATAGTAATATGCAACAAATATGTAGAAATTGAAAGTTGCATATGTAGATTAAAAACTTGGAAAAAACCCGAATAGAAAATGTGTTCGGGATATTGTTTCCAAGAGAAACAAATAGAGGCATTACTTACATAGGGCGTGATGTGAAAACTATAAAAAGGTCATGCGTGTCATGTGTTAATCGCTTACTCTGGCCAAGTAAGTGGTGGCATATGATACCATGAACTTCTTATGGCGGACACGTTTACATCCGATGTAGTAAGGGCGGGGTGAATGGGACTAATTAAAAAGTACCCAAATGAATCAGATAAGCAAAACATTTGATAATAATGTAAACGCACAACCGAGTGACGGAAGCGTATTACATTAGGATAATGAGCCCGAGTGAAGGGACAAAGAAGCATGTAAAACGATTTAGACAAGTATTGGGAAGGAGTGTACTTACACTCGAACCCAGAAAAGGCAAGCATGTAAAATGATTTAGACAAGTATTGGGAGGGAGTGTACTTACACTCGAACCCAGAAAACGCAAGCATGTAAAATGATTTAGACAAGTATTGGGAGGGAGTGTACTTACACTCGAACCCAGAAAACGCAAGCATGTAAAATGATTTAGACGAGTATTGGGAGGGAGTGTACTTACACTCGAACCCGGAAAATGAAAATATGTCCCTTAACGGGTCGTTTTTGTAAAACGTCAAACTTAAAGACAAAGTAGGAATATAAAAATGAAGCGAGGTCTTAATGCATACCGGGAGGGTTGCAATAATAATGACTTCGGTAAAACACCCGGTTGATGGGTAAGAATTAAACACATGCGTAAACCAAGAGACGTGAACGCGGGTTAAAAAAAAAATCAAAGGACTTGGATTACGAGTATGACTATAAAATCTCGTATATAGAAATTGTGAGTAAATATGTTCAACTATTCGAAGTCGAATGGGTTGAATAAAGAATAAAGTTGATTGTTTATAAGTGATAGATTTCACATTAATAGGTCAAACAGGTTGAATACAATATAACGCCGAATGGCACAAATGAGCGCTAGCCAGATAAAGGTAGCGTTAAATGCAAGAGAATAATGAGCCCGGTAATGGGATATAACCAAATAAGAATATATGCAAATCAAATAACAGTAAGCATAAGAAGAACTGACGCATAAATGACGTGAGAAGTCATAAAATCGGAAAATTGTCCGAAGAAAACAATTATAGCCATGAAACTACAATTAAGGTTAACGAGACCTAAGCTTGAAACTAAACGATTCTTCGAACAAAAACGGGGTGCCTTGACACCAAACATGTATTTTAAGAATGACATGAGTAAGGAGTGATCTACGTGATCAACATAACCTTTAGGGTTATAAACAAATGAAAGATCTACGGGACTAAAACGACCCACGGGTCATGATTAGAAAGAAGTTATAAGGACTTCGCCTTAAAGAGGTGAAAGTCTAATCAAAATAGCCCATAAGGCTAAGTGATAAAAAAACCTATGGGTTACTTAAACAAAGCGAGGGAACCAGTTGAGAATCCTCGCGTAAAACAAAGACTGGAAAAGAGTAAATGTCAAGTCGTCAAAATTGTTTGACATAAATTAAAGATAAAACGTTAAACAAAAACTTCAAGTTTTAGTAAGAAATAATGTTTTTACAAATATAAATTCTGATAGGAATTTAAATAGTAAGCATGAAGGATACAAGACTTGACACTAATAGGCGCAAGACGATATATTCGAAAAAGTGATGTTTTCGAAAATGAAAGGTTGATATGAATTAAACATGATGTGACACGATCACGGTCAAGAAATGCAATGTGAGGTAGAATAACATTATAACCAAGCGAGCGGTAAAAGTAACTGGACTAATAAGTCTAGTTAGTGATACCGGTTAAGGTTAGCAATTCAAATCAAGAAATTTGGTTTGCTTGTAAGCGAGGGATTCGGTATAACTAAACCGAATGAATAAATCTGAAAACAAAAGAAATTATTGCTGAAAGTGAAATATTTCACTAAAGACCTTTAAACGGGTTAAAGTAACGGATTCATAAATAATTCGATATTATATGAAAGCAATGGATATCGCTAAGTTAACTAAACTAGTGGAAATAACGAGACTACGTTATTTCAAGTTGCACTATGTCGTATGAGTTAAGTAGACAATTAGTAACCAAAAAGATGTTATCATACTTTTCTGGTAATACTAACTATTGGATAAAAGTATAAGTAATGTGTAAAAGATTTCGCGGATCGAATACATTGAGTTAAACTCAATAAATTATGTAAGAAAAGGTTTCGAGGACGAAACCTCTTTAAGGGGGGTAGACTTGTAACACCCCGAAAACGGGTTTGGTAATCAAACCACGTTTTTATTAAAAGACGGGTAATTTACCTTTAGTGGTAAAAGTAACCCGGTGAATATTTGTATTATTAAATAAACAAGAATTTACTAACTAGGAATTTTAACCTAGTTAGCTAATAGTCTAGAGATAACTTATAATAGGGTTAAAATTAGCCAAACTATGAGTTATACAAAAGTGGAGGGACCTAAGTTGTAGAACTAGAAACTAGAATTTAATAAAACAAATAAAAATAAACCAAACACCCCAATTAGAGGTGTCTGGTCGATCAAAGAAGAGAGCAGGTCGATCCCCACTCTTCAAAACCCTAGAACTTCACTAAACTTGCAAATTGAAGGTCCAATTCAGTTCAAAATCGAAATTAAAGCATGGATTATTGATCCTCATCACAAGAGGATTAAAAGGTATGTAAAATTTAATGAAAACTCTTAGCTTGAAATTCTCATGAAATTGGGAATTTCTGAATTTATGGTTGCATGTGTATGTTATGATGCTTTAGGAACAACTATAGTGTCTAGGGACAAACCCTAGACAAACACAAGCTGAAATCATGTGAAATTTTAGTGAAAACTATAATCACCATTGTAGGTGATTAGTGAGTTATGTGAAATTTGATGAACACTAGGAAATAGATTGTTGATCTAGTGTAAATTGACAATTTTGAAGTGATTTCAGAAATTATAGAAGTTAACCACTTTGTAAGATGGTTGATTTATGTGAAATTAGGGCTAAGAGATAAGCTAGAGACTTGATAAATAAACATGCAAAATTCTGCCCTTAAAGTGTTTGTTGAAATGCCTCAAAGAAGGTTCGAAACTAGAATTTTTGTAGTTAAAACAACTAGTTGTGATGTTTTGGCTATTATGCAAAATGTGATTAAAAAAAAAGAGTTCCAAATGTGATGAACGTGGTTCGAACTTTGGTTAAAATGGTGGTCTAAAGATAACGCCTACCGGGTAATTAATGAATGCTAGAACTAGTTGATGAACTCGAATATGCAATTAGTATACTAATAGGCATTTGACTTTTAAAAAGTCAAACTGACCTATAATTAGATAAATGGTAAATTTTGATATGAAATGTGTAAGGTGGAATAATCGTATTAAATTATGATTAAACTAACCACCTTGAAAACGAATGATGATAGTTTGACGCGTAACAAGCTAGGTGGAAGCTTGATGAGGGAGCGGATCAAACGAATCAAGAAGGAAAGGAAAAGCGTAGTTCGGATGAGAGGTAAGTAAAACTTACACCGTTTATTTTTGTAGAATACATATCTATTCTATAAGTCATAAATATGATGGAGATAATATTCGAAATATGGTTTCCGACACGAAATGATTTGGGTCGGAATATAAGATAAAATGGGTTTTCGAACGGCTACTTTATAAGTAAGCCAAACCTAGTAAAAAGAATAAAAAGGGATCAAATGGTAATATTAATACCATTTGACAAATAACGACTAATAAGTGTATGTCGAGTCTCATGCTCGTAGGATGAACGGCTCATGAATTAGCGAAGCTATGGAATAACAAAATAAGTCAAGACAAGGTATTAAAACGGGTCAATACGTTGATCCGAGCCAGGTACGCATAATTAGGTTGTAGTTGAAAGTGCTATTTGGTCGAATAATTAGTGAGAATCCTTCGTCACAAAAGAAGGACCAAAATCGACCAAAACGCCCTTGTAGGCTAAATAAAACAAACAACCCTTAAAGGTTGTTTGGAAACGAATTTTTATGATTTGATGGACACTTGGAATAAGTATAGAAGTGGAAGACGTAATATGTTAGTCAAATGGCTCTATTTGAGTCTTTGCCGTAAAATATCGATTTGAAGGGTAATTTTTGGTACATATAAATCACCACATTGAATCCACCACAAATATAGTTGTGGTGGAAGATCCTTTGATAAGAAATGTGGACATATGTATTTGGAAAGGAATTAAAGCAATTGGTGCTTATAATATGCTTAAATACCTCAAACGGGTCAAAATAAGCATATGGGTGAAAATGGGTTAAAGAAGGTATATAATTCTATAATCGGAACCTAATATATTAGACATTATTGAATTTATTAGGTTTGTAAGAAATAAGGGTCAAACAAACTTGTATGTTTGACAAAATCACAAACGGGTCAAATTTTGGTAAAAGAGTAATAAGCCGAAGACTTAAAAGTCTTAAATTTTATCAAGCCAGATGTCGGATTTTAACTCCATATGATGGAAAATCAAATTTCAAACATGTAGGAAGAAACGGTAGGTCAAACGGATAAGCGGTTTGAAAGATACGAATGTTTTCGTGTCAAATTACGGCAAAATGGAAAAGATGGATGCAGAGTCCACCGTAACTTACGGTGCCACCGTAAGTTACGGTGGAGTTGATTTGGGTTACGGTGCTAATCTACTATTGTACGGTAGGGAATTGTTAATACTTGAGCCACCGTAACTTACGGTGCCACCGTAAGTTACGGTGGAGATCAGAAATAAGTTATTGTTTTTGGGTGCAAGATATCAATGTTGGATTTTTTTTAAATTTCCTCATTATACTCACTATTTAATTATCAAAACTGACCTTTAAGTTGGTTTTGATCACAGGTGAATGTCGAGAGTCCCGGATGAAGATCAAGCGTTGAGCAAGAACCGAACACACGTTAAACAAAGCTTCCTCAACGTTGTTTTGTCGTTATTTTAAACGGCGAATAAAATTACATTATGTATATTACTTAAATTGTAAAAGTTTTTAACAAACCCGCATTTTTGATGTATATGTAATCATTAATCACATGATTATTTTCGCAAAATATACGTTAAACCTAGATTTATAAGAATGGGTGTTACATGCATAGCTTCAACTGGCCTTCAGGATAATTGAAGAGAAGGCCAGGTAACTAGGAATGTATTAAGATCAGAGTTTCTTACAGATATACAGATGCACAATTGAAGCACAGGTGAAGATTGTTCCGTGGCTTCAAGTAGGAGATTGTTGAGTGTGAAGCCACTCTTGTGGTTTGTCAAAGTAGTGACAGAAAACATGTGGGAAACATGCAACCATGTTTCTGGCCTGTCAAAAGAAGTGGCTGAAGACAACTGTGTGTTGATCCATTTCTTCTGCTGAATTAATTTCTTTGTTTGACAAATTCTTATCTAATTTCTATATAAGAGATCCATCTGTATTGTAATCAATGTCTCACAAGAAGAAAGAAATAAATCAATTGTAGTTACCCCGTGGACGTAGTTCAGAGATTAGACCGAACCACGTTAAATCTTGTGTCATTGATTGTGAGCTGAGTGTGTGTGACTCGTGGTCGTGTGTGTGCTCCGATCCTAACAGAAGGATCACAAACTCAGAAGCATTTAGAACATGCGGGTTTATAATTTATAACATGCGGGTTTTCGTTTGGCAGATAATAAAATGCGGAACTCAAATTGCGTACACATCGTACATTAAGGCTAATTGTACAGTGCACTTTCTCTCTCTATATATAGCAAAAAAATTATATTTCAAAAGTTATATTTTTATTTATATTAAAAATGAATATTATCTACTTTTTTATAACTACACATGTATTTAATTTAATTTAATGATGTTTATCCGATTATCAGTTTGTTTATTGGATTTAATTTAATAGAATTAGGAAGCCTAGTTATATTCGAATTGCATGGGTATGTATTTAATGATGTTTATCTGATTGATTATTGGATTTAGTTTAACATTGGAATTAGGAAGGCTAGTTATATTAGAATTGCATGGGCGTGTATATAAACCCGGTTATGTTTAGATTATTTTCAGTTTTCGTTTGTCGAGTTCCAAGTAATAGAAGTGGTTCAAAGTTTGAAGTAGCTGTACGATTGTGTTTGGTGATCGAGATTTGCTGTTGATAATTCCGGTTTAAGTTTTACAACTACTCCATGTCAGCAGATTCTCCGTCTCCGTCTCCGATGAGGGGCCAATCGCCAGATGACGAACTACTTGCCTTTAAAATCGTGCTACCCTTTGTTATATTATTCATCCTCTTGGCCGCCTGGCTCTACCGCCGCACCTGCACCCATATCGTTGATAGCATCAGATCAATAGCACCCAGTTCCAGTTCTAGTGGGCTTCCTGCTTCTGTGTTGGAATCACTCCCGTGGTTTATATACTATTGGAATCTGCCGGAATATTGTGCTGTGTGTTTGTCTGAGTTTGAAAACGGTGAGATGGGTCGGATTTTACCCAACTGTAAACATTGTTTTCATACGGCCTGTGTTGATATGTGGTCTAATAATTCAACGTGCCCGCTTTGCCGGTCCCGGGTTCAACCCCCTAGAGTTTGTACCTGAAACTGGCTCAAGTGCGTCACGTAGCTCTTTGTTTTAACACTGTGCGGAAAGGTTATGGGTAGATTCTCTTGGAAATTGAAAAAGATGGCTATACGTCGTGTATAGACCTATACGTGACGTATATAAAGTTAGGGTTTTGTGTGCAAATAGATATTTTGGTATGCAAATATATACACCCTTATAAATACTTGTATTTATAATTCTTAACCTATTCTAACTCAACTTTAATAAATAAATTAAGTTAATGTAATCAATAAATCTATTTCCAAACTTGCACCTTATACCTTTTACTTTAAAAAAGTGCTATAATCAACCTTTTACTTTAATTTTTTTTTTTTACCAAAATTAACATTTTGCATAAGACTATGGGGTATGGGGCGGGGTTGGGGCGTGGGTTGGAGAGAAACGCCCAAGTCACCACTCCGGGTGGGCTTGGGTTTGGGAGTGGCCCCTTGGGCGGGACTTTTAGCCCGGACGTTGTAAAGAACCTAACCTATACCGATCAAAACTGAATATATTGCTGTTGAATCACGTGAGGGAATCCCACTAGTTATTACTAGTGGGTTGGCATGTATCAATCACTAAGGCTCTTTTGAGGAGCGCAATCTAACCCGACATACCTTAAAAACTGATTATATTTGGGTATTATTATTATAAGTATGTAAATATTTAGTAATTATATACTTACGTATTTAAATAAGATAATATTACGCAATGTTGCACGTGTCACCAAAATTCTTTTGGAAAGCGCAATCGAATTTGAGATACGTTAAATACTAGTTATATTATTATTATAATTAATATTATAACTATCTAAATATCATGAAACCTGTAGACTAGTGTTTAAACAAGTTTAAGAAAGAAGTTTCGATAAAAGATAAACAAATTTTAACATTATAACGGCATCATTGCAAATTTATTCAATACCAAACAAAAAAAAGCTTAAGCTCTAGGAGAATCAAGTGTGATATCTCCTCTCATATGAAACTTGTCTAGTTGAAACACATGACACTTCTATTTATAGGCCATGACTCATGCGTTTGGGAGTTTCAAACACATGGCTATTACGTTTTAAATGTTTAAACGTAATATGTTTGACATCACCAAACGTATAGCCAACTTTCAAACTTATCATTCATATTTTTTTTTACTTTTAAACGTAATATGTTTGACATCACCTCCGCCACCCGCCGCCATCACCCTTCGCCACAACACCGACGCCATTGTCGACCATCGCCACCCTCCACCACCGAACACCAGCGTTACCGCTGCCACAACCCACTACCGTCACCGCAACCCACCGCCGTCATTGACTACCGCCACTCACAACTGCCACCCATCGCCGATTTTATTCCTTCTTTTCCTGCCCACAAAACACTATGATTCATTTCATTCCCACATGGTAACCAAACAAGACCATGGAATGGAATGATCCATTTCATTCCTTTGTCCATTACATTACCATGTCCAGTCCATTCTCTCGTCTATTCCATTACCCCATACCAAACAGACCCTAGGTGTTCTTAACTATCAGTTTAGAACTTTCAGGTTGTTTTATTAACATGTAAATTTGTAAGTAAGATATTAAGGAAAGTTGTTTTAATGTTCATCTAATGTAGCTCTAAATTTGTTATAAGCTACTAGAATAGTGATGATCCTCATAGAATCTTTTGTAAGACAGGTAAGAAGAATGTTTGATAATTTATCTTCTCTAGAGTATAACCTTTGACAATCAATCATGTTTCTTAATAACTTAACGTTTGTATTAGGATTTAGTTTAGTTACGCACACTCGTAGGTCATTCAACCAAATCTCAAACGTTATTCTAACACAGTACTAACTTTGTTAATAAAAGCTTTATTCCATTTAGAATATTGATTGATGCTAATGTTTTAATTAGAGAAGGTAAGATTGGTAAACTTTGCAGCATCCATTTCAATTTAGTTAGGGAGGTTAAATAATCATCAAAGTTAGTAGGTTTTTAAACCTAGATGATCTCCTTAGTTGATTCTTGGGTTTATTAGAAGTTTTATTTTTATGGATTAGCTCTACGTTAAGTTGCTACCATTTTTTGGATTCTAAGTGTGTAAGAGTTGGTGCAATATAGTGTACAACAGGTGTAATCAGAGTTAAATTTGGAGTAAAATATAATGACTCTCTTCCCTTGCTTCTCGTATTCCTTGCAAGTCATGATAAAGACTTTTACTACTCCTACTGACCTTAGACATCTTTAGGAACTCAACATTCTTAGAGTCAATATTAAAGACAAACAGATTCTAATCGAGAAACAAGCTAATGACGTTAGTCGTTGTAGTTTCCCTTTGTTTGAGGATTACTTTAGTTTTGGTAAGAAATCTGAGTGTCCACATTTAAGCAACAATGAAACTTTTATAAGAGTAGCATTAGAGTTTAATGAAACAAGTATTAAAGGAGTAGTATCTTGTACAGGAGGTGCAAATTGAGGTAATATTTAGTTTCCACTCCCCTACCTCTTGAAACTCTTGTAAGTTATTATAAAAAAAAACACTTAATATCCCTATGAATGCTACAAGAGAAGTTTCAATTACGTACGTGACGTGGGAACCTATCATATATATGTTAGACTTGATTTGATTTGATTTCCTTATTGTCTAGATGATGACTATCTAGATTTCACAACACTCAGTTTACTCAGTTAATTTACCATCACATAGAAATGATGCTGGAAAGTTGGTTAATTTAATATAATAATAAAAAATAGGTCTTTGTCATCGGATCTTTTATAATTTGATTAACCCTATTTACTATCGTGAGTCAACCTACTCTATGTCACCCAACAAGCAGTGGCGGAACCAGAAACTTTTAATTGGGGGGTCATAATGTGTGTATATATATACTATATCTACTAACGTGTAATAATAATTACTTTAATGGTGTAAAAAAAAGCCTCAAAGAAAATTAAAAATAAAAGAATCTTGACATTTTTTTATCTAAATTACACAATGTGACAAAGCGAAAATTAAAAAAAAGTGAAAATTCTAGTAAAATCAAATGAAAGAAATGCTCCAAACTAATATTTATAGATTATTATCATTATTATGATTATTATTATTTCATTTTATATTTAAAAACTACATTAAAGCATTTAAAAACTAACGATGTATGTTCAAAAAAAATTAAAAAGAAAAACTATTGGTCTACTGAGATTGACTGCTAATTTTCAAACTTTATTTTATTAGATAAGTTGAATGACAGAAACACCCTTCTTCTCAATATATCATCTTCTTCACATCAGTCCACCCACTTGCAGGTGTAAACTTTGAACAGATCGATCCGACCAACAATTTTTTATGCTTTTCTTCATTTTCGCTATAACCACCCTTCTGCTAACAATATTAGAGGTCAAAATACAAAAACCCACCGGCAGAAGAAAGAAAACGTACATGGTAGGCCGGTGGCCGGAGGGTCAACGGACCCTCCTGACCCCCCTGTAGTTCCGCCCATGCCAACAAGTTACTAGGTTTTGTCATCAACCGAACAAGTTGTAAAGTAAAAACTCAAAACACATGCAAATAGTTGAAAGAAACCAACACATCAATGTATTCATACAACATTGTCAAAGTAAAAAATACGTCCAAACCTGAGTATAAACTGAGAAACGTAAAAATCTAACTGAACCGTCCGCCTAAAGAAAGCCACGAAGAGCCTAGCCTTGCATCCGGTGTGTGTCAAAAATCCCCAAAAAATTGTTGCATCCCTCTCTGATGGCTGCCGTACAAAACTTCTCTCTAAAATTCTGCCATCAAACGTTTATTTATTCCCAAAGAATTGCACTAACTTTTCTTTTTAAATTGCATGTGTTGGTGCATATGTCTGTCGACTTCGTCTTGTATCGAGTCTTGTGATAGATTAGATAGATCAGGGCACGATATACGAGAAAAACGAGAAATGTATAGGTGTGAGCCATTTCGAACGAAATGGAAAAGCCATTTCGCACGAAATGGAGATGGCCATTTAGTGTGAGCCATCTCGTGCGGAATGGGTTGCCTATAAATACGTGCCTTGTTCATTTCATTTGTAACGTTTGGATTCCGGTAGCGAAGCTCTGCCGAAGTGTCTCCAGCATTGTAAAACGATCTGATATCAATACAAAAGACAATTAAAGTGAATCTAAGTGCAAATCAGCTGAAATAACTCCGATACGTCTGCTTCTGCCTTTCGTATTGGACGAGATCTCTTCTGAACGACTCGTTTGGTCGTGCAAACGATCCTACAAGTGGTATCAGAGCTCAGGAGGAAGAGTTCTTACCATTTCAACCGTTTTTCACCGGAAAATTTCTGATTTCTACTCACTTTCTTCACATTTTTTCAAAATTAAACAAGATTTTACGGATAAAATGGCTTGATTTTTGCATATAACGTGCAAAACACTGTTTTAACAAACCCTTGAAAGAATTAGACCTTAAATCGGCTTAAAACTTGATCAATTTTATCTAAAATTGTCCGATCGTGTGACGTCATCTCCATTTCGCACGAATTGGATATCAGATCGTTTGAACTTTGATCCATTTCGCACGTATTAAGCTTCCATTTTGCATCAAGTGTCCAATTCGCTTGAAATTGTTTCCATTTCGTACGAATCGGGAGAAGTAGTGCCATTTCGTTTGAAACTGCATTCCATTTCGCACGAAGTGGGTAAAAAGGGTCCATTTCGCTTGAAAGGTTCATTTCGTTTGAGCAGGTTCCATTTCGCTTGAAAGGTTCATTTCCTTTGAGCAGGGTCCATTTCGCTTGAAAGAATCCATTTCGTGTGAGAGTGCATTCCATTTCGTTTGAAAGACTGTTTTTGTGAACTTTTTGAAACCGAAACATGGATAACGAGTTCTACAATGCCTTTGCTACTCCGATGACTGTGACTCAGAGTACTATGCTAGAAAATGAAACGGGCACCACGCAAAAACCGGCTAAGCTTATGAGTATTGAGGAATATAGTGGGTGGGTAGAACGTTTTGAAAATTGGGTTCAAGCATATTACCTAGATGCATGGGAATATATTGAATTTCGATATATTAGACCAGTTAAGGACAACGGACAGAAGGTTGATATTAAAGATTTAAGTGTTGATGAGAAAAAGAAATACAAAAATGAAAAGATGATGGTTAGTCTTTTGCAGCAAGCTATTAAGGAAGAAATCTTGATTTTACTCCAACATAACGGAAGTGCACATTCAATATGGAAAAATCTAAAATCGAAGTTTGTTGGAAGTAAAGAGATGATCAAGAACAAAATGTCGCTTTTGAAGAAAGAACTTGATCTATTCCGTGGATTAAGAACTGAAAACACCAAGCAGATTATAGAAAGATATTGCAATTTGGTAATGAATATGAATAGATTGAACATCAAAAAAGATAAAGAAGAATTGATTGAAAAGTTGGCTGATGCGTTACCACAAGATGTTTGGGGCACGTATCTTATGATGTTGAAAAATAAACCCGAATTTGACAATCTAACACTGAGCGAATTTATTGAACAACTCGAAGCTCAAGAGATGGAACAACGAAAGATAGCGAGAATGAAGAACTATGATGGTGAACAAGGTATTGGTTTGTATTACAAAGGAAGTACTAGTGATAAGACCAACATTGCACCAAAGATTGAAACTGCTTTCAATGCAAAAAGCTCTTCTGGAGGTTCATCTCAAGGATCAAGTAGCAAAACGGAATTTTCTTCATATCCATCATTCGATCCAAATTTTTCAGCAACCAAGAGTGGCAAAGTGCTACAATGCAACATTGCGCTAAATCTTGAGAATGATCAAAATTACTCTGAAGAAGTAGCCAAAAGCCATATGTCTTTGTTGGTGACTGTGTTAGAGTCTTATGGGAGTTTAGTTGCAGGAAGGATCGGAAATCCAATGTTGACAAAAGAGGATTACGATCAGATTGATGCTGAGGAGATGGAGTTAATGGATATAAAGTGGCGTTTGGCTAGTGTGTTAAGAAGAGCTGAAAAGTTTAAACAGATTACGGGAAGAGATGATTTTCGTGATGCAAATGTTTCCACGTTAGGATTTGATAAATGTAAAGTTACTTGTTTTCATTGCAGGGAAAAAGGGCATTTCAAGCGAGAATGCACAAACCGCGAAGCAAGTGGAGCTCAAAATCCTTTCGAAAACAATGATTATTATCGGAAAGCGATTTATCATCAAGTTGCTCAACAACCGTATCAACAATCGCCAAAAACTTCACATGCAAGGAAGGAGATTGAAGAACCAAAGAAAGCTTATCTAGTTAACCAAGAGGATGAAAGATTGCCAGAAGGTTTTAGCTGGGACAAATATTGTCCAAATGAAGAGATTTTAAAGGCTAAAGCTTTTGTTGCTCAAGTTGTTGAAGATAGTGCTGATGATAATTCGTATTGGGCAGATAGAATGAAAGAGCACTTAAAATATCTAGCCGAGAGATATGCTGAAAAGGCTCGAATGGCAAAGAAGAAGGTTGAAAATCAAGATGATCGTGATGATGATAATTCGTATTATGCAGAAAGAATGAAAGAGCATTTAAAATTTCTAGATGAAAGAGATAAAGAAAGAAGAAAAGATAAGAATGATGAAGAAGAGGTTCGTATGATAAAGAAGCAGGACAAAGAAATTCCAGCTTTCGAGATTAAAAAGGAAGCTGATGCAGAAAAGGTGTTTGAGAATTGTGAAAACTGTGAGACTCTGAAAAAATACAACAACGAGTTGATTCACAACATGAACAGGTTGAAAGAATCGTATGATGTCTTAAACAAAGCCATGAATCAATATAACGAGTCAAGCAGTGAACAAGCTACAACCATGAAGACACTCAATGGAGCAAACATGATAAAGCAGGAAATGGTCAAATATTACATTGATATGTGTGCTGAGCTTGTGTAACACCTCGCAAAAATCATGTCCAATATAGTATCAACACGTGTCTTGGACTTTAAACGTGTAACGGATTGATTATGAGGGACTAAAGTTGACAAACGAAGAAAGTATATGTATACAAGGATACAAAGTGTCAACATTTGATAATTATGCCTTTTAACAACCCTACACGATGTTTATACCCTAAAACGAATGTATCATGAAGCGTGTGAAACCGTTTGTGGAAGAAAGTGAAAGTTTACAAGACGCGAGGGTTAAAAGTATCAACATGTTTAAGTTATACCTCTGAGTGACCTTTTAGTGAACCCGGAGCCTTGTAACGATTAATTATACTCCCAAGAATAAGTGGTAAAAAATTTCACGAGGTTTCGATATCGTATGAGAAAGATACATTAACTTTCGTAATTAAGGGGTTAAAAGCGTCAACGAGGCAAAACTTGTGTTTTCGGTTATCGTTTAACGAAAACGGACCTAATGATGATTGGTTATATCTCATGGATCATAGAAATATAAATTTCATGGGTTAAAAGTGCCTAAAATGGAAGAATTTACGCTTTAGAAAGTCTAGGGGGTGAAAGTGTCATTTTTAAAACTTGTTTACTGGTCCCCCTACTTGCTGGCGTCGCGCCACCACCTAGGCACACCTCCGTCGCACGACGCGACGGACTGCCAGCTCAGAAAAAGTCTGTTTAACGTGTCAACTTGCATGTTTGCTCGATTCAGCGAGTTTGCCACCCTCTAGCTCCTTGATACACGTCCCTTAACACTTGTATTCATCCCTGGAGTTGCCATAACACCTGTAGCCATGTCCTTGAACCTTCCTTGGCTATAAATAAGTCCAATTGTTGCAACTTGTGAACTCACATTTAAGCACTTCACTTGAAAAGCTTCTAAACACTTGTTCTGGAGATTCCTGGAGCTCAAGACCACTTTCTAAGGATCCTTAGTCGTGCATAGGACTTCAGTAAGTGTCCTTAACCTTTCTTAATTCAGTTTTACTTAGTTTAATAGCTTAAAGTCAAACCGTCGTAATTAAGGTTTGACTTCGTGATTAATCACAAATTGTCCAGTCAAATCTCAAATTGAAAGTACCTATAAGTTAGTAATTATGTGGGTAATAAACCCTTAAAAGGGCACCCTCTGATTCCCACTCTAACTAGGTCAATTGTCGGGTCAAACTTGATTATAAAAAGTCAACAGGAAGCTAATTTTCGCATAAACACATAATTAACAATGTGGAAGCTATGAAACCTGTTTTATCACTTGTATAACTTGGTAATTAATGTAAGAACATGTCTAAGCATGTTCAACCCGACAATTTTCAGTATTAGTTCGGTTCGGAACCGAAAGTCGCATAAGTGGACTTTTGCTTTGACTTTCAGTTCTGACCCATTAGAGCATATTTTAGAAATGCCTTAGAGCTTTATTAGGACCAGGTTACATGCTTTGTGATTATACAACTTGGTTTGTTAATTATCCGATTCATATGCATGTTTCCGTTATATGCCTTAATATTGACCATAATGCCCTTTTGACCTTAAAACAAGAATTTTAAAAATGTGAGAGGACAATAATCTTTATTACTGATTTATAAACATGTCCCTAAATTTTCACATCAGTTTGAGGTCTAGATTAAGAGTTATGCTCAATAGCGTAATTAGAAAGCTTTTTATTAATTAAACGACGTAATTAGCATATAGCCTATCTAAACCAATTTTTTATACCAAACTTTTTACCCACTGATGTTAAATAATATTTTGGGATTTTTGAAGATTTTTATTTATTTTTAGGCTGAGCATAACATAGGGTTAGACCTTTGATTCGGTAATTGTCGGATTTGCCCTATAGGCCTATAAAATGAGTTTTACAAATCATTTTGATACCAAACCTTTTTCTACTGATCTTATATGATAAATAGAATATCTTAAGCCTTATGGAATAATAAAATATCAGCTTTCATTAGAAAACCCGGAAATCGCTTAAAACCGCCTTTTTACGCGTTTTAAACGCATAGTATGTATTAAGACTATTTTAAATATATTGGACTTGATACCTACTGATATTGTTAGTAAAGTTTTATATTTTAACAGTAAGCAAAAGTTTTAAACTCAGATTCCCTATTTTGACCTTTAAAACTTATGTGAAATTACCAAAATGCCCCTACGGTGCATAGTTTAGTTATAAAAGGTAAATTTCACCTATATACCATACCCTACTGTTATGACTTATAAAAATAAGTATTTTTACTGAATACATCAGACCTGAAACTTAGATTTATATTTAAACTCTTTTATAACCTTTAAAATGACCGAAATACCCCTTCGGGGCATAGTTTGAGTTTAAATTCATTTTGGGCATAATGGAAGGTATCCTACTGATATCACAACATATTTAAGGCATATTAACTCAGGAAACCTGTTCATGAATCGTTTGGTTACCCGTTACGCATTATTCGCGTTCGGTGCGGTTTATGTAACTAGTTTGCATAAATTGACCGAAACGGGTCAAACCATATCATTTTTGTCTCAAGATCCAGAATGTGTTTAGTTTACCCATATTATACAAGTATACAAGCTTGTCGGGTCTAAACCACATTCTAGTTCGGTCTTCGCTTAATCGTGCGTTTTGAACCGTATATCTTCCTTTGAAACTAACCGGTCTAAGTTTAGACTTAATTAAGACCCGTTAGGAATCTAATAGGTTATTAAAACCTTCGTTCTAGATTAGGAGCCCGGTAAAAGGTACTTGCACTCGCTGTTTGTGAATTATACTTGCTCAGGTAAATACTTTTAACTTATTTTCCCTACACGGGCTTGGGATACGGTATTATAATAATACCGCTTGGTCGGGTGTGTAGTCATTTAAATCGGTTTGTGATTAATGTATTTACATAACTCGTTTTAATCTGTATTATTTGGTGTATGGCCTTTGGGGGTTAAATGACCATGTCCCGGATATCCTTGGCATCATTCAAAGAAATGGCCACGACCTAAGCACGGGGTGTAGGCATACACCTGACAGTTGCATTATGTAAAAACTGGTAATCAACTTAAAGGAATTAACCTTGTGGGCATTATACCTGTGGCGTGTCAGTTAATCTTGTCCGGCTTTTCTAACCGGCCCTGACGGACGACAAATAAGTAAAACTGTATACAAGATTATTTTTAAATAATTGTCCCAAGTTATAAAAGATATTTTGTGCCTTGTGCATTCAAATTAAATTTTCTTAAACTCTTTTCAAAATGAGTCCGTTAATTGTATTTACCAGTGTAAACTGACGTATTTTCCAAATAGGCTAAGTGCATGTACTAGAAGAAATAGGCTGGCTACTCATGGCATCATTAATCAAGTCATGCAAGCTCTAGATATTAAAGTCTGTTGAACAATAATCTTTTTATCTTTTGATCCGCTTGTGGATCCTTTATAGTCCATTTGTAATACTTTGATATTACTTTTTATTCGGTTTGTAATGTTATTCATCTTTCGCTTCCGCTGTGCATTTAAATTGTGTTGTTTGACTATGATGATATCAACTACGTCACGATACTCCCCACCAGGCCCACCGGTAATACATGGAAATATCAGGGTGTGACAGGTTGGTATCCGAGCCAACATTGAGGTAATTAAACACTAGCCTTTTGTGTTTAATCTCAATGACACAGTTTGCACATTTCTCGACTTCCGAGTCTAGACAAAGAACTTAGGACTAATCCAAATTGTTTTTATTTCTAACTTTGTCCTTTATATTTCTTTGTTGTCCTTTTGTTTGTTTTGACAGGACCTACTACAATGCCGCCAAGATTCCGAGGTAGGGGAAGAGGCAAGGGTCCATTCGTCGCCCCCAATGATCACGAGGCCGGGCCTTCACACCGGCGAACACCATCCGACACCCTAAGCAGAAGTCCTCAAGAAAACGGGAGGACCCATGTAGAACCCGCAAGGCGCTCAGTCTCGCTAAGCTCCTCACCATCTTACCAAAACTCTTACGGGCCTCAGTCGGAGAACGAGCCCCACAACTCCCATCACTCCTTTATACCCCTACAGAGCCACAACTCACACCACTCACCCTTCAATGACCCAACACCCTATTTCCAGAGCCGGTTCAACCCGGCATACCTAATTAATGAACCAATGGGTTATAACCCGTTGGGACCGGAGGACCATTTCTCCATGGATATGGACAAAGATCCGGAACCTGCCCAACCACCAACCGGGATGCCTACTCCCCCCATCGAGATTTCGGATAGGTCACCCTTTCTTGGATCACCTTATAGTGGTCCCGACAGCTACGAGGCGAGGTTTAACCAAATCGACTGGGCGTTTACTCCCAGTTACCACAACTCACCACAGCAGCAGCAGCAGCAGCCGGATCCCTCGGAGGATTCGCGCTTTGTAGAGATTACTCCGCCACCACCACTAGTGCAGCAACAGCCTCCGGAGCCACTGAGGCGCAGAAAATCAACCGCACGGATGTCCGTGCGAGGGGGAGTCTGGATCAGCACCCCTCAGCATTCGAGTGGTAGTCATTACCCGCCACTATATGAAGACCCACAAATGGGTGGGCCTTCTAACCCCGTTTCTGAGGTGCAGTCTGCACCGGTCGCACCGCCACCAGTGGGTTTTGATAACCCAATCCCTGCATATACCAGTGCAGCGGCATACAACCCTTTCGAGCAGCCAGCCCATACCAACTACAACTACGCTGAAGTTGACCCTTACCTCGTGGCGGCAAACTACAATGCACTTCATCCCGAGGGGCCCTTTGGAGTCCCATATCAAGCTGGATATCCACCCTATGGGTATCAACAACCGCCACCTCCTCAACCTCCGCAGTATCAGCAGCCCCCGCAGCCGCCAGTGATATTGCCACCGCAGCATCAAGAGATCCTTCAAAGGTTGAGTCAGGTGGAGGAGGAGGTTCGGGAAGAGCGTAGGCAAAACCGATGAATTTTCAAGGGTCTGGCGAACTTAATCAAGGGGAAGACCAAAAAGGGTCATTAAATCCTTTATTTGTTTATTTGTATTTCTTTAATGTTTAATCAAGTCCCTGCGTGGACATCTGTTTCTGTAATCAGTCCCTACGAGGACTTGTATTTCCTGTTAGCCCCTGCGTGGGCATGTCTTTTCTGTTTAGCCCCTGCGTAGGCAAGTATTTCTGTTAAGTCCCGTTTAGGGCAAAATGTGCTCTTTTTAAATTATTAGTGGCATGTTATCATTTAAAATTTATTTGTCATTATATGCATAAATGTAAAATGTATGAAATAAATAAATCTAAAAAATAACATTCCTTTTATAAGATCTACCATTATAATAAAATGACAAAATCTAAAAAGGACAAGACCTAGCCAATGTGTCATCTTAAGACTGGGCCAAGATGGTAGTTCCTAAATTAGATTCAGATCCTTATTAACATCTCAATTTATGATTTCTCTACATATTAAAAAGAATCTTAAAGGTAAAACCTAGCCACATGTCATTTTAAATATGGCCAAGATGGTAAAACCTATTTAAAAAGATTCAAACCCTTGTTAACATCTGAAAACATGTAAACACTCTTGGCAAAATGTGATTCTATAAAATCGCATGAGTCATCCTTAAATTGGGTTATTCCAATTTTTATTATTTATATAATCACCCATTAGGGATGAAGTGCCTACGGGCCATAATTAATGTCCTTTGAGACTAAAGACAGTGGTGGTCTACAACTCCCTGTCAAGAAAAGGTAATGAACTTTGATTCAAGCCTTAATGCTTTGATTCTATAAAATCATGGCTTATAATTTAAATTATCCTTATGACTTGGCCTTTTGTGCCATTATTAAATTTAATTATAACTAAGGATTATTAATGAAAAATCCTGAAAGGAATACTTAATAAATTAACCAATATGGTTCTTTAATACCATGGTTAATAAGTTAATAAGATGACAAATCTATTATAAACTTCTAAGAAGTCATTGTCATCATTTTATGTAGCAATCAGACTACATGGCAGAGTCTGAAGAAATCAACAGTCATCCAAGGGAGAATCGTGATACTACTAGGATCAACGTAACTGGTGCGGAACTACACGCATTGATTGATAATGTTGTTACCAAGGCCATAGATAGGCAGTTTAACGAGTCTAGCGGGACTCGATGCAGTACCCTATCCACACCGCATTCCAAACCTAAGACTCACTCTGAGGCTCGTAGTAAGCCACCTCCAAAACATGATGAATCAAGGAGGGATAACGATCATCTCTCCTCAAATCAGCATAGTGTTCCGTCAAAGAAGATTGAGCTCAAACAGGAACCACGTGGTAAGTCCTGTATATATAAGTATTTTATCTCCTGCAAACCCAGGGATTTCACTGGGGAAAAAGAAGCTATCGACTGCATGACGTGGTTAGACGAGATGGACACCGTAGTTGACATTAGTGGTTGTGCCGATAGGGATGTTGTGAAGTATGTATCTCAGTCGTTTAAAGGAGAAGCACTAGCCTGGTGGAGGTCACTAATCCAGGCTACTGGGAAGATCCCGTTGTACAATCTATCATGGGATCAGTTTGTTGCTCTCATCAAGGAGAATTACTGCCCTCAACATGAGGTTGAAAAGATTGAGTCCGACTTCTTATCGTTGGTAATGAAAAATCTAGATTGTCAGACATACCTTACTAGCTTTAATACCATGTCTCGACTAGTTCCATATTTGGTAACACCGGAACCCAAGTGAATTGCTCGTTTCATTGGGGGTTTAGCCCCAGAGATCAAGGCCAGTGTCAAGGCATCACGACCTGCAACTTTTAGGTCAGCAGCTGACCTATCTTTATCCCTTACCTTGGATCAAGGCCAGTGTCAGGCTAAGATCGCATAAGAACTCGAAGGAAGGTAAGAGAAAACGTGAGGACGATAACTCACGATGGTCTGAGAAGAAGATTAAGGGAACCACAGACCACAAGAAGAAGTTTGGGTCTGGCAAGAGTAGTCAGCAAGCAGATGAGAAGCCAAAGTGCAAAACCTGCCAAAAACGTCACTTTGGAAAATGCAGGTTTGAATCCAAGTCCCAGTCAAAACCATTTGCATGTGGGTTATGCAAATCCAAAGAGCACAAGACGATAGAGTGCAAGAAGATAAAGGATGCAACATGCTATAACTGTAACGAGAAAGGGCACATCAAGTCCAACTGCCCTAAATATGCCAAAAAGCCTGAAGAAGTCAAAAAGACCAATGCAAGGGTCTTTCGAATGGATGCACGAGAAGCAGTTCAGGACGATAACGTGATAACAGGTACCTTCCTTGTTAAGGATGTTTATGCAAGGGTGTTATTTGATTCGGGCGCGGATAAGTCATTTGTTGATGATAAGTTTTGTAAGTTGTTGAATTTCCTGTTAAAACCTTAAGAGTGAAATATGAGGTAGAATTGGCTGATGGTACCTTAGAGACAACCTCGACTGTGTTAGATGGATGTTTTATATCCATTAGGAACCACTATTTTCCGTTATCCTTACTTCCTTTGAAATTAGCCGGTTTCGCATAGTAATAGGCATGGATTGGTTATCTCATAACCAAGCCCAGATTTTGTGTAACAAGAAGCAAGTGGTAATCAAGACTCCGTATGGTGAGCCACTTACCATACAGGGAGACACTCAGTATGGGTTGCCTGAGCAAGTGTCTATGCTCAAGGCATCGAGGTGTTTGAAGAAAGGTTGTGTCATTTATATGGCACAGGTAACTATTGATGAACAGAAGCCCAAGGTTGAAGAAATCCCTGTCATTTCTGAATATCCAGAAGTGTTCCCTGAAGAACTACCTGGTTTACCACCAGATAGGCAAGTGGAGTTCAGAATTGACATTATACCTGGAGCAGCACCTGTTGCAAGAGCACCTTACCGGTTGGCCCCAACTGAGATGAAAGAGTTGAGAACTCAGTTGGATGAATTGCTGGCAAAATGATTTATTAGACCTAGTTCGTCTCCTTGGGGAGTACCAATCCTGTTTGTAAAGAAGAAGGATGGATCGATGCGTCTATGCATCGATTATCGCGAGCTTAACAAACTCACTATCAAGAATAGATATCCATTGCCCTGGATCGATGATCTGTTCGATCAATTGCAAGGGGAAAGTTACTTCTCTAAGATTGATTTAAGGTCAGGCTACCATCAACTGAAGGTTAAAGATGAAGATGTACACAAGACTGCATTTAGGACTCGTTATGGTCATTACGAGTTCTTAGTAATGCCTTTTGGGCTCACTAATGCACCAGCAGCATTCATGGACTCGTGAACCGCGTCTGCAAGCCCTACTTGGATAAATTTGTCATCGTCTTCATCGATGATATTCTTATTTACTCAAAGAATCAAGCTGACCATGAGAAGCACCTTCGTTGTATTCTTTCACTGCTTCAACAAGAGAAACTTTATGCCAAGTTTTCAAAGTGTGAATTTTGGCTTCGTGAAGTCCAGTTTCTTGGACACGTGGTTAGTGAGCGTGGTATCCAGGTGGATCCCGCTAAGGTTGAAGCTGTCATGAATTGGCAAGAGCCAAAGACGCCCACAGAGATTCGTAGCTTTTTGGGTTTGGCATGATACTATAGGCGATTTATTGAAAACTTCTCAAGGATTGCTGCACCCCTAACCTCACTAACCCGCAAGAATATCAAGTTTGATTGGGGTCCTAAGCAGCAAGAGTCTTTTGACATTCTTAAGCAGAAGTTGAGCAATGCACCTGTGTTAACATTGCCTGATGGAATAGAAGAATTTGTGGTTTACTGCGACGCATCACACACTGGTATGGGATGTGTGCTCATGCAGAAAGGCAAGGTTATTGCCTACGCTTCTCGACAGTTGAAGGTGCACGAGAAGAATTACACCACCCATGATTTGGAGTTGGGTGTCGTTGTGTTTGCACTAAAAATTTGGAGGCATTATCTATATGGTACCAAGTGTGTGATCTATTCTGATCACAAGAGCCTTCAACATTTGTTTAACCAGAAGGATCTGAACATGAGGCAGCGACGATGGATGGAGACACTGAATGATTATTATTGTGAAATCCGATACCATCCAGGTAAGGCGAATGTGGTCGCTAATGCTTTAAGCAGAAAGGAAAGGGTGAAGCCCATAAGAATCAATGCCAAGAGCATTGAATTAAAGAACCGCTTGAATGAAAGATTGTTAGCCGCCCAGAAGGAAGCTGTATTGGAAGCCAACTACCCGAATGAAAAGTTGGGAGTAACTGCTGAGCAGTTATCATATGGCAAGGATGGAATCCTAAGATTGAATGGACGAATATGGGTTCCAATCTATGGAGGACTTCGGGATGTTATCCTCCAAGAAGCCCACAGTTCTAAGTATTATGTTCATCCTGGAAGTGATAAGATGTACCAGGATTTGAAGGCAAATTATTGGTGGATAGGTTTGAAGATGTCTATAGCCACTTATGTGGCCAAATGTCTGAAATGTGCTCAAGTTAAAGCAGAACACCAAAAGTCGTCAGGTTTGCTACAACAGCCTGAACTTCCCACCTGGAAGTGGGAAATGGTGATTATAGATTTTATCACAAAGCTACCGAAGACAAAACGAGGAAATGATACTATATGGGTGATAGTGGATAGACTGACTAAGTCAGCCCACTTCTTACCTATAAAGGAAACACACAGCTCAGATAAGTTAGCTCAGCTGTACGTGGACGAGATTGTATCTCTCCACGGAGTGCCAGTGTCTATCATTTCTGATAGGGATACGAGGTATACATCGCATTTCTGGAAAAGCTTTCAGCAATCCCTAGGCACTCGATTGAATTTCAGCACTGCATATCATCCTCAAACGGATGGACAGAGTGAGCGTACTAATCAGACACTCGAAGATATGCTACGAGCTTGTGTTATTGACTTAGGAGGAAGTTGGGATGATCATCTTTCATTGATAGAATTCTCATACAACAATAGTTATCATTCCAGTATACAAGCTGCACCTTTTGAAGCCTTGTATGGAAGAAAGTGCAGAACGCCCGTTTGTTGGGCAAAAGTTGGAAATGTCCAACTCACAGGACCTGATATAGTCCTGGAGACGACAGAAAAGATTGTGCAGATAAGAGATCGTCTCAAAGCTGTCAGGGATAGGCAGAAAAGCTACGCAGATTTAAGGCGTAAACCTCTGAAGTTCGAGGTTGGTGACAAGGTGTTACTGAAAGTATCACCTTGGAAAGGGGTAATGCGATTTGGCAAGAAAGGAAAGTTAAGCCCAAGATATATAGGACCATTCGAGATCATCGAATGTGTCGGAACAGTGGCTTATAAGTTAAATTTTCCTGAAGAGCTCTGTGGTATTCACAATGTATTCCACATCTGCAATCTGAAGAAATGTCTAGCTGATGAATCACTAGCCAAACCGCATACGGATGTGCACATAGATGAGAGCCTGAAATTTGTTAAGAAACCTTTATCAATTGAGGATCGACAGGTTAAGAAGCTTAGAAGGAAGCATGTACCGATTGTAAAGGTTAAATGGGATGCCCGTAGAGGTCCCGAGTATACGTGGGAGGTAGAGTCCACAATGAAAGAAAAGTACCCATATTTATTTCAGTAAATCTCGAGGTTGAGATTTCTTTTAAGGGGGTGAGGATGTAACACCTCACAAAAAGCATGTCCAATATAATATCAACACGTGTCTTGGACTTTAAACGTGTAACGGATTGATTATGAGGGACTAAAGTTGACAAACGAAGAAAGTATATGTATACAAGGATACAAAGTGTCAACATTTGATAATTATGCCTTTTAACAACCCTACACGATGTTTATACCCTAAAATGAATGTATCATGAAGCGTATGAAACCGTTTGTGGAAGAAAGTGAAAGTTTACAAGACGTGAGGGTTAAAAGTGTCAACATGTTTAAGTTATACCTCTGAGTGACCTTTTAGTGAACCCGGAGCCTTGTAAAAATTAATTATACTCCTAAGAATAAGTGGTAAAAATTTCACAAGGTTTCGATATCGTATGAGAAAGATACGCTAACTTTCGTAATTAAGTGGTTAAAAGCGTCAACGAGGCAAAACTTGTGTTTTCGGTTATCGTTTAATGAAACCGGACCTAATGATGATTGGTTATATCTCATGGATCATAGAAATATAAATTTCATGGGTTAAAAGTGCCTAAAATGGAAGAATTTAAGCTTTAGAAAGTCCAGGGGTTGAAAGTGTCATTTTTCAAACTTGTTTACTGGTCCCGCTACTTGCTGGCGTCGCGCCACCACCTGGGCACACCTCCGTCACGCGACGCGACGGACTGCCAGCTCAGAAAAAGTCTATTTAACGGGTCAGCTTGCATGTTTGCTCGATTCAGCGAGTTTGCTACCCTCTAGCTCCTTGAAACACGTTCCTTAACACTTGTATTCATCCCTGGAGTTGCCATAACACCTGTAGCCATCTCCTTGAACCTTCCTTGGCTATAAATAAGTCCAATTGTTGCAACTTGTGAACTCACATTTGAGCACTTCACTTGAAAAGCTTCCAAACACTTGTTCTGGAGATTCCTGGAGCTCAAGACCACTTTCTAAGGATCCTTAGTCATGCATAGGACTTCAGTAAGTGTCCTTAACCTTTCTTAATTCAGTTTTACTTAGTTTAATAGCTTAAAGTCAAACCGTCGTAATTAAGGTTTGACTTCATGATTAATCACAAATTGTCCAGTCAAATCTCAAATTGAAAGTACCTATAAGTTGATAATTATGTTTGTAATAAACCCTTAAAAGGGCACCCTCTGATTCTCACTCTAACTAGGTCAATTTTCGGGTCAAACTTGATTATAAAAAGTCAACAGGAAGGTAATTTTCGCATAAACACATAATTAACAATGTAGAAGCTATGAAACCTGTTTTATCATTTGTATAACTTGGTAATTAATGTAAGAACATGTCTAAGCATGTTCAACCCGACAATTTTCAGTATTAGCTCGGTTCGGAACCGAAAGTCGCATAAGTGGACTTTTGCTTTGACTTTCAGTTCTGACCCATTAGAGCATATTTTAGAAATGCCTTAGAGCTTTATTAGGACCAGGTTACATGCTAGTATAACTCTCTGTGATTATACAACTTGGTTTGTTAATTATCTGATTCATATGCATGTTTCCGTTATATGCCTAAATATTGACCATAATGCCCTTTTGACCTTAAAACAAGAATTTTGAAAATGTGAGAGGACAATAATCTTTATTACTGATTTATAAACATGTCCCTAAATTTTCACATCAGTTTGAGGTCTAGATTAAGAGTTATACTCAATAGAGTAATTAGAAAGCTTTTTATTAATTAAACGGTGTAATTAGCATATAGCTTATCTAAACCCAATTTTTTATACCAAACTTTTTAACCACTGATGTAAAATAATAATTTGGGATTTTTGAAGATTTTTATTTATTTTTAGGCTGAGCATAACATAGGGTTATACCTTTGATTCTGTAATTGTCGGATTTGCCCTTTAGGCCTATAAAATGAGTTTTACAAATCATTTTGATACCAAACATTTTTCTACTGATTTTATATGATAAATAGAATATCTTAAGTCTTCTGGAATAATAAAAATATCAGCTTTCATTATAAAACCCGAAAATCGCTTAAAACCGCCTTTTTACGCGTTTTAAACGCATAGTATGTTTTAAGACTATTTTAAATATATAGGACTTGATACCTACTGATATTGTTAGTAAATTTTTATATTTTAACAGTAAGCAAAAGTTTTAAACTCAGATTCCCTATTTTGACGTTTAAAACTTATGTGAAATTACCAAAATGCCCCTACGGTGCATAGTTTAGTTATAAAAGGTAAATTTCACCTATATACCATACCCTACTGTTATGACTTATAAAAATAAGTATTTTTACTGAATACATCAGACCTGGAACTTAGATTTATATTTAAACTCTTTTATAACCTTTAAAATGACCAAAATACCCCTTCGGGGCATAGTTTGAGTTTAAATTCATTTTGGGCATAATGGAAGGTATCCTACTGATATCACAACATATTTAAGGCATATTAACTCAGGAAACCTGTTCATGAATCATTTGGTTACCCGTTACGCATTATTCGCGTTCGGTGCGGTTTATGTAACTAGTTTGCATAAATTGACCGAAACGGGTCAAACCATATCATTTTTGTCTCAAAATCCAGAATGTGTTTAGTTTACCCATATTATACAAGTATACAAGCTTGTCGGGTCTAAACCACATTCTAGTTCGGTCTTCGCTTAATCGTGCGTTTTGAATCGTATATCTTCCTTTGAAACTAACCGGTCTAAGTTCAGACTTAATTAAGACCCGTTAGGAATCTAATAGGTTATTAAAACCTTCGTTCCAGATTAGGAGCCCGGTAAAAGCTACTTGCACTCGCTGTTTGTGAATTATACTTGCTCAGGTAAATACTTTTAACTTATTTTCCCTATACGGGCTTGGGATACGGTATTATAATAATACCGCTTGGTCGGGTGTGTAGTCATTTAAATCGGATTGTGATTAATGTATTTACATAACTTGTTTTAATCTGTATTATTTGGTGTATGGCCTTTGGGGGTTAAATGACCATGTCCCGGATATCCTTGGCATCATTCAAAGAAATGGCCACGACCTAAGCACGAGGTGTAGGCATACACCTGACTGTTGCGTTATGTAAAAACTGGTAATCCACTTGAAGGAATCAACCTTGTGGGCATTATACCTGTGGCGTGTCAGTTAATCTTGTCCGGCTCTTCTAACCGGCCCTGACGGACGACAAATAAGTAAAACTGTATACAAGATTATTTTTAAATAATTGTCCCAAGTTATAAAAGATATTTTGTGCCTTGTGCATTCAAATTAAATTTTCTTAAACTATTTTCAAAATGAGTCAGTTAATTGTATTTACCGGTGTAAACTGATGTATTTTCCAAAAAGGCTAAGTGCAGGTACTAGACGAAATAGGCTGGCTACTCCTGGCATCATTAATCAAGTCTTGCAAGCTCTAGATGTTAAAGTCTGTTGAACAATAATCTTTTTATCTTTTGATCCGCCTGTGGATCCTTTACAGTCCGTTTGTAATACTTTGATATTACTTTTTATTCGGTTTGTAATGTGATTCATCTTTTGCTTCTGCTGTGTATTTAAATTGTGTTGTTTGACTATGATGATATCAACTACGTCACGATACTCCCCACCGGGCCCACCGGTAATACGTGTAAATATCGGGGTGTGACAGCTTGAAAAGAAATTGGAAACTCAGAGGATAGAAACTGAAAGAGTAAACAAATTATTGAAAAGTTACTCATGTTCTTCTTATGTGATTGACAGGATTTACCCTATAGTTGAAGGCATGAAGGCATTTGAAGAAAAAACATCTGAAGTGAAGAATTCTGAAACAAAAGAGGATACTAAAGTGAAGCATTCTGGTAAGAAACAAAGTGTCAGTTATAATAAGTGTCCACCTCCGCTTGAAAAATGGATATTCTCCACGAAATCCTAATTCAGAAAGAGTAAAAAAGGCAACCAACTTACAGTGGGAATCTGAGACTTCAGATAACTTGCCAGATAACATTGATGTTACTTTCACATCATCCGACACTGATCATGAGTCCGAGTTAATAAAGAAAGTGGTCGATCAGGTGTTGGATAAAGATGAAACGGAGGAGTCAGAGTCAAAGTCAAAGTCTGACACGTCAAGTCCAACAGTCAAAAAGGACAAACGGGTTTATAATAAAGAATTTCTGTTATAACAAAATAATTTGAATGACGAAACATTCAAAGTAGCATATACTTTGAATGATTCTGACAAATTATATTCTGATGAAGAATTTCCAATAAGAGGTGTTAAAACTGAAATGATTAACAAGGTTTTTAAACTGACAGAAATTAATATTTCTGAAATAAAAAATGTAAATCTTGCTGAAAAACCTAGACCTTACACCTCAAGAGTTCAACAAAGGTTAAACAAGAAAAGGGGTTACAGTTCTGGTTCAGGTTATCGAAAGAAACCAAACCATAACGGTAATTTCAAAAAGAAGAGATTGGGTTTTATTCCACCAAAAAATCATAAAAATGAGAAAACTTATAAACCAAAAACTGTTTTTGTTTCAGGAACATAATATGAAGAAGAAAAAGAGCATTTGTTCAGGAAGCAGACAAACAAAGAATTCCTTGCTAAAAAGCAAGAGGGAATGAAGGAGGAAGTTGCTCAGAAGAAGGAGACAAGAACCTGTTTTCAATGCAAAACAGTTGGTCATATTGCCAGGAATTGTCCAAAGGCAATCCAAACAAAACAGGGAGTCTCTGAAAAACTCAAAGAGAAAGTTGTTAATATTGAAGCACCAACCAAACAATTTATAGTTTTCAAAAATTCAAAATTTGAGGTTGGTGAAAGTTCAAAAAGTTTTTACAAAAGAAAGGTGAATCTTAATAACCAAAAATAGGTTGTTAAGAAATCTGATGATAGTTCTAGCAATGATTCTGATTCGTCAAAATTAGAGGAGCTATTTTCTAGCGATGAATCTGACTCGTCAAAGTCAGAGGAGCCACAAGTTGAGCTAAAAAGGGAAAATTCAGTGCCGCCATTGGATGATGCAAACTTTCCACCATTGCGGGCTGAAAATTTAAAATCAAAAATTGGAAAAGTTGAAATTTCAAATCAATTCTTTGCTGAAAAGAAAGAATTTGATGTTGAGAAAGCCTTTAACCCCATAGTTCAAAATATTTTTGGAAAAATGATTGACGGGAAGGTCAAAGGGGTAAAGGAATTTAATGAAAAGAAAACGAGTAAACTAGATGAAGATGGTTCACCCCAGGTTAGTAACTGGGATAGAACCTACCACGACTAAAATTCTGGACTTGCCGGAGCTCCCAAGTTGGTAATCGTGGAGCATGAATCGGCATCTTTCTTGAGAAATTCACGAAAATGATATTTCGACCTACAAGTGGTAGTATTCTTGAAAATTGTCATATTTCATTTTACAAATGGTATGGTTGATAAGTGAACCTACAAGTGGTTGAAAAAGGGGTTTTCACCTACAAGTGGTTAATCAAGGTCATTAAGTTGAACTTGATTTAACTCTCATACAAGTGGTTGAATAACAAAGTGATGAACAAATCCCCGATCTTACAAGTAAAATCAACAAAACTAATTTTCCGGAAACACCATTTGATTAAAACAAACTTAAGTGTTTTGAAATCATAATGGGAAAATAGTTTGTTGTCAGGGGGAGTTCTGATTGTTTATGCTAAGTGGATGGCGAATTGAAGTAATCCACATCATGTTGTCATGTTATTTGTACAGTTTATTGCTTTCATTTTCAAATTTTCCTAGAAAATCAAAATTGAAACATATTTTGATTTTAGGGGGAGTAAAATTTTTTTAGAAATTTCGATAATTTGAAAAATACAAAAACATGATAAAATTCAAAATACAAAAACATGAAAAAAATAAAAATGAGTTTTGTTGTAAAAAAGAGGAAATGATAGTACATCAGTTAGACTATCACAGTAAGCTAAAGATATGGAAAGTTAAGATGTGATAAACGTTCTCACTAAAGATGTGATGATAGGCTCAGCTAGACTAGTAGATTTGCGATAACGATACAAACTTAAATGAAAAGGCCTAGTTCTAGTGGGAAACGCGGTTGAAAGCATATTACTTAGTTTTATCCTTCGTGACTGTGTACCTACTCAGTAATCGCTGAATGCTAAAAGAGCATAAAAACCGGTCAGTTTGTGAACTTTCACAACTTGCTGAAAAAGTCACTGTGATTGTGTATTTCTTTTTGCAAAAGATTTAAACTTGTTTGATTTCTTTATTTTGTTTAAGCATTGGACATCATCTGCGTATACGTGAGTATCGAACTGGATGTTAGTGCCTGAACGTTCTGCTTTATTTTTCTTGGTGTTTCGTTTAAATCTTGGATCACCTCTGCGTATATGTGAATATCGAACTGGTGGTTAAGATCTAAACATTTTCAACTTGTTTTTATTTCTTATTTTGTTTAAACATTGGACTTTCTCTGCGTATCGAAAGATCGACCTGATTGTTAATGTTTAAACATTCTGCGTTGTTTTCGCACATATCACAGTTGATGAAAGTTTAAAGGCATTACTTGAGTCAGTGTATTGCATAATGAGGGGATATGCTGAGATCGTGTAGTGCAAAATTAATATATCTTAACGTATCGGTAAGCATTTAGAAAGTTTTTAGATTGAGTTTAAGTGGACAACAATATCGTCAATCTATGTGAATCGTTTAGAACTTAAAGTGTTTAAAGCTTAACGGTGCTAGTGATTTGTCAAAATCTGATATGATCCTCTTACGCAAACTCACAAAAATATTTTCTGTAAATATTTCTTTACTTCTTTTCATTAAAACAAAAATCAAAAAATGTGTTTTAGTATAAATTTTTGAAAAAAAAAATAAAAAAGATTTTCGACAACTGATGTTGAAAAGCTGATTTTCAAAATTCCGAGTGCTAAACATGACGAACAACAGGGTTGGGAGAGTTTGTTCAGAAAGAAGAAAAAGTCATTTTTACAAGTGGACATTCGAGATTTTAAATGTTAAATCATTTTGGATGATATCTACATGTGATGTTTTGAGTTTGATCTTTCAAGTGATTAGTAGAGTTTAAAATTGTTAAATCTTAAAAATTGTGAAACTTACCTTGTGGTAGAGTTTTTGCAGGCAGAGGCAGCCAGGATACGACTCCTGAAAGATATGCGAAAGCCAGGTTCAGATTCCTATGGACGTTTTGCATTAAGCCTGAGCAGAATTTGAGCCAGGTCACGATCCTAGAACGAGAAAGTCAGACTGCGATCCCGGCTTATCGAAAGGGGGAGTCTGAAAATGCAAAGAGCCAGTTTCTGATCCTGGATCTGTGATCAACATTCAAGGGGTAGTTTGAATGGTTGAGAGCCAGGTTTAAATCCTATTGTACACGCAAGCTGCCGATGCTAAAGAACGTAAAGAATCAAGAGATCTGATCAAGAGAAGATAGAGACAGGTTGAGATTCTGGAGGAGAGAAGAAGAGAAAGAGATTGATTGAGGATGCTTACAATGGAGAATACTTTGAAGAGAGCGAGAAGACTGATAAAGACTGAAGAATTGACATACCGAAGACTCGACACTGAAGACTTCGTCAACATCCAAGGGGGAGTCTGTTGGTGCATATGTCTGTCGACTTCGTCTTGTATCGAGTCTTGTGATAGATTAGATAGATCAGGGCACGATATACGAGAAATGTATAGGTGTGAGCCATTTCGCACGAAATGGAGATGTCCATTTCGTACGAAATGGAGATGGCCATTTCGTGTGAGCCATCTCGTGCGGAATGGGTTGCCTATAAATACGTGCCTTGTCCATTTCATTTGTAACGTTTGGATTCCGGAAGCGAAGCTCTGCCGAAGTCTCCAGCATTGTAAAACGATCTGATATCAATACAAGAGACAATTAAAGTGAATCTAAGTGCAGATCAGCTGAAATAACTCCGATACGTCTTTTTCCGCCTTTCGTATTGGACGAGATCTATTCTGAACGACTCGTTTGGTCGTGCAAACGATCCTACAGCATGGACTCATCACCGTTTAATTCAGCCTTTCCTTCGTAGCCCAATCAATTGCTCAGATGCCTTTTCTAATTAATCGGTTGTGTGATGGCCCATTTAAAGTCCACATATAATGCTCTTTTTGACTTTGTCGTTTCCCTGGATCTCAATTCCATAACAACAATCGATATTGTATTTAATTAAAACTTGATAATTGCATTTATGATTTATCTTGTTATATACGACACTTTATCTACCTTAAAATACATTTCACATTATTTACAAAATCTAATAAAAGTCATATATTTTATGATAATAACGATACATTTATATTATAATTATTATCTGATAAAGTGTACCTAAAATGCAATGATCAATATCCTCAAACTTATCTTTTTTCATCTTGAAAAAAATATTCGTAATGGAATCATAATCAAATCAATGGCTTCCAATATATTCAGTTACTTTATCAATGAATCTAATTACACATTAACTAGGATTGCAGGTATATTATCCACTTAAACCCAACCGTCAGCTTCCAAAGCCCTTATTCACAATCTATTTAAGTTCAAATAATTATAGTTATTTATGGATCTCACACTCAAAAGACTACAATGCCACCTAATCCCGTTTCAAGCTTATGAGATTAAAAGATTATATCTACCGTCTTATATAAAAACTCTTATGCTATTCCAATTAAATTTATGATGGATAGATGGATGATGTTGCGAGCTTTCATGTTTTAATTATGATCAGTTTAGCGGACATACCCCACACGAGTCACCATCCCCATGGTTAATGCCATAAACTTCACATATTTTTTTATAACTCCACCTAGAGGGTATGTATCGCTTGAGTCAACATCCCTGCGTCAATACCATAGGCTTCGATTTTTCTCTCTTTTTTTAACATATGCTCAAATGAATAGATGGAATGTTTTTTTTTGGCGCCACACTGTTTCGAATTTATTTTCATAAAAAGAAACAAGTGTGCCAATTTAATCGGAAAAAACTTATAAGTTTTTTACTTATGACGTACCACTTATACTCTCCACAGGTTCAGTTTTTGTCATAACTCCTAAGGTGAGAACCTAAAAGACTTCTAATTTTAAGTATATTATATCAATCCTAAGGAACTCATCAACTACCTGAGCCTACCTACATATCCTAAATTAGACATATGACCAATTGTTTATTATCTCATATATACAACAATCAAATGCGAACGATCTCATTATACCTATCATCTTCCATTTTGTTGCAAAAAAAAACTTTCTCGAAACATTTCTATTTTTTTTCTATTTTTTATCTTTTATTTTTTCAAAATTTTTTATTCTTTTTATTTTTTTATTTTTTTAACGACAAACACCACACTGACTAAGACAAAACTAGACGCTAGTCTCCCCTCCCCACACTTATTTTCTTCATTGTCCTCAATGGAGCGAGAAACTCACAACACACTACAAATATAAATCAAAATACAAAGATAAATGGAACAGACTCCCTTGATTTGACGCGGTTGAATCCTATGAGCCTTGTTCCACAACAACCGTATAGCATTTCGTTCGCGGCTGCACTCAACATGGGATTCTTGTCTTGAAATCGTTCGAATCACTTTCGTCCAAATGGAGATTGAGTATGGAGAAAGAGACCGAAACCTGCAAAATTAAGACTCACAAGCTCCCAAACAGGTTAAATGGGTTAATAAACAAAGAGAAACAAGAGAAAAACAAGTTTGACGAGCAACCAAACCTCCTCCGACTTCCACACACTTGTCCGGTTCATACACAAAAACACAAAAACAAAACAAAACGAACAAACCTTAGGTTACCTCCAAAGAGCGCTAAGTTTTAGATCTTCAGCCAGTTCATACCTACAATCTTCAAGGTGGTTTAAGTGAGCATTTGCCTACTACATTACCAATATACACTCGGTATTTGATACCCCAATTAAGTGCTTGCTTTGTCAAAACCGACATGCTTCTTCAATCACCACCATACTCCTTAAATCCACACTTTCCTACCGAATTCTCCCCAAATGCTCGGTAATTGGTATTCCAATTCAAAACTTTGTTTCCCACAACGGATATATCCATCCTTTCTAATGAATACCACTTTTGAATGATTTTCCCAATATCTTGCAACGTCACATTTCTGATATTGGAACGTGCATCCCTAACCGCTTTTGTTTCTAAAAGACTCGTAACCTCTTTTTCTTTTACTTCCTCAATAGCAACAACCTGTTTCACATCTGATTCTTCATCGACTGGAATTACTGCTTCTTCATATGATGCTACATCTTCATTAAGTCTGAAACAACCATATTCAAGTTTGGGAGGACTTACGGCCTTTTCTTCTTCATCACTCATTGCTGGTTCTTCTTTTGAGTCTCCAACAACCATTTTTTCAATTTGTAAGGATAGCCACCTTTGTTTGGCCTGTTGTTGTTCGAATACTGACATTCCTGACCTCTGATCGTTCACTTCCTCTATTAACAGATTGTACTTCCAACCCAATAACTCTAAATAGTCTTCTCTCGACAGTTGAGGTTTCGCCAATTCTTGTTCAACATACGTCATATGTCTTTTTCTCATAACCTCGTCAAGGCTTTCAAATTGATGTGATTGATGATCTGCATTTATTGGTTGAGAGTATCTATGTCGATAACTGTGATATACCTCTCGGTAACCTTGACATGATGATTGGGAGTATTCATTATAATAATCATTGGACTCCTCTTGGTAACTCATGATTTGCTATATCATCGGATCAAAATTTTTGTAACTTCGAAATAGCTCACTATATTCATCCATGTTATCTCGGTAACATTCTCCTAAGTCGATTAATAATCCTGCACATCGTTATAATAAACCTCCAACTCATACGCTCTCACTCTTGTGTCACACCCCGATATTTCCACATATTACCGGTGGGCCCGGTGGGGGTATCGTGACGTAGTTGATATCATCATGGTCAAACATACACAGAATAGCACAGCGGAAGTCTTGGAATATAAAATATTATTACAAACTCAAATGTCTGAAAATATCAAAGTATTTATTATAGACGAGCCTGTAATATCAAATCCACAGGTGGATCTCCACAGAATGTATAAAATGAAGTTTAGCAGACTTTAAGGCATCTTTAAGGATTTGCAAGATCCTCTTTTTCGACACCGAGCAACTCCCAGCCTATTACGAGTAGTACCTGCCACTTAGTCTTTTGAAAATACGTTAGTTTTCACTGGTAAATACAATTAACTGACTCATTTGAAAAGAGTTTATGAAAATTGATTTAAGCGCACAAGGCACAAACCATTTATAACTTGGGACAATCTTTAATAAAATCTTGTATGCAGTTTTACATGTTTGTCATACATATGGGGCCGGTTTGGAAGCCGGTCATGATTAACCGACTCACCACTTATAAAACCCACAGAGGAGTTATCCCCAACTTGTGGGTAATTTAATATTTAGCATTTGCATCTGTCAGGTGTATGCCTACACCCCGTGCATAGGTCGTGGCCATCAATAACTTAAATGAGCCGAGGATATCCACGACACGGTCGTTAACCCCCAATGTTTATGTTATCAAACAACACAGATTAAAACGGGTTATGCGGATTTATTAAATCCCAATCCGACTAAATAATCCCATACCCGACCAAGCGGTATTATATTATACCGTATCCCAAGCCCGTATAAGGGAAAATAAGTTAAAAGTATTTACCTGAGCTAATACTTGATTCACAGCAAAATAACTCAGTCGTATCCAATCTATCTAAATGCAGGTAGCTTTTACCGGGTGGCTCTATTCTGGAGTGATGGTAATATATAACCAATTTAGAATGCTAACGGTCTTATTTAAGTCGTAGACTTAGACCTGCTAGCTTAAAACATCTAGAACGGTACGATACGCTAGATTAAGCGATGACCGGAATAGAATGTAATTCAGACCCAACAAGTATGAGGACTTGTGTAATATGGGTACACTAAGTACATTCTGTATTTTGAAGTAAAAACAATAAGGTTAAACCCGTTTCAGCAAACTTACATAAACTAGTTACGTAAGTCTAACCGTACGCGTATAAGCGATAACGAGTGACCGGACGAGTCATGAATAAGTTCCGTATGCCAATATACCTTAAACAAGTTATAATATCAGTGGGATATCAACTTGTATGCCCATTTAGGTTTTAAAATCAAACTATGCCCCGTAAGGGCGTTTTGGTCATTTGTCGTATAAAAGGAACTTGGGTACAATTTGATGTTACGATCATAAACATCCTTTTAAAATACTTTATTTATGATATAATATCAGTATGATATCAAACATATGTGTGTTTCATAGATTAAAACCAAACTATGCTTCATAGGGGCATTTTGGTAATTTCACACATAGTTTTGAAGGTTAATTTGGGAATATGAGTTTATAACATATACCTACAGTAAAAATATATTTAAGATGATTTATAAAATCAGTAGGTAACAAGTCTTGATTGGTAGTTATGGTTTGAAACCATACTACGCGCCGAAACGACGATTGAGTCGTTAAATGACGATATATGCGATCTTTTATGAAAACTGATATTACGGTCAGGTTTATATGACCAAAATATGTTATTTAATATGATATATCAGTAGTAAAAAGGTTTCGTATGATAATCATGCTTTTAAACCATTTTAGGTGCCAAGAGGTCATTATCGTCATTTAAAGACATAATTCAAAAACTTGTGCGTAAACTCAGTTTATAATCTGAATTGATATCCCAAATTATCCTAATTATGATATTAAATCAGTAGGCAATGAGTTTGGTATAAGGAATTATGCTTAAAACCGATATATGCGCCTAAAGGGCATTTTGGTCACTTTAAAGCATAATTCACGACCTTATACGCGAACTCAGTTTATGATCAGATTTATAACATCAAAATATGTTAAACATGTGAACATATCAGAACCTAAGTTGTTTGAAAGCTTATTGGTGTTTAAAACCTTATTTTTGCTAAAAAGGGCATAGTAATCAAAGTATGGCATATTAGCGGAAACTTGCATAATACTCGGATTACTAGTATGATCATGTAATATAATCCCAGAGGGTTATGCTACATTATAATACGATCAAAACGGAGCCTAAAATCAGCAGCATACTAGTCTAATTCGGCTTATAACCAAAAGTCAACGTAGAAGTCAAATTACGCGACTTTTGGTTACGAACCGATCCTAAACTTAGAATCGCCGGGTTAAACATGTTTAGACATGTTTAAATAATAATTACCAAGTTATTAAAGTGTCAAATATGATTTATAACCCTTGTATTATTGGTTTTACTTATTAATCACAATTCTGCCAAGTTTGACTTTTTAATTAAATAGTTTGACCCGACAATTAACTAAGCAAACGAAGGAATTAGGAGGTGCCCTTTTAAGGGTTAATCACCTACCTATCTATGGTCTTATACCCACATTCAATTTGATCAGTGGTCAGACCATTAGAGTTTAAACCGAAAGTCAAAGTTAATTTACGATACTTGACTTTTCGGTTTGTAAAACTATGAAATTGAACTAATGAGAGGGCTTAAGACACTTACATGAGTCCTAGCTATCTTTTCTACAAGAATATAAGTCCCAATCAGATCAGGAGCTCCAGATTTGTGAGTAGAGAAGTTGGAATGATAAATGGCAATTGAAATGAATGGATACATAAACTATTTATAGGTTTTTGGATATGATTTGGATTGAGACAAGTGTTAGATGGATCTTTAGGATCACTACAAGTGTTACCCCAGTTGTCCAACTTGATTTGGAGCCCAAGGAATCGTTTTTGATTGGTTAAGAAGTGAATGGAGTGGGTTGCAAGCAAAAAAAACAATGCTGCCCAGACCTGGGCATAGGCTACGCTGCAGGGGGCGTAGGCTACGGCCTGCACAGATCAAACAACTTGCAGAAGTTGCAGTTTTGGTCCCTGCATGTGTTTAAGCCCATATTTGACATGTTTAAAGCCTGTTAAGCCATTTTCAAGGCTCTACAATGATGCCTAAGCATAGGGAACATAAAACATGCTCAAAAACATGTCAGATGTCGGTTCGTTTGGTCGTACGGTCGCGTTGTTCGGCTAATTACGACGAAACACAAACGGACGCGAAAAACGATCCAAATTACGCGACAAATGGAATATTATCAAGCCAAACACTAAAATAAAATATTTTAGTGCTTACATAAATTTTTGGGTGTCCGGATATATTCAGATTGCAAGATATGCGCGAAAATGCAAACTTGTGCACTTTTTGACACTTTTAGTCCCTTCATGACGTAAAAGTTTATTTTTGCGCACCAAACACCTCTAAGCCTATATTTAAGCTATAAAAAGGATAATTAGGGTATGATTAACTCATGGTCATATTCTGGAAGGTCCGTTACTATACGAATCGGCATACTTTTGCAGTTTGACGCAATTAGTCCTTTAATTGCGCAAAGTAGCGCGAAACGTTGTTTAATGATATCCAAGACTTCCATGGCCCATAATGGGCATTCCCAAGCATATACTTAAATATTACTACACTCCTGTTTGCTTAAATGGTCACCGAAAGGCGTAGATTCAAATGTTGACGCTTTTGGTCCTTCTAATGCGCAAACTTGCGCGTATCATCATTTAATGGCATCGAAGCCTTATGTAGCCCATATTAAGGATTCTCAAAAGTATGATGGCACATAAAAATGCTTTGGGTTTGTTAAAAGGTCATTCAGAGGTGTAATTAAACATGTTGACGCTTTTAACCCCTCTAACTTACAAACTTGCGCGTAACTTCACTTGTTGGCATAAAAGCCTTGCATAGCCAATATTAGGCATTCCCGAGAATATGATGAAACATAATGAAGCTCTCGGTTCATTAAAAGGTCACTCAGAGGCTTAGTTTAAGCATGTTGACACTTTCAGTCCATTTAAAATCAAGGTTTTTGATTTTGACGAAATTAGTCCCTAATAGTCAACGTTTGACTTTATTAGGGTTCATTACACGTGTCAACTAATTATTGGACACAATTTTACGAGGTGTTACATCCTCACCCCCTTAAAAGAAATCTCGACCCCGAGATTTGCTCAAAAAGATGGAAGTACTTTCTGCCGTATAATGGACTTAACTTCGGCAATATATTGGGGACCTCTATGGGTATTCCAATTGACCTATTCAATAGGTACATGCTTCTTTTCGGAGCTTCTTAACATGTCGATCCTTGATCGATATAGGTTCTTCGATAAACCTCAGGTTTTTATCAATCTGCACGTCTTTATGAGACATTGCTAGCGATTTATCTGCTAGATATTTCTTTAACTTAGAAATGTGGAACACATCGTGAATTCCACCTAGCTCCTTAGGCAAGTTTAGCTTATGAGCTATAATGCCGTCATATTCGATGATTTCGAATGATTTTTATATCCAAGCCTTAACTTGCCCTTTATACTGAAACGTATCGTATTCTTTCATATTGATATTTTCAATAGAGTCTTGTTCCCCATTTGGAACTTTAAGAGATTTGCGCCTCTTGTTCGCATTGCTCTTCCGCCGATTACTGGCAGCTTTCCCAATTTCCTACCCAACAAATTGGTGTTGGCTATTTCTCCCAAACAAGGTCTCCAAAGGAGCAGCCTTGATGCTTATATAATGCTATCAGTTATAGGAGAACTTAATTAGGGTGAGATAGTCATTCCAACTACTACCCGGATCAATCTTAAGGAATTAACTACCCTCACAGTTAGTCGAACAAATCGACGATCCTGGGCAGCTAATAACGATTCTTAATCGTTACCTAGTTAGGTTGCAGTAACCAATGCACAAGGGTATTGCATTGTGCTTTCCTTTATCAACAATAATAGTCGGAGCTCCTAAGACAATGAGCTAGGCTGTACAAGCCTTTTCTTATAAACTCATCTGGTTAGCCCTCAGTTCTTCCATTTCCATTGATGCTAACCGATATAGAGCTTCTGTAACAGATACAGCTCTTAATAGGGTGTAAATCCTAATTTCATCTTGCCTCTCTAGAGGTCAAACAGGGTAGTTCAACTGAGAAGAAATCAAGTTATCCAAATATGATAGAGGTAGCTTCAATCTTCGACCTTGGTCCACTTACCGACGATTGTGTCATGCAAATGACATATCTGTTTTACGAGTGCACGGATGCCTTAAGTAGAGATGCCTACTTAGGCATTTTTATTGTGGATATCTTCTTTGAACACCACTAGCTGACTTTAGTACAATATGACCATTGGAATATCTTAGTGGCCCCATGCATTAAACTTCCATACTGATCAGGCATGGACATAATCTATGGGACGCACTGGGATACGCAAATCCTCATATGGCGCTTTTGTCAATCATAGTTGGCACTCGCAGTTGATAAAATCAATGGGGAAAAATAATTAAAATAACATATATGGTCGTACTCTATTCAAAGAAAGAGTACTCTTAGGTTTTTTAGAAGGATTCATTGCCGATAATAGGAGAATCGGGCTCTCAGGTTTCATTGGTAAGTTCTACCTGACTAAGAATCTGGAGTTCTTATGAATATCATCAAGGTTTTGCTAAGCTTATGGTCTATGAAAGAGTTATTATTGCCTGTATTAAAACAAGACACTTAGTAGAGATTATCATTGGTACATGATAAGGAATGTACTTGATGACATCATGTACTGCCTTTTGCCATTTTTCAGGCGAGTTCAGGCATTTCCTTTCTTAGCTTTTCAAGGCTTAGCTGCACCTTCTTTGGCAGCTTTATGGCATCTAATTCTGATGTGGCCTTACTCACCACAGTCGTAACAGACTGCATTCTTTATATCCCTACATTCATGGGACTGATGACCAGTTTCCTTGCAGATGCGCACTGCTTTGGTCTTTATCCTATTCGACACTGTCCCCAGTGTCTTTTATAACAATTCTTACATACAGGCTTCTTACTGAACTTTTGATGATTCTTATTAAGCCCATAATTTGCTCTTTTTCTTCGATTTCTGGGAGTTATCCTCCTCCCTTATTCATCCCTCACATTCAAAGTGTGAACGAAACTCTTTTCATGAGCAATTGATTGAGGTTTTGAATGAATTTTAGAGCGAGAAGCATTCGGCTCTTTGAATTGTTTCATGAATTTTTCCATGGTCTTTCAAACTGCTGTGTCAATCACAGCTTGGAGTTTAACTCCATTAATATTGAGGTTTACGTTTGTAGCATTATTAGCTTCTGTCGCATTAATAGTATCGCGACTGCTATCCTCCTCATTCGAGTTTGCCATACTCGAAACTTGGCACTAACCACCACGTTAAGCAATTGTTAGTCATCATCCTGATGATCTGACATAGATCAGCCACGGCATCCTAAAACCGTATAGGCTATTATTTTTTAAACATTCCTAATGAATGTTATTCGAATGTATATCCATTATATTTAGCCTAGGTCACCAAAGGACCATTTATGGCACTTAAAGTTTGGAGCGAGTCCATTACCTGTTTGACAGAGGAGCATAATGTCACAACTGTCTTTGTCACAAGGACGAATATGAATAGCTCGAAGGCTAGCCTTTCATGACTTTCATTATATATATATATGGCATAGAAGCCCGTCGCAAGGGACGTAGAAAAATATGGCATAAAGCCTAGTCATGAAAGACACAATGATTATATGGCACGAAGTCCTTGTCGCAAAGGACATTTAGATATGGCTCAAAGTGGCCTCGTCATAATGACGTTATAAGATATGGCACCAAGGCCTGATACGGAGGACATTTACCAATGCTGGCACAAAAGGCATGTGACTAGGAATGTTAACATTTAATATGTTAACTTGTCACGAATGTCAAACTATAGTACATTGACTTGTCATGGATGACTTTAAAACATATCTCATTGTTTTGTCACCAAGGACATTAATTTATAAGCCCGCAATCTTATCGGATTAGGGGCTTCCAGGTTTGAACATAGTCCTTCACCTTTGGACAAGGAGTCATAAACTACAACTATCATTGTCTCTAAAGATGACTTATTTGGCACAAAGGTAAACTAATTGACATCACTAATGGATGTTCATATATCATCATTGCATTTGATGATATCAGTCATGACCACGCTGATCATATAGATTGTTAGGGTTGGGTATAACCCACCCTTTGGATAGGGGATTATGAGGATCACCACTATCTTTGTCTTATTGACAATAGAGTAAAGTGTAGCCCATAGGCATTCCATCACAAAGGATGTTAATGTTAATATTATGATTATCATATTAATGATACTAGTCAGGATCGCAATGATCATGCAGACTATGGGATTTGAGCATGGCTCACCCCCTTGGGCAAAGAATCACAAAAGATTACATTTGCCTGGTCTCAGATGGACAATATAATATAGCCCTTAGGCCAAACATCATTAAGGATGTCAGATTTAATCATCGTACTGATGATTTTAGTCATGATCGCATTGACCATGTAGACTATTAGGCTTGAGCACAGCTCATTACCTTGGACAGGGGATCATAAAGATCACAATGTCAATGTCATAGAGACGTCCTCATATAGCACAAGGCATTGTCTCGAAGGGCAGTTAGATGGCACAAAAGGCCTTGTCATAAGGATAATTACAACATAATCAATGATCTCTTGGATCAGTGATTTTTAAGGGTCGAACATAGTTCATCGCCCTTTGACAAGAATTTTATAAAATAAAACTATCATTGTCATGAACACATCTTCGCCCAATGGCATACATCTTAATTGGATGTTTTGATGTATACTTCATACTGTTGTTTGATAGCCGTGATTCGTATCGATTATATAGGCTATGAAGGTGGCTTGGAAAAGTCCAAGTACTTTTGGAAGCTAGTGTGGTCTCTCAAGTCACACAGCCGGGAATGTTAACATGTTCTTAGATGTTAACAAAGATTAATTATCTTAAGAGGGTTTTACCATCACAGCCATGTTCTTAGAAATATAGGCTAGGTTATACCATTAAGAGGATCTTTTGAAAATTTTCAGCTGATCAATAAAGTTCGAGAAAAATTTCAGAACTATCGTTGGATAAAGGACGAAATGAATACCTACATAAAATTTTCAAAACTTTCCTAGACTATTAGGAATTTACAATAGTGCCTTAATCAGGACTTCTAGTAATATATTTGTCCACAGAGGACTAAGAGGAAAAATTATAAGTCCGTATAAGGACTATAAAATATTACAAATTTATATAAGGGTTATAATGAAATATCAATGTCCTCAAAGAGACTATTTCGAAATAACGTATCCCCAAGGGGATTTTAATAAAATAACATGTCCATAAAAGGACTATATTGGTACAGTGCGCACACAAAAGGGCTTTGCTGTACAGATGTCCTCACAGGGACCTTATATTGAAAGATACGTCCTCAATGGGACTTATTAATGAAATAACATATCCTTGAAAGGACTATAATAAAATATCATATCCACAATGGATCTTAATGTAATAATTTGTCCATAAAAGAGACTTTGATGAAATAATATGTCCTTGAAAGGACTATAATGAATTATTATGTCCATGAGAGGACTATATTGAAGTATCAAGTCCATGAGAGGACTATTTTAAAATAGTGTATCCACAAAAGTGATTTTAATAAAATCATACGTCCATGGAAGGACTGTATTAAAATAGTATGTCCACCAAGGGACTTTATTGAAAATATAATGTCCACAAGGGACTATATTGAAAGATAATGTCCATAAAAGGACTAAATAGCCAATGCCCTTAAGGGGTCTTAAGTCGAAAAAGGTATGTCCACACGAGGACTAAATAGAAGAGATAGGTCCTTATAAGGACTTAAAAGAATATTATGAAAGAAGGATCCTCTAACGCTTTCCTTGCTCCATATCAGTTGTTTCTCTTCTTTGTTTACCGTACATGGTAGAGATACTGAAGATCTTAATGAATAAGGTAAGTATTTCAATCAGGATCCGTTATAGAAGTAGAATTTAAGGATTCAATGGTTAAAGAATGATGTGGATCACGGATTGGGTTTTGACTGATATAATCCAAATCTGGAATTTCAAAATTTGAAGGCAAGAAATAGGGATCATTAGGATCCACTGGTATTATTTTCAATACAAGAGCCTCAGGGACCAGCTGGTATGGATTCCACTGGCGCAGACTTTAAAATTTGAGCCTCAGGGACCTTCGGTATAGACTCTGAAGTCTGATTCCAATTCATATGGGTTTGGTTTTGGGAATGAATCCATAAAGGTCTTCCTCCAAACCGGTCGCACGCTTATTTTAACCGTATTGTGAAGCTTGGCATTCCTTGGCTTCGGATGAGGAGAATCCCTATCAACGGCTTCCTTGCTTGGCGACTTATTCAAAATACATAAAATCGAAAACAATGTTTACTTAATAGGGATGAGAACATTCCTATGTTAAGTCTAGACTCAAAAGGTCTAAGGAATATGCTACTGTGTCATTGAGATTAAACACAAAAGACTAGTGTTTAATTCACTCAATGTTGGCTCTGATACCAACCTGTCACACCCCGATATTTCCACATATTACCGGTGGGCCCGGTGGGGGTATCGTGACGTAGTTGATATCATCATAGTCAAACATACACAGAATAGCACAGCGGAAGTCTTGGAATATAAAATATTATTACAAACTCAAATGTCTGAAAATATCAAAGTATTTATTATAGACGAGCCTGTAATATCAAATCCACAGGTGGATCTCCACAGAATGTATAAAATGAAGTTTAGCAGACTTTAAGGCATCTTTAAGGATTTGAAGATCCTCTTTTTCGACACCGAGCAACTCCCAGCCTATTACGAGTAGTACCTGCCACTTAGTCTTTTGAAAATACGTTAGTTTTCACTGGTAAATACAATTAACTGACTCATTTGAAAAGAGTTTATGAAAATTGATTTAAGCGCACAAGGCACAAACCATTTATAACTTGGGACAATCTTTAATAAAATCCTGTATGCAGTTTTACATGTTTGTCATACATTTGGGGCCGGTTTGGAAGCCGGTCATGATTAACCGACTCACCACTTATAAAACCCACAGAGGAGTTATCCCCAACTTGTGGGTAATTTAATATTTAGCATTTGCATCTGTCAGGTGTATGCCTACACCCCGTGCATAGGTCGTGGCCATCAATAACTTAAATGAGCCGAGGATATCCACGACACGGTCGTTAACCCCCAATGTTTATGTTATCAAACAACACAGATTAAAACGGGTTATGCGGATTTATTAAATCACAATCCGAGTAAATAATCCCATACCCGACCAAGCGGTATTATATTATACCGTATCCCAAGCCCGTATAAGGGAAAATAAGTTAAAAGTATTTACCTGAGCTAATACTTGATTCACAGCAAAATAACTCAGTCGTATCCAATCTATCTAAATGCAGGTAGCTTTTACCAGGTGGCTCTAGTCTTGAGTGATGGTAATATATAACCAATTTAGAATGCTAACGGTCTTATTTAAGTCGTAGACTTAGACCTGCTAGCTTAAAACATCTAGAACGGTACGATACGCTAGATTAAGCGATGACCGGAATAGAATGTAATTCAGACCCAACAAGTACGAGGACTTGTGTAATATGGGTACACTAAGTACATTCTGGATTTTGAAGTAAAAAGAATAAGGTTAAACCCGTTTCAGCAAACTTACATAAACTAGTTACGTAAGTCTAACCGTACGCGTATAAGCGATAACGAGTGACCGGACGAGTCATGAATAAGTTCCGTATGCCAATATACCTTAAACAAGTTATAATATCAGTGGGATATCAACTTGTATGCCCATTTAGGTTTTAAAATCAAACTATGCCCCGTAAGGGCGTTTTGGTCATTTAATGTCGTATAAAAGGAACTTGGGTACAATTTGATGTTACGATCATAAACATCCTTTTAAAATACTTTATTTATGATATAATATTAGTATGATATCAAACATATGTGTGTTTCATAGATTAAAACCAAACTATGCTTCATAGGGGCATTTTGGTAATTTCACACATAGTTTTGAAGGTTAATTTGGGAATATGAGTTTATAACATATACCTACTGTAAAAATATATTTAAGATGATTTATAAAATCAGTAGGTAACAAGTCTTGATTGGTAGTTATGGTTTGAAACCATACTACGCGCCGAAACGACGATTGAGTCGTTAAATGACGATATATGCGATCTTTTATGAAAACTGATATTACGGTCAGGTTTATATGACCAAAATATGTTATTTAATATGATATATCAGTAGTAAAAAGGTTTTGTATGATAATCATGCTTTTAAACCATTTTAGGTGCCAAAAGGTCATTATCGCCATTTAAAGACATAATTCAAGAACTTGTGGGTAAACTCAGTTTATAATCTGAATTGATATCCTAAATTATCCTAATTATGATATTAAATAAGTAGGCAATGATTTTGGTATAAGGAATTATGCTTAAAACCGATATATGCGCCTAAAGGGCATTTTGGTCACTTTAAAGCATAATTCACGACCTTATACGCGAACTCAGTTTATGATCAGATTTATAACATCAAAATATGTTAAACATGTTAACATATCAGTACCTAAGTTGTTTGAAAGCTTATTGGTGTTTAAAACCTTATTTTTGCTAAAAAAGGGCATAGTAATCAAAGTATGGCATATTAGCGGAAACTTGCATAAGACTCGGATTACTAGTATGATCATGTAATATAATCCCAGAGGGTTATGCTACATTATAATAGGATCATAACGGAGCCTAAAATCAGCAGCATACTAGTCTAATTCGGCTTATAACCAAAAGTCAACGTAGAAGTCAAATTACGCGACTTTTGGTTGCGAACCGATCCTAAACTTAGAATCGCCGGGTTAAACATGTTTAGACATGTTTAAATAATAATTACCAAGTTATTAAAGTGTCAAATATGATTTATAACCCTTGTATTATTGGTTTTACTTATTAATCACAATTCTGCCAAGTTTGACTTTTTAATTAAATAGTTTGACCCGACAATTAACTAAGCAAACGAAGGAATTAGGAGGTGCCCTTTTAAGGGTTAATCACCTACCTATCTATGGTCTTATACCCACATTCAATTTGATCAGTGGTCAGACCATTAGAGTTTAAACCGAAAGTTAAAGTTAGTTTACGATACTTGACTTTTCGGTTTGTAAAACTATGAAATTGAACTAATGAGAGGGCTTAAGACACTTACATGAGTCCTAGCTATCTTTTCAACAAGAATATAAGTCCCAATCAGATCAGGAGCTCCAGATTTGTGAGTAGAGAAGTTGGAATGATAAATGGCAATTGAAATGAATGGATACATCAACTATTTATAGGTTTTTGGATATGATTTGGATTGAGACAAGTGTTAGATAGATCTTTAGGATCACTACAGGTGTTACCCCAGTTGTCCAACTTGATTTGGAGCCTAAGGAATCGTTTTTGATTGGTTAAGAAGTGAATGGAGTGGGATGCAAGAAAAAAAAATAAAGCTGCCCAGACCTGGGCGTAGGCTACGCTGCAGGGGGCGTAGGCTACGGCCTGTACAGATCAAACAACTTGCAGAAGTTGCAGTTTTGGTCCCTGCATGTGTTTAAGCCCATATTTGACATGTTTAAAGCCCGTTAAGCCATTTTAAAGGCTCTACAATGATGCCTAAGCATAGGGAACATAAAACATGCTCAAAAACATGTCGGATGTCGGTTCGTTTGGTCGTACGGTCGCGTTGTTGAGCTAATTACGACGAAACACAAACGGAAGCGAAAAACGATCCAAATTACGCGACGAATGGAATATTATCAAGCCAAACACTAAAATAAAATATTTTAGTGCTTACATAAATTTTTGGGTGTCCGGATATATTCAGATTGCAAGATATGCGCGAAAATGCAAACTTGTGCACTTTTTGACACTTTTAGTCCCTGCATGACGTAAAAGTTTATTTTTGCGCACCAAACACCTCAAAGACTATATTTAAGCTATAAAAAGGATAATTAGGGTATGATTAACTCATGGTCATATTCCAGAAGGTCCGTTACCATACGAATCGGCATACTTTTGCAGTTTGATGCAATTAGTCCTTTAATTGCGCAAAGTAGCGCGAAACGTTGTTTAATGATATCCAAGCCTTCCATGGCCCATAATGGGCATTCCCAAGCATATACTTAAACATTACTACACTCCTGTTTGCTTAAATGGTCACCGAAAGGCGTAGATTCAAATGTTGACGCTTTTGGTCCTTCTAATGCGCAAACTTGCGCGTATCATCATTTAATGGCATCGAAGCCCTATGTAGCCCATATTAAGGATTATCAAAAGTATGATGGCACATCAAAATGCTTCGGGTTTGTTAAAAGGTCATTCAGAGGTGTAATTAAACATGTTGATGCTTTTAACCCCTCTAACTTACAAACTTGCGCGTAACTTCACTTGTTGGCATAAAAGCCTTGCATTGCCAATATTAGGCATTCCCGAGAATATGATGAAACATAATTAAGCTCTCGGTTCGTTAAAAGGTCACTCAGAGGCTTAGTTTAAGCATGTTGACACTTTCAGTCCATTTAAAATCAAGGTTTTTGATTTTGACGAAATTAGTCCTTAATAGTCAACGTTTGACTTTATTAGGGTTCATTACACGTGTCAACTCATTATTGGACACGATTTTACGAGGTGTTACATCTTGCGTCTTCAAACATTTTTCGGCTGCCAGGACCGTCACCACGCGTATGACATGGACTACCACAATCTCGACATGACGAATAAGCTCTTTACATTGTGAGAACCCAACTTAAGATTCTACTATCTGCACGGACACAACTCGAATACCCAAGGTGAAAACGAACAAATATAAAATAAAGCAAAAAATATTTTTGGTTTTTTTTAGATATTTTTAGAAAGCAAGAACAATTAACTTACTAACACTAAGCGCAATATTTCCCCGGCAACGACGCCATTTTGATGACTGTCGTAAGGGTCATGCAAAAACCTAATTAAACTAAGTAGATAGCGTAAGTAGAGTATCGTATCCACAGGAAAAATGTGGTTAGTGTTTAGCTAAATTATTTAATTGACTACTACTAATCTAGAATTGGGGGTTTTAATTGATTTGAAAGATAGCTTTAAACTAACTACGTGAAAAGATATCAGATTTATAAAACGTAACTTCCTCCACACTTCAGGTTCTAGGTTTCACAAAAGTTAGGTGTTTTGGATGATAACAGTGGCTGGAGAGGAGTTGGGATGGATGTGTTATGGGAGGAGTTTTGCTAGTATGGGGTGGTTAGGATTAATGGGAGGATGTTATTTATAAGAGAGGGGAAAAAGGTGGGGTTGATGTTTATATTTAGAATCATGAATATTGATATGGGGATAGGAAAGTTGGGTGGTGTAGTTTTTGTTTGGTGCCTCAATTAACTGTTTAGATGTAGTAATCAGGAGATGGTTATGGGGGTTGGGGTTTATTTTGGCAGATGGATTTTAGCTATACTGTATATTGGACTTTCAGCAAGACTGGGTAGGGGGATTTTTGCATTAAGACTATTAGGTAGGATAGTTTATGCTGGAAAGATTTCTTTTGGGGACAAGCTACATGGAAAATGGAAATTGATTATGGGGAAGCTGAAGATAGGAAGTATATATTTGCAAGAGGCAAGGAATGGCAGGAGCTGGAATGAAGATTAATGTTTGTTTTTTTGAATTCTGGTTATGATTTTAACTGTTTGACTATGTGTAGGTTTGGTTTGGTGGTTTGTGTCTGGTTTGATTATAGATTAGGGGTGAGTTTTTGTAGAGTTAGGGTAAGGGGCTGGGTCTTTAATTGGTTTTTTTGTTAGGCCTCTTGTTGTAGGTTTGGTGTAAATATTTTTTTGTTATCAATAAAATTTACCGGGGGTTCTTTCCTCCTTTACCAAAAAAAAAAAAAGGTTTCACAAAAGTCAGTTTACTCAATTAATTAGTCATCACATAGAAATGATGTTGGAAAATTGGTTAATTTAATATGGTAATAAAAAATAGGTCTTTGTCATCAGATCTTTTATAATTTGATAAACCCTATTTACTAGAGTGAGTTAACCTACTCTATGTCACCCAACAAGTTACTAGGTTTTGTTATCAACCAAACAAGTTGTAAAGCAAGAACTCAAAACACATGCAAATAGTTCAAATAAACCAACACATCAATGTATTCATACCACGTTGTCATAGTTAAAATACATACAAACCTAAGTATAAACTGAGAAATGTAAAAACCAAACTGAACCGTCTGTCTAGAGGAAGCCACGAAGAGCCTAGCCTTGCATCGTGTGTGTATCAAAAATTCCCATCAAAAACTTGCTTCCCAAGCTCTAAAAATTCTGCCGACATAGTATAATAGTTGCCTCCTCTTTCAATACAGTCGTCTATAACTTATATAATCCCCTTAGAAACCTTGCCCTGCAAGCTTTCTTAATTGTTGTCAAACTCCCTCCAAAAGCTACTAAGGGTGTAAGGAGTGGTTAAACACTTGAGATTGACAAACTAAAAAATCAACCAATGAGAGTGTGCCATGTCAAAGTGGTAAATTATGCTCAAAAGTGTTGGCAATGGTTAGACATTTGGTGAAGTGGTAAACTATTTAAAAAAAAGGTGTGATTGGTTGAGATTGGAATGGACCCCACCCCATACTACCCTCTCTCTCTCATGATTCCCGAGCGGCAAGCCTACACCGATTTGGCAATGAAACCGCGCGGCAAAGGGGTCGGCGGCGGTGTTGCCGCGCGGCAAAACCCTTTGCCGCTCAACTTTGCCGCACCACTCCGGAAAGCCTAATATTTTCCCCACTTTCAAGAAAGTCTCTGCCCCTTGTTCGATCCAAGCCTTTTTGTGGACCCAATCATGAAATTAATTTTTCTCTATAGTTGCTCCCTTGACCCAAAATTAACTCATTAAATCGCACAGCCCACTTTATTAATTGCACTGCAAGTTAACAACCCTACAAGAGTGAAATATATCAACAACATTTTTTTAGTATTCTTTTAATTCAATTTTTGCTCATATAATTATTGTATGCATATTTTCCCATTTAATTACTTTGATACTCAACGTAACCTTTTTATTATTTATATATCCTAATTACATTATTTAACTAAATATATACAAAATCCTACAAAATATTAAACTAACAATAACTATTATCATATACAACCTAATTATTATTATATTTATATTATAATTAGTTTAAAATAAAGTGTACCTAAAATACACCGATAACTAGATATCATAAGAATACTTGGGGACATATTTAGGAGAAATCATATTGTGTGTGTGTGTATATATATGCAAGATTTCATTAAGACTGTGAACCATAGGAGACATATTAGATTCAAGTAGATAGTCTTTACAGACAAATGAATTATGTCTGATATTTCGTTTGAAATAAGTTCCACGAACATCAATGAAATATAACTTCTGGTGGATCCATACTTATTCCTTAAGCCAAGTAATGTTTAGGGCATGCAACACACGATTTAAAATCACTAAGAATGAGACTAGATAAGATAATCATCCTTATCAACCTTGTCATGATTTCTCATGAAACTTGGTTTCGCTTGATGAATTTTATAAGTCTCATTTGTCCTTTGTTAAAATTCTCATTTACATGATAACAAAAGTTGTGAAAGTGTATAGTATCATTTACTTCTACCTTATAAAGGTTTTTCTCCAGATATTAATAAAAAATAATATGAGAGATTAAGGTAAGGGTGACTTTATATTAGCTATGCAAACTTCACAACTGTCATAATATAACTTAAGTATTAATACTGAATTCTGATTAATTTCTAGAATATGTAAGCTTTCATAAAGCGTAATTAGAAGACATCTTTTTGTGGTTCATATGGCCTTAAAATTTAATTTTACCACTAACTCTCATGTTAGTTATTTGTTGAATTCTGGTAAGGACAAACGTATAGAACTAGACTCAATTTATCAAGTGTAAAGTAGAATTGTCACACCCCAACCGATGGCGGAAACATCGGAGTGAGACGAAAACAAGATTGCAAGAGACTTCATAACACTATTTGTGACAATAATTAAATAATGGATTTCATTTCATTTCTAAAAGTCGACTACAAAGATTAAAATCAAATACAACAACTTGATATACAATGTTCAATACAAGAATACAGCAAACATGTACATTAACTTAAGACGTCTAAGTGTGTATCTAAGCATCATCACTACTTCAAGTTCAAGCGTCGTCGTCCTCAACCTGTAACATGTTTTAAAATAAAGTTCAATGCAAAAGCAAAGGCGAGTATACAAGTTTTTCATACGTAGCATAAAAAGATAAGTTTCAAACAATTCCAAGTGGCAAGCTCTTGATACAAGATAAACATTTAAATTCGGCATGTGTCTAACATATCAAACCAATGATGAAACGCAATATGCTCATGACATAACCACAAGTCTACGGGCGGTGCGTTAATCCTATAGCGCTATATATGTCACGGATAGGCTCGTACGAAGTTAATGATAAGTCTAACACAAGATGTCATGAACCCAAGTTTAAAGTATCAAGTAATCAAATAAGCGTGCGTGTAATAGGAATGTTTATGTATTATGATTAAAGTGTAAGTTTCATAAGAAAACATGTTACACCCCAAAAGTGGTAAACGAAAAAGGGGTTCAAGTATGCTCACAGAATTGCTAAGTCTTCCGATTATCCAATTGTTGACGAGTGTAAGAGATTAGGAGCATGGAACACCGAGGTCAACCTAAATGGGCAAACGAATGTGCACGAGTAAATGGAATAATGACAGAGGATTTGAATTGGAAATTAGAGTATATCTAGTTGATATAAGTGTATATTTATATATATATATATATATATGTATTATATATAGTTTAAGCAAGATTCTAAATTAAGTCGATCGAGAGTATTGTTGAAATGTTGTCAAAATAGATATGCATATATAATTATTGTTATAAAAGTTATTTGAATCCGATACGTTTTCATTAGGGGTTTGACTATAAAGTATTTATATATATATATTAATGAAAATCGGGCAGAGTTCCCTCTGATTTTGGACGATCCCGGCAATACTAGTTGTCGATAAAATTGTCAAAACTCAATAAACAATCAACGAAACAATATATTTATATGGATATATTTATATTTGTTACAAGGTACATAGAGTTCGGTTCCGTGATTAAAACAATATTTTAAATATGAAATAATAGAATTAATATACGCGTCATTATACCGAGTTGTTCGTTGACTAAGTTTGACCAGTTGACTAACGTTGACCGAGTCGAACCGGGTTGAACTGAGTTGACCGAACCGTATCTGATGTTGACCGAACTTGACTTTCTGACGCGCACCCGACATTGCCTACTTGGACTCATTGACTGCCCTTGACCGTCGACCCGAACCTTAAGCCATATCCCAAAACAAAACTGAAATGACACTTGAATCGAAACTTAAACAAACGAAACCCCAATCAGATTCTAACCTAAGATCGACACATAAACTGAATCAGAACCCGAACCAACTGGAATCCAACTCGAGATCAGAACAAAACAAAAAAAAGGAGAAGAGAAGGGCTTACTGGAGCTGTCGGACTACTTCATGTTGCCGGTGCACAGCGAAAGCTCGTCAGAACCAAACATGCCGCCGCTGTCGCCACCGCGTATGGCGGTGCTGCTGCCGTTGTTCTTCGTCTTCTCTCTCTCTCTCTCTCTCTCCTCGATCTCTCTGTCTCTCTCTCCTTTTTCTCTCTGTCTCTCTCTCTTCCCGTCGTCCTCTATACCCGCCGCCGTACGCCACCGCTGCAATGGTGGTGGTCGGCGATTCAATCGAACAAGGGGGTGTGAAGAGGTGAGGAGGACATAAAAGCAGCGCCGGAGATGACTCTGATGACCTCGAAGGAGGAGCAGAGGAATGGGGATGGGGGTGTGCGGCTTGCAGAGCTATGGTTGTTGTTGTGTAAAGTATGGAGGGTTGTGGGTGTGGCCGGAGACGTGTAGCCAGTGCCGGCCGGCATCGCTGCCGGAATCTGGTGACCGGGAAACACTGGGAGAAGGAAAAATGGGGGAAAAGGGTGTGAGGTGCGGCTGCAGTTTGAGTTTTGGGGACCTGACTTCACTGTATGCATAAATATATTTAGATTAGGGTTTGGGGTACCATTTTATCTTTCAAGTAAATACACAAATAGTCCATAAACTTAAGGAGTTAGTTAAATAGTTATATTAGCTTGGTTTAAGTTAGATTTCCTATAACTAACTAGGTTATCTATATAACCTTTAAATTAATTAATTCAATTAATTAATTACTATATTGAAAATAAATAATTAACTAGACATATAATTATCCATATAAAAATCTTTCGACGGTTATTTAATTCACGAAAAATTTCCGTTAGTTCAGGGTTAGGATTTGAATTGCAAAACGGGTCGGATTTCGGGAATCCATTTTGACGGATGTTACAGGAATATTAAGATTAGCAGACTTAAATACCATTAATAGGCGACTACCTATTTTAGCCAGATGTTCTTTTGAGTTACGGATAGTCTTATTGCTTATGCCTAGTCTAATGGCATAATTATGGAGTCAGATTCTCCCTTCAAGAATATTAGAGTTGGAATTAGTACTTGTATTTGGTCTATGGACCTCAGAACTACCCTCTTTTTAAGTTTTAGTGGTAGTATGTTGCTGATCAACACACTCATTTGTCTTTTGTACTTCTGAGTGTTATAGTATATTTTAAGGCATTAAAAATCACACTAATCGAAAAGTTGGTATGTAAAGCACTGGATAAGTGTACTTCTTTCCATGTGTAAGCCCTAATTTTATGGGTCATGTTATTGTATATTATGATGTATTCATAGATGCCATTTAACCTTATAGCTTAAAATTTGGAATGAAGACATGCATCTTAGGAGTTAACTTGATTATTCCACATAAATTAGACTAGTGTTAGAAAAAACTTAATCTGGAATAAATCTAGTGATAGCATTTATTTAAATGAGTTCTTAATTATCATAAGAGACATTATGTTTGACCTATCCCATTTGTCATGCTCTACTTTTCTCTTCTAATACTTTTATTAGAAACGAGTCATAGGATTGTCGTGTCTTAAGAGATAATCAAGAATCTATTTTAAGAGCAAATCATATAGAAGCATTTTAGTAAAGTAAAACATATTAGGTGTTGAAATTAGAGTGGATGAGATAGATGGGATACAAATTTGTAAAAGAAAGTTGTAATGCGTATTGTTATGGGATATTAAAGTAAGGCAAACTAAAATATGACCGTAGGATTAATGAAGGATCATTATTTGGAGAAAGTTGTGATGTATCTATTATTAACATCAAGAGTTAATTGCCAAAATTGTCCTTGAGGTTTGGGCACGTTTGCCATTTTCGTCCAAAATGATACTTTTGTACCAATTTGCCCCCAACGTTTGTAACTTTTTACCATTTTCATCCAAACCACTAACTTAGTTTATTTTTTCTGTTAAGTTGAGAATATTTGGATGAAACTAGCAAATATAAAACCACAGGGACGATTTTGGCAATTTACTCAAACCCTTTTTAATTTATTTTATTTAATTATTTTTGTTACATATATAATAAAAAAGAATATTGATGGAGTTTTTAGAAAAAAACTAATAGTTTTGTCACATAATTTTTATAAATGTTCATCCAAATCACTAGCTCTGTTTATTTTTTCTGTTAAGGTGAAGGATGTTTTAAATTTTATAAATTAAGACATAAATTAATTTAGAGCTTCTTTATATAAATCAGAAAATGTCTTTGGTGTGCAACACATAACAATCGATTACAACTTTTAGTATTTATCAGTTGTAGAGATAGAAAAAAATTGTAAAACGTTACATTTTTTTTGAATGTGTTGAGCATCTAGGAAATATGTTGGTAGAAATAAAATATTTATTTAATTAAGATTATGAGGGTAACTAACTAATACTTATTCTGAGTGGCTTGAGTAAAGAAACTTTTGGTTTATAGCATTATAATTAAAATTTGGTGGGTAATTTTAAGGTTTGGTAACAATATGTTGTTTGATAGGGGGGGGGGGGGGGGGCACTAGTTTCTGTTTTTCCTTAGGAGCGAATTTAAAAGAGTAGAAGATAAATTACAAACTTGGTACATATGATAAGATTTTTTTATTTGACCTTTTTCAATAAGGTCAGCAACATTTTAGTTTTACAAAATTTAGAGGTTTAAGTAGATTTTATTTTTATATAACTAATCTATAAAAAAAATTAGAAATTAGTTACTGTCTTAGTTTATAAACATCTTTTGCCTTAATAGAAAAATTAACTTAGTTAGCGGTTGGATGAAAATTTATAAAAATTATGTGATAAAGCTATTATTTTTTCATATAAAAATTGCATGTATATTCTTTTTTATTATATATGTAACAAAATTAATTAAATAAAAGAAATTTAAAAGAGTTTGAGTAAATTGCCAAAATCGTCCCTGTGGTTTTATATTTTCCAATTTCATCCAAATATCTTCAACTTAACAGAAAAATAAACTAAGTGGTTTAGATGAAAATGGCAAAAAGTTATAAACGTTGGGTGCAATTTGGTACAAAAGTGTCATTTTGGAAGAAAATTGCAAACCTGCCCAAACCTTAGGGACGATTTTAGCAATTAACTCTAACATCAATGTAGTAGACTAAATTAAGTTTAAAACTCCACTTAAACGAAGATAAATCACCTTTTAGCTGAAGTGAAATCATCTAAGTATATGTGCAAAATAATTGTGACATGTCACCTTTTATCAGAAGTATGACAATTATCTTAGGGGCTGTTTGTTTACCTCTTAACGAGGCTCTAAATGGTTCAGACCTCTTAATGGTTCAGCACTTAATGGTTCAGACTGTTTGTTACGCGAGCAGATGTCTAAATGGTTCAGACATTTGCCTCTGAATGGTTAAGCATTATACTGAGTCTAAATGGTTAAGACCTCTAATCTGAATTTGCCAGACATTTGCCTCTAAACAGTTAACCATTATACAAGCTCTTAATGATTTAGACATCTTACTTGTTGAGCACTTAATGGTGAAGACCTCTTAGTGGTTCATCACTTAATCATTCAGAAGTTGCCAAACAGCCCCTTAGTTATGCACGACATGAATGAAGCACATTACCTTTGGTAGAAGTGAGACAACATATATATAAGACATAAATAATATAGCTTGTAATTATACTTGAATGATAAACAAGATGTAACACATTACCTTCGGGCAGAAGTGAAACAACAAAAGCTCATTCAAGTTAAGCTATTTAGCTTTGTAAAATAAAATTTAATTTTATTTAAGTATTTACAAAACCACTTAAGTTAATTTAGTAAGAGTTCTCGATAAGGGTTTGCAGGAGATTGAATTCACATAAGAGTCAGTTCAACGAAAAAATGTGAATACTCAAGAAGATAGGGTTAATTCTATAAAATTAGTGTTCTCGATTTAAGTGAGTTCACTAGTTTCTGAGTTCTCTAGTTCACTTGTTTTGAGTTATCTATAATGTTGAGCTTAGTTATAAGTTCTCTATATTTTCGAGTTCTCTAAAAAAATGATCACGAAAACCTTGAGTTCTTCACTTTTATGAGTAGTCTTGTTTTATGAGTTCTCTAGAAAAAATGATCTCGAAAACCATTAGTTCTCTAGTGTTATGAGTACTCTAGAAAAAAACGTTATCTCAAGAAAACTCGTGAACTTCTATTCGTAAATATATTATATCTGCAAACTTGAAAACTTTATGATAAGAATAAGGTTTGCTTTAAATTCTTTGGAGATTAGTTAGAGCTATATATGTTTCTATTTTAATGGGATTCAAATCTTTTAGAGATTTACTTAAATCTTTAAGTCTTTCCAAGATTTGAAAAATTATATCCCTAAATAATATTAATAGATTTTTAATTCTGATTTGAACCAAAACTTATTATAATTTTCGATAATTATGATGAGTACGAAGAACACCATTGGAAATTATAACAATTAAACATATAAAATTCTGGAATCAAATCTGTTAAACTTAAAATTAAAACAGATTTCAAGATTCTTAAGATCTCATTTCTTATGATATTATAACCCAATTTATAACTAACATAAAAGCATTCAATTTTCCAGAATTTGAACAGAAAAGTGTAATTCTTCATAAAAAAAGACGTTTTCCTTTGGACTTTTACAATTAACCGAAACAAAACAAAACCGATTGAGCAACATCTGCTCTAATACCACATGTTGATCAGTTCTATATGTATGTAATGGAAAAGTTGATAAAAGTGTGTACATGGTAAGCTAGTAACCGTAGAAGGGATGGATATAGACGACATGATTGTCAGGTTGATCTGGTTTCCGTTTAGGGTTTATATTAGCGATGGTGATTATGGGTTCGTAGTGATGAAATCATGATTATGGGAGAGATAATGACGATTATTTGATGTTATGATAAGTGTGTCTTACCTTTTACCTAGGGCTGTAAACGAACCAAACGTTCAACGAACAGTTTGTGAACCGTTCGGCGGGAAGTTCGTTTAATAAACGAAAGAACATGAACAAGAAATTCCGTTCGATTAGTTAAATGAACGAACATGAAGAAAGGTCTCGTTCGTTCAGTTGTGTTCGTGAACGTTCGGTAAGGTGTTCGTGAACATTTGTTCATTTTCGTTCGTTTATGTTCGTATGTAAGTGTTTTAATTAAAGATTTTTATACTTTCATATATTTTATCTATACCTTTTATACTATTAAACTTTTATTTATATCATTACCCTAACAATTAAACTAGGAAACCCTCTTTCACTTTGTTTATGCACCATTTCCCTTTTTTTCTCATTATTTACATCGAGGAATATGATCTACCTCCGTTCCACAATAAGGGATTCAAGTTCTAGTGCTACTCTCTGGGCCATCCACATTTATCCTTCATCGCGTTCGCCAAATTTATTTGTGTTCGTGAACCGTTCGTGAACACGCTCATTTCCTTAATGAACAAACATGAACATAAAATCTCGTTCGGTAAGTGTTCATGAACTGTTCATGAACACATTTATTTCCTTAACGAACGAACACGAACAAGGCCTCGTTCGTGTTCGTTCGGTTCGTTTACAGCCCTACTTTTACCCTCTCTAATCGACTCCTAAATACCCTCAAGGGGAAACCTTTATTAGTTATTAAGGGTAATACAATCCATCAATAATTACCAACTAATAGTAATAATGTATAATTATTATTTTGATGAACTGTAATATATAAATGATTATAATGGCTACATAATTAAATACATATAAATATAGGCTCAATCTATTTGGACAGCCTCTGCGCCTATTTTCACACTTTTCGTGCCCTAGACGCCTCGTATAGGGCTATACGAGGCGGCTAAGCACTGAATTCAAGGGGGTCTCAGAGGGTGTCAGGCACAAAGTTTAAAGAACCCTATACGAAGGGTACAACCCTATACGAGGCGTGTAAGTCTTGGGTTTTTTTTTGGCTGAAATAAGGGGTGTTTTAGTGGGTTTTGGTATGGTTTTTTGGATAGTTTTTGAAGATTTGTTTTTTGGTTGAAAATTTTTTTGGTTTTAAAAAAAGTTTTGTTTTATTTGTTTTTTACACTATAAAAAAGTTTTTGTTTTTTAAAAATCAACTATTTTAAAAATCGGCTATTTAAATATATTATATCGATTAAATATTATTCTTCCGATTAAAATTTTATCTGGTTCAAATATTGTTTTCGTATTATATTCAGGGGATATATTGTTTCTGTATTATATTCAAAACATATTTTGTTTCCGTATTATCTCAATTTAAGACAACAATCATTAAGTAACCGAATAACTGAAAACAAACATAAATATGACATATATAAGATAACTTTGTACATCCATAACAAAAATATATAAGATAAGTTTGTACATCCATAATAAAAATAAAAACAACAACAAGTCTATGCATCCAAATCCGAATCCGAATCTGGATCTGGCTGCTGCGGCTGCTGTTGCGACTGCTGCTGCTGATTTGGTGCTCGAGCCGGTGGAAGCGCTATCGGGGGTAATCCCTCTCTCTCTCGTCTATCCTACTCGGCCCGTACCAGCCAACCTACCAAATCGTTGAGCCTGTCAAGCTCGGCTCGTACATCCGGATGTAGCGCAGCTCCTAGGGCATGACCTGGAATAACGTGACGTGGAAACTGAGGCGCCCCGGGAGGTGGCGGTGGCTGTGGCACCGCTGCACCGTCTACATCCTCCGGAGGTTCCTCCATGGGCACTGCATCAGTAGGATCTGCAGGAGGATAAACGGGCTCGAACTGCTCTGGTAGGGGCTCCTCTGTCCATATGCCCCCCTCGCGGTTTTTAAACCGCGGGCCAACGGGGAACCTCTTGATTACCTTCATCCCCCACAGCGACTAAAAACCCATCCGCGTCGGCATGACTGGCGGCGTCCATAGATGTGGGTCCTGGTGCAGTACGAGGCCCAATGAACGGGTAATGATGGTCACGTACGCCCCGCCATACAAAAATCCGCGCTCCTGCCGGTGATGTGCGGAGGCGTAGTACTGGGCTAGACCGTGTGCTAGTGCGCATGACCTCCTATACAACAACCAATATAAGAAAAAAAGATATGTGGTCGTACACCACTCACGGCTGTAGCCGCGCGCTGAAATAGAAGTAGCGAGCAAATGGTGGAGATACATGCAGATAGTGTTAGCGAAATACAGAAACAGAGATTAATAAACAATGCACATAATCACAATAATTGCCGTAATAAACGTACGTACCTGTACAGTGGGTCCCTAATAAACGACACCCACCCCTTCGACTTGTCGTGCTCCCAATGATTTCCCCCGCAATCACCTGCCAAAACCCTACAAGAGTGGGTTTGTCAACTACCACTAGCCCCGCTGTGTAAACCTCAGTCTCGATCTCCCCCTGCATGTATAAACCACAATGCACCGCAAACTCTGCTAGCGTCATCGAACGCAAAACGCCAGCGAGCCTGAAAGAAACCTCAGGCGGAGGGGGAGCATCTGGGTGCGGAAGCGGCACTGGGTCCCCAGGAGCGTGAAATGTGAATGACGAAAGGAACTCGACCAGCAGCTCCCTGTAGGTCGGCGTGTGCGCCAAATCAAAAAGACGATGCCACGGCGAATCGACAGGTATAAACCGACGCACTCTAGCCGTCTCAGCAATCCCATCTATCGCATCCCAGTCGATCGCTGCATGCGATCCAATGTGCATCCTCCTAAGCTTCTGGCAATGACGGGCGGCATCGGTGCCGTCGGGAAACTCTAGATACGGGTGACCCTGCAGCGTATCCAGAGGCGGCCGCCGTCTCCGTTGTGGACCCTGCTGAACCGGCTGACCCCCCGGCGGTGCCCCATTAAGCTCTACCTGAATGTCATTGCCCTGAATCAGATCGTCCTCCATAATCAATCTGCAAATAAATACCGTATACGTATAAAAACAATAATAAATAAATAATAATAATAATAATAATAAAAATAATACTAATAATAATAATAATAATAATTAATAAATAATAATAATAATAATATTAACAATAATAATAATAATAATTAATAATAACAATAACAATAATAATAATAATATTAACAATAATAATAATAAATAATAATAACAATAACAATAATAATAATAACAATAATAATAATAAATAATATTAATAATAATAAAAATATTAATAATAATAATAATTAATAAATAATATTAATAATAACACTAATAATAATAATAATAATAATAATAATAATAATAATAATAATAATAATAATAATAATAATAATAATAATAATAATAAAAACAATAATAATAACAATAATAATAACATTAATAACATTAATAACAAAAAAAAAAGTTTCAGAGACTCGTATAGCCCTCGTATAGGGCTATACTGGGCGTCCTGTTCTACGGCTTCATCTTCAACCTCAGATTCAAACCCCCAAAATCAACAAAAACCAAATTTCAGGGCAAACCTACGGTCTAAAGGCAAAAACGAGGCAACAATACTAAACTACGGGATGAAATACGTACCAGTGATGCTTCAAATCTTCGAAAATACGGTCCAAATACTAATCTGAGGCGTATACAGGTGTATGCTCCGTATATATGTGTGTTTTTTTGTTTGGGGTGATAACCAGGGTCGTCTAGGCCCCCCACCCTTATACGAGGCATAGACGCCTCGTATAGACCTATGCACGCCGTCTGACCTTTTTATTAAATGACCATTTTGCCCCTGTTTAGCCCCCATTATAGGCTTTAATCAGGGGCAAAATGGTAATTAACCAACCCAGAAAAATATTTCTGGAATGGTTAATTACCATTTTACCCCTGACTAAGGCCTATACGGAGGGCTTTACAGGGGTAAAATGGTAATTTAATAAACTTTTTTTAATAATTAAAAAAGAAAAAGTGTAACAGTTGCCGCCCAACATGTATTGGTCGTATAGACCTATACGCGTCGTCTTTTTGTTTAAATTACCTTTATGCCCCTGTTTTTGGCCTATACTGGGGACTTTTAGGGGTATATTAGTAATTAAAATAAAATATTTTCAAAATACAAATTTAAAAAAAAAGAAATGTTGCCGCCCCTATAGACTACCCGTACAGGTCTATACGAGGCGTCCTTTTTTAATAAATTCAAATTTTGATATATTCAAATTTTCAAAATTCAAATTTTCAAAAACCCGCTCTAACAGACGACCAATCTTGATCTATACGAGGCGTCTAGTTTTGGTAAAATGACCTTTTAGCCCCTGATTTATGCCTAGATTGGGTGCATATCAGGGGCAAAATGGTCTTTTGACCAATCATATACGACACGTCTAGCTCTATACGAGGCGTATATTTGTAAATTTTTTATAAAAATGTTATTAAACTGTTTTAATCAATTCTAATTATAAAAAAATTATATAAATTTTTATAAAAATGTTATTAACCTGTTTTAATAAATTCTAATTATAGAAAAATGATAGAAATTATAAAAAAAATTATAGAAATTGTAGAAAATTATAGGAATTAATACAAAAAAATACTATTAATTACAAAAAATACTATTAATTACAAAAATCATTCTTCCGTATCACTGTCGATGTAATTAAGACTGGGGTTTGATCTTGGCGGAGGATTCATTATCGATGTATACCATTCTAGACGTGGCAAGTACATATCTTCCCATTGTTCCGTATGGGGTCTTCGGTGGGTCAACCATAGCCCGTGTGCTGGTGGCATTGGATAATCCCCTTCCAGCTTAACATGTATGAAGTGGTTCTCGTTAACATGTGTAAGCGTTATGAATAATGGTTGTTGATTAGCCGGAGGACTTAGTATCGGGAAGAAAGTGGAACTCGGACCCATGGTTGTCGTTAACAGGTGCACTCCGATACCGTACGTTTGTGCAATAAGAAGTCCTGCTAAGGGGAAGTCCATCCAGTGATCCTCCCCACAACCGGACACTGCTTCCTTATCGTTTGAAATATTTTGCGCGGCTCCATGTTTTGAGCTGTCAGCTGCTCGATCAGTTTCATTTCGCTTGGAGTAAACCTTCGCACAAACGCGTGGGCCGACAGGTCCTCACAAAGTTCGTGGTTATGTTCAATTTTTCCGTCTTTTATCTCCCAAGTTTCATACGGGTGGTTTCGCACAGCCAGCAGGTAAAACAGGCAACCTGTTTTTTTGCTTCCGGCTTTTCTAAGTGTTGCTGTAGTCTGGTGCTCACCACCACGATCACATTCAAGCCATACCCTCGCGGTTCTTCCCCCGATTTTCTTTGATCGACGGGTGACAATAACGAAACCATCCACGTTTACTATTTCTTGTATCCGATTCTTTAGTTCATCTAAAGAGTTGAAAACCTATAACATCGACAATAATAATAAATAATAATAATAATAATAATAATAATAAATAAATAAATAATAAATAATAATAATATTAATAATAATAATAATAATAATAAATAAATAATAATAATATTAATAATAATAATAATAATAAATAATAATAATAATAATAATAATATTAATAATAATAATAAATAATAATAATAATAATAATAATATTAATAATATTAATAATATTAATAATATTAATAATATTAATAATATTAATAATATTAATAATAAGAATAATTAAATAATAATAAAAAAATAGTAATTAATACCTGTTTTTTTAAGTACGGACTGTCCGGGATGGGAGGTGTCTCACCACCATATCTACCATATCCACCATAACCACCATATCCTCCAATGTCCGGATTGTTTTGATGAACGTAAGGAGTGCCCGGGGAAATGAATTGCTGATGACCACCGTATCCATCGTATCCACCGTCTCCTCCGTATCCACCGTATCCACCGTTTCCTCCGTATCCACCATCTCCTCCGTAAGAATATTCACACCCGTATCCATAATCCGGATACCCTTGTTGCGTCGGATAACTTGGTTGACCAGCCTGGTATGAGTCATCTACGGGGGCTGTTTCATCAACAGGGGGATGCTTGTTCAAATTTAGAAACGGTCTGTTTTGTTCTCCTTGTATACTAGACACAACCTCCTCTTGCTCATTAGAATCGGGAACGCCAGACTCCTCCAAAATAAACAACCGTATCATCATTAGTAAATAATAAACTAAAACAACAACTAATTAAAACATTTAAGCCAATAACTGTTACCGGAACGCTTTCGTGCACCCAGTTGTCGCTAGAATACTGCCCGAAGACATAGTTGCCGTCCGAGTATGATGACATTTCAACACTTCGGGACGATTAGAACACAAATGCAAACAACAATTCTTTCGAAGAAACACAAGAAGAAGAAGAAGAAGCAGAATGAATGAAATGTTGAATGCTCGGGGTGGACAAAGAATGCACTGTATGTTGCACTTTATGTGAGACATAGACGCATCGTATAGCTCTAGACTACCCGTATAGCTTTAAGTCACTTGTCAGTCATGTAGTCAAATCAGTCTCTAAGACGCCTCGTATAGGCCTATACGAGGCGTCTTAGCACCCTCGTATCAGTCCCTCGTATAGGCCTAGACTCCCCATCTGATGTGACGTTGTACTTGGTGCAGAAGCTGGTCGGAAAAGCAACCCTATGCGCCTCGTATAGCCCTATACGAGGCGTCTAATAAGGTGTGGAAATAGACTTAAAGGTGTGTAAATATGTAGACCCTAAATATATAATATAACAGAAAGCGCACTAATGTATATCGACAACCAAGTTGTATCAAAAGAATGTAAGAAAGTGATAACATGGTATTCCAATCGACTATGTGGCACATATGAAAGGCAAGAATGATAAGGAATTTAACGTGATTCAGGGCCTCAGGACATAAAGTAGTAGAAGATATAAAAACAAACTCTTTTCTTTGGTTCAAAGCTAGATCAAAGTTCAGAAATTTAGCATAGGATAGGTGGAAGGATTTTAATACAAAATAAGATTGTAGGGGGAATGTAATGTATTTCGTTTTCTTTTCCTTGTAACTGTAACTTTTTTGGTTTTTACAACATATTTTAGCCTTTTCTATAATGATGATTTTACAACATATGTTGATCCGTTTTATAATCATAGAATCCCACCGTTAAAAACAAGTCAAATATATATAATATCTCTTCCATAAATAAAATTAAACTATTGAATAAGTCAAACCAAGCATTGAATATAACAATTCGAACAACAATATTGAACACATCGACAACGTTAGCAACAATGTCTACCGCAACATACAGCTGACTTTTATGTTTTCTCTTGTCTTCTGTATTTGAAATTATACGATTTCTAAGTTTTCCTGGTCGCATAAACCTTTGATTCCCCAAAATTATGGAGAAGTCGAACGAAATCAGCAGCTACTCGAAGGGAGATGCAGCGAATCAAGAAATCGAAAAGCTACCTCCGTTGTTATTCCAAGAAGATGATTCGAGTGATCGGTTTTCATCTTCAAAACAATATGACCATCAGTTGGACGCCTTGTTTCTAGACGCCACACCACCATTATGGTCATATGAGCAGATGCAGGAGCTTGAAGATATCGAGTCACAATATTCCAAACTTATCAAACCACGAGCGCGAAGCCAGGACCAGGTGGCTAGCACTGAAGTGAGTGATCAGAGTAAGTTATCAACCGATGATATTATTCGGTTAGGTGGAGAACACTTCATACAATCGCGTTCAGTCGTGGATAATTCGATATCAACCCACCCTTACTCGGGTTCACTCGTGGGCCTTTCGGATCAAGAGCTCAAAGATGTTCAACTCATTGAAAATCTTTTACTCTCTTCGGAGAAAGTCGCCCAACAACAGTTTGATCGGTCGCGTAAGCTTCTTGACTTGTGTGATGCGTTGTCTTCGAGCTCAGGAAACCCAATTCAAAGAATCGTCTATTATTTTTCGAAAGCGTTACGAGAGAAGATCAATAAAGAAACAGGGAGAATTAGCTCGTTCACAGGGTCAGGAAAGAAAAATTATCATGACATGCAAGGGAGAATAATGAACACTGCTATGACTCGACTTTCTATATATCAAAAGTTACCGTTTTATCAAGCGACTCATTTTTCGTGCGTGCAGGCTTTGGTGGACCGGGTATCCAAGGCGAAAAGAGTGCATGTAGTCGAGCTCGCGATTAGACAAGGCGTACATACTATGATTCTTATGCAAGCTCTGGCATCTCAACCCGAGCCTATCAAGCATCTTAAAATAACCGCGGTTGGGACTGGTTTCGAAAAGCAAATCAAGCAAACCGGTGGTCATTTGAAGAGTTTTGCAGAATCTATAAACTTATCTTTTTCGTATAATGTGGTTATAGTTGAAGATATGTTAGATTTTAACATAGATCTACTTGAGTTTAATGCTCTTTATAAATTTCATTAACGATTCTAAACGGTCTTGTTGCCCAATCATGCTCCATAAACCATACATTGAGAAAACTACTTGAGTTGAATCCAAGAGAAGCCTTGGGGGTTTTCTCAATGTATGGTTTATGGAGTATGATTGGGCAACAAGACCGTTTAGAATCGTTAATGAAATTTATAAAGAGCATTAAACCTCGTGTTATGGTGATGTGCGAAGTTGCAGCGAATCTTAACTCGCCCAACTTTGTGAATCGTTTGATCGAAGCATTGTTCCACTATGGGGCGGTGTTTGATTCTTTAGAAGATTGTATGGATGGGGAAGATGAACACCGTGGCATTACTGAATCTATGTATCTAGGTGAAGGGATAAGAAGCATTGTGGCAGCCGAAGGAGCAGAAAGAGCGGTTAGGCATGTGAATATCGATGTTTGGAGGAAGTTTTTTGCACGATTTGGGATGAAGGAGATTGGATTTAGTGCGTCTTCTTTATATCAAGCAAAGTTGGTGGCAGGAAAATTTCCTTGTGGAAGTTGTTGCACGTTTGATATGGATGGTAAATCCGTCAACATCGGGTGGAAAGGAACACCAATTGAGTGCCTTTCGGCTTGGAAATTTTCTTGAAACCCAGCGATTCTGCTTGGTTCTTTCTCTATGTTACATGTTAAGTAATCCATATTTTTTTATGTTGGTTGTGGTAGCCATTACTTCAACTCTAAAAAACTACTCACTGACTAGTGAATGTCATATGACTGTACCTTTTGTGGTTACGTTTTGTAATAATTGGAAAAACTGACTTGCTTTTTTAATTTCATGCCTAACCATGCCACGTCACACCTGCCACGTGTCAAGCAATACCATCAACCCAAGCCCCCTCACACCCCACAGCCTAACTACAGACAATAGTCTAGAAGTGTAGTTTATGTTATATACGTATTTTAGATTAGTTCTCAATTGTAAAGCGGTGTCTTTAGGGTTGCGACGTATCAAAAGAGTCACGTCGTTTACACACCGTTCCAGCATGTATATATGTCTCCAATAAGTCAAGGATTAATTAAGATTGGGAGGCCGGAGAAAGGTGTCAAATTGCAAGGAGGTGCAGTCAGCCGTGATGCCAGTTTTATTAGTGGTCTAGCGGCTAAGAGGGCAACGCGTGCTCTTGACATTATGGGACACCTTCCCTTGTTGCGGGATCCTCAAAGCGAACCCCTCTTGCTTAGATCTTGTATGGGGGTTGCAAAGTTGTTATTTGGTTTGCGAACTTGCCAGCCCCCCTTTGTGGATGATATTGTTTCATGTTTTGATAACGGTCTTCGGGAGGCAATAGAAGACATTGTCGTATGCGCGGTTCCTTTTTTTGGTGATCTACAGTGTCGAATCGTGACCTTGCCAATGAGGCTTGGTGGGTTGGGCCTTCTCTCGGCCCGGGATGTTGCTGCCTATGCCTTTGTGGCTTCCAGGTCTCAATCTTGGGAGTTGCAGGACCACATCTTACATAACAGTGGGGTTGCTAACACTGATCCGGATTATGCCAGCGCCTTGGAACGCTTGCATGAATCTCTACCTGACTTTGATCTCGGCGGTTTCTCTAACAAGGACACCGCCCCCAAAAAGCCACAGAAAACTTTGGCGAATGCCCTTTGTTGTCGAATCGCACAAAGTTTGGGAGAAGATTTCCATTTGTCACCCCGCCAGAAAGCCATCATTGAATGCCTACAGAGGCCTCATGCTCAGGATTTCTTAACTGTTATTCCTATTGAAGGTTTGGGTCAACGTATGTCAGCGGTGGAGTACAGGTCAATTTTTAAGTACCGTTTGATGATCCCCATGTTCCCGAATGATGAAACTTGCCCAGTCTAACGTAAAGCATGCCTGGATAAATACGGGGAGCATGCGTTAGAGTGTAGAGAGTTGCCAGGGTTTAAGTATCGCCATGACTTTGTGCGAGACGCGTTAATGGATATTCTCAGACGAGCAGGGATCTCGGCGAAGAAAGAGGCACCGGTTAATTTTCTTACAGACCCGTCGGAGGGGAGATCCACCCTACGCCCAGCTGACGTGCTAGTTTTTGGTTGGGAGGGCGGGAAACATGCTTGTGTCGATCTCACAGGTGTATCCCCACTAGTCGGGTTCCGGGAAAATGGGTTTGTGGCGGGGCAAGCGGTGCTGAAAGCAGAGTCAAAGAAGGTGGAAAAGCACGCGAAAGCTTGTGAGGATAATCAGCATGCATTTGTCCCCCTGGCGTTTGACACGTTCGGCTCCTTGGCGCCGGAGGCAGTTCGGTTCTTGTCTAGAGTTCAGCGTGTGGTCCATAGCAACTTTTCGACCCCTCAGGGGAGGGGCTTTGTTTTTAGTAGATTAGGGTTTTCTATTCAGAATGGGATGGCGGCGCAGTTTGTTGCTCGTCTACCTGCTATCCTTATGTAATTTTCCCTGATGATTGGAATGAAATAAAAACTAACAAATGGAAAGAAAAAAAAAATTAAGATTGATTCTTTGCAATATTACTCAATAATGATATACTCTCTCTGATAGGAACTTCGACACCGATCATTTACTTTTTTATATTATCGACGAAATTATTGTTTTTAAATAGGTTTTAAAATTAACAAACCTAAATACAAAGTGCCTATGCATAATGTCTTCATGTTTATTCTTTTGGTTGCCGTATTAATTTGATCGATCAGTACTTGATTGTTTTGAGGGGGCTGAGTAGCATCTGCCTTCTGATCAGGCTGATTAGCATCTATACATCATTGAACAAATCGACCACCCACTACTAACATTGTTGAAGTGCATGATTTTTCTTCTTTTTAAACCCAAAAATGCTTACTTTGATCATAACTTAACGATGTATCCTTCAAAGAAATGCAATCTTGCAGATGATAATCCCTCTTCTGAAATTCCAGAACTTAACAAAACCAAGAAAGATCTGCAGAAACCACCTCCCAATGATCAACTTGGATCTCTAGATAATCTATACTTCGATTTCACCTCGCCACATCATAAAAATGTGTTTAAAGGTGCAGATTTTCAACAGGTAGATCAAGACTACAAAAAGTACACACCATTTGCTTCGCTTAGGATTGTTAAGGACTTTGCAAGCAGATCAAGAAAACTGAAAGGTGGAAAGACTCACATTCCAGGCGAATCGCGAAAACTGTCTACTATCGAAAGAATTCGGATGGCTGGACAACATTTCATCGACGCTTCTTCAAAAGTAGATGAAATATCCAATCCAAGCCATCCATTCCCAGTTTCATCATCCGGATTGTCGGATGATGAAGCTAAAGACATTGATCTTCTGCTAACCCTTCTAGCTTCAGCCGATAAAACCGGTCAACGACAGTTTGACGAAGCAAATGAACTCGTTGAATTGTGTAGTAAAACGTCTTCAAATGAAGGAACTCCTGTTGAACGATTGGTTTACTATTTTTCGGAAGCTCTTTGCGAGAAAATCAACCGTGAAACAGGAAGAGAGGCGTCTGGTGGACTAGAAAGGATGCGAGTGTTTGATTTTCAAAAGGCTATGATGAGCGTGGACGCAAGTATCTTAGCATTTCACCAGAAAGTCCCATTGTCGCAGGTATGCAATGCATTATTAGAGATGATATATTAGCTAAGGTTTATCATTAATATATGAATTTAATTAGAGAAAATTCCCAAAATAGGCATATAAATAGCCAGCTTTTCGAAAATAAACAATGGCCACTCAAATTGTCGAGTCTCTTTTGTGTCCATGCAGCAGACATTTCCCTTTTTTAATTAGGCTTTCCTTGTATTTATTCTCGTTTTACTCCTATAGATTGCATTTCATTCGAAAGTCCGGCTGTCACAGGTTTGCCAGCTCAGTGCGATAAATACGCTACTCGAACACGTCCGAAGAGCAAGACATATCCACGTAGTCGATCTCGAGATCAGGAGCGGGATGCAATACACACTTATGATGCAAGTGATCGCGAACCGCAAGGACTGGCAACTCAAGCACTTAAAGATAACCGCAATCGGTACAAGATCGGAATCCAAGATAAAAGACACATGCAACCATCTTGCTGAGTTTGCCCAATCATTGAACATCCCATTTAGTTACAAGATAGTTATGGTAGCAGACATGCTAGAATTCAACATAGATCTCCTTGAACTCGACCGCCACGAAAAGGTCGCAGTCTATTCCTCGTTCTCATTATCAACCCTAATCGTGAAACCAAGCCGCCTCGAACATCTCATGCGAGAGATTCAAAAGATCAATCCTTGTATAACCATCGTCAACGAAGTCGAAGCAAACCACACTTCACTTGTGTTTGTAAATCGTTTCATTGACGCTTTGTTCTTTTACGGGGCGCTTTTCGACAGCATGTCAGTTTGTTTGGTGGACGATGATTTGAACAGAAAAGTGGCGGAGTCTGTGTACTATGCTTACTCTATACGTAACATAGTGGCGGCTGAAGGGGATGATAGAACGATTCGACACACTGGGATCGATGTTTGGAGGGCATTTTTTTGTCGGTTTGGGATGGTGGAGATTGAATTGAGTGGTGAATCGCTAAATGAAGCAAAGTTGTTGATCGAAAACTTTAACTGCGGGAATCGTTGTACCCTTCGTGCCAATGGTCGATGTTTTCTTGTTGCTTGGGATGGTGTACCGATCTTCTCGGTTTCTGCTTGGAAGTTCATATGACGAAATCGTTTGTAGAATGATGTGCCACATGAAAAATAAATCGTTGTAGTTTCTACAAAAATCTAGGTGTATGTACACAATGTTGGTCAGAACCCTTGATGAACAATGATAATTACACAATGATAGAACAATAAAATTCTAAAAGAACGATTAATATTGAATGTGATTGTGATAATACAAGTGATTTTGATAATTACAAATGAAAAACCTATTTATACTAAACGAACAGGTGCGATTGTAGAGACGTGTCCCTTCACGATGAACGGTTGTGACTCTTTGTGGATGTGATTGAATGATGAAGGGTTGCGTCTTCTACCTCCTGTGTTGAAGCCGTTGATCATGAAGGGGTGCGACTCCTAGATGTGTCACTCCATCTAGTATGTAGGTTATTACTTTTCGTTTTGTCGCATCTAGTCCCCGCACTTGTATAACTTATCTACTTAAAACATAAGCTATCTAATAACTAATTACTAAACAACCCTCGTACTTTAAGATGTGAGGGATTAGAACTTCATTCACTTCTAGTCACGAACATCCTTGAGTTGTTGTAGGTCTTCAACTTGCTTGACTTGCAATAGCATTGGTTCTACTTCCAACGCAAGATGAGCTTCTCCGTCCTTCTCTTTTTCCTCATCTTTTCGCTGGCTACACTCATATGCGAAGTGACCGAATTCACAACATTCATAACACTTGAACTCGCTCTTGTCTCTATTTCCTTGATCCATATTTTGTCCACGTCCTCTTCCTCCTCTAAATGAACTTCGTCCATGTCCTTTACCTTGACTTTGATCGCTATGTCCTTTTCCATAATGTCAATTTCCGGAATGATTGTCTGAACTTGCCATTAAGAGATTATTGTTCTCCGGTTCGTTTTAGCCCTTCAGGCGTTCTTCAAATACTGTAATCCTACCCACTGCTTCTTCAAATGTCATTTTATCTTTTTTCTGAATATTGCTCGATGGATGCTACAATCGGTAGAAACTTCTTTGGAACAGAGATAAGTAATTTCCTTACAATCTTCTTATCTTTAATGGTGGTACCGAGGCTTTTAAACTTAGATTTTATACCACCTAACTTGCTTGCGAAACTGCTTATTGTTTCATTTTCTCCTATCTTTAAGGCTTCTAATTCATTTCTCAGGGTTTACAGACGCGCTTTCTGAACCATATCGGCTCCAAGATATTGAACTTTGATTGCATCCCAAACTATCTTTGTACTTTCGTATTGCGCAACTTGCATTAGAATATCTCCCGGTAACGTTTGGAAGATCACTGCTTTCAGTGTATGGGCCTTTTTCTCATCTAGCCTTCTTTTAAAACAACCGTATCCCAAAGACTATATGCCTTCAAGATCGTTTCCATCAAGATTGCCCACTGAGTGTAATTCGCTTCAGTCAACTTTTGGCATTGAAGGGATATATTTCCTTGCTCGTGAATTGACGTTGACGTGCTTTCTTTGTCGTCTCTTCCTGACATACTTTCTTTTTAATTTGCTTTCTTAGACTTTTTCTTTCCTATCTTCCTTGCTTTACTTCAATCTTTCTTCTTGCTTGCACCACACAGGTTTTTCAACTTGTTCGTACCATATAGGTTTTGTTTGCCACATAGGTCTTGATTTGCCACACAAGTCTTTCTTTTTTGCTTGCTTTGCCACATAGGTCACAGGTCTTGTCACCAAGAAGGTTCTTGCACCACGAAGGTTACGTACCACGAAGGATTTGTATCACGAAGGTTGTACCACGAAGGTTTTCTACCACGAAGGATTTTTTCACCATGAAGGATTTGTACCTCACAGGATTTCGTACCACACAAGATTTTCTCGAATTTCTAACTTGCTATTCGTTTTGAATTACGTTATTTCTAAAAACATATTTTATATTCCTTTTGAAAAAACATATTTGATTTGAGATTGAATTTCAAAAAAGAATTCAAATGAATGAAATTTTTAATTACTATCAATCAATTAATCAAACTTCAATTCAATTTTGAAACGAATACAAACACTAAAAGATAAATTTGAGAGAACCTGGTTATGATGTTCCAATCGGTTTCTTCTTCTTCCCAGATTTGAAACATGTGCTCTGATATCAGTGTTGGTCAGAGCCCTTGATGAACAATGATAAACACAATGATAGAACAATAGAATTCTGAAAGAACGATTAATATTGAATGTGATTGTGATAATACAAGTGATTCTGATAATTACAAATGAAACATACAAACCCTATTTATACTAAACGAATAGGTGCGATTCTACAGACGTGTACCTTCACGAACGGTTGTGACTCTTGAACTTGTGGATGTGAATGAATGATGAAGGGTTGCGTCTTCTTCCTCCTGTGTTGAAGCCGTCGATCATGAAGGGGTGCGACTCCTGGATGTGTCGCTCCATCTAATATGTAGGTTTTTAACTTTCGTTTTGTCGTATCTAGTCCCCGCACTTGTATAACTTATCTACTTAAAACATAAACTATCTAATAACTAATTACTAAACAACCCTCGTACTTTAGGATGTGAGGGATTAGAACTTCACACAGTGTTTCCATAACCAGTCAAGCAATTGAACTCTGTGTTATTTTCGGTTGGTGGGTTTTGAAAACTAAATAGCATTGTAAACAATTCAAAACTTAGAACACCCGTAGTGGGGTTTTTTGGCGTTTCCCCCAAAAAAAGGCCCTTCCAAACCCTCCAACTACCCCAGTGGCGTTTTTGTTCCAAAAATGGGTTGGGGCGTTCCATTTTAAACGTGATGATCAAATGCCTAATTCAATGGGCTAATAGGAAATTAGAGATTATAAATGGGTAATGATTGAATGGGGGCTATAGGGCGTTATGGGACATTATACCACTACACCTCTTTTTCACTTCACATTCTATAATTCCCCGTATGCCACATGTCTTGCTGGTTTTCTATGTGATTGTTCTATGCATACCTAAAGACATTGCTAATAGAATAAATTGAGTAAGTTTTTATAGTAGTTAAGATTTAAAAATATTATCATCAAACATTATGAATACTATCAAACATTATCAATCTATTAAAACACAAGCTTTGTGAATATTGCCACCCAGTTGGGTGTTATGTGGTCATTGGGCCACTATGCTGCTTGCTCAACGGCTTCCACGTATCTCGATGGATACGTGGCCTCAAGATGAAGAGCATGTGCTCTACATCACCATCCGCAAGAGCTAATATCTCTTACCCACCACCCAGTTAGGTGTTATGTGGTCAATAGGCTCCTATGTTGCTTGCTTAAGGGCTTCTACGTATCTTGAGGGATAGGTGGCCTCAAGATGAAGATCATGAGCTCTACATCATCATCATCCACAAGAGCTAATATCTGTTACCCACGACCCAGCTGGGTGTTATGTTGTCATTGGGCTGCTATGCTACATGCTCAAGGGCTTCCACGTATCTTGAGGGATATGTGGCATCAAGATGAAGAGCATGAGCTCTACATCACCATCCACAAGAGTTCATATCTGTTACCTATAATTTCAAAGCTCTGTCCCTTCTCTCTCCCACTATCACCAACGGTAACCAGCATTCCCTCACCAGCCACCACGAACGACCTCCTCACCTTCCTCGAATCCCACACAGGAAACTCCACAATATTCTCCTGCAAACTCCTTCCGACCACACAAACTGGAAGTTTATAAAATATGATCGGGTCAAATTTAAACCCCTAGAAGCAAAATCCAAAGCCCTTGTAGGTCCCTCGGAGGTTGAGGTTAAACATTATCCTTGTTTAGTTTAACACACTAGCAAGTGCGAAATCCAAGCTAGAATGCAAACCGGTAGTTTATAATGAGAACACAAGCTACAAAGAGAAAGGGTAGACACACAAGATATCAAAGTTTTCTCTTGTATTTCAGTGGACACGGTTACAGCCCTTGACCAAACTGAAAATACGCTCTCTACAAGACTAAGTTCACTCACACACTGAAGTGAACACATTACATCAGTATATATAACCTTCACAGCTCGTCTGGTCGAAGGATCAATTAGATTGATCGAAAGATCATCTATCGAGATACAACCTATCGAAGGATCCACACATACCTCGAAGGATTGACATCCTTCGAGGTCCATCTGTATCCATCGAAGGTTATCCTTCGAGCTCATCGAAGGATATAAACAATCCTTCGATGACCATCCTTCGACACACACAACTTTACAAACATTTTCTAACTGTTTGACCAAGTCAAACCAGGAGGATGGTTGACTGGTCAAACTTACATTAAGCACACACATAAACACATCTAAGACGTAACACGACTACAAAAGACATCGTTTTATATCATTACAAAATACAGACAAAGTACAGACACAAGTGCACCAACAAACTCCCCCTTGGCTGTAGCTTTGTCTTGATCTTTGTGTCTTCAAGTCTCTGACGTCCTTTCAACCGTTAAGTGATGCGTAGACCATACACTTCCCGCATTCACCAGTAGGTTGAAGCAATACCGGGCCATCTTCTGAAACTTCATTGCTTGTTCACGATCTCTAACCAAGTAATTAATCTCGTGATCCTTAAGAACAATAATATCCGACCTGGACATGTTAGTAATCCACATCGGATCTATCATTCGAAAGTTCTCCTGACTATCTCGGAATAAGATCACGGCTTCTCCAGTATCTGCATCGTAAACCCAGCAACGAAAGTTTCCCAGAAAGTTTGTCTTCATTTTCAACAAAGGTATCTTCTTCATCAATTTTGGAGGATCATAAACCAAACGATAACGCGTAGTATTTGTCTCTGGATCAAGTGAGAACCTGATTGGCTCGTATCGAGGAAACTGTGGCTTATATAGAGGATCCTTCCAACCTTTTCTTCGTTCCAATCTAATCTTCTTCGCGAACAAATCCACCATCTTGTCTTTGACTCGATTAATAACCTCCATCTGGGCCAAAACCGCCACATCATAATAAGGAAGTGAAAGAATGCTAAGAAGAGACCTGAAATACTGAAGGCCGCATTCCTGCTTCACAACCATGCAATGAAGATCCTTGATGAACATCCAGCTGATGATACGACCCCTAGCTGGATTTCTTTCCAGAACCATGTAGTTGGCCTGATCCAACGGAGGGAGCGGAGGAGGATTCCTGGCTAGGAAATCCGCTCGCCATTCATTCACAGTCTTTTCACGGTTTTCTTGAACTGATGGAGAATCTGAAGAAGGATTAGAAGATTCTGCTGTCTTTGCTTCCTCAAGATTATCATCAAGCGAATTAAGCACCACATTGTCTTGACTAACATAAACGGGACGTTCCGGATCAGAACCGATGAAGATTTCTTCAATCGTGGAGAAATCGGTTTCGTCCGGAACCAACGGAGTGGCATCGATCGTCGTCACATCAACTTCATCCATTGCTGTCAGAGCTAACACACATTCATCCGACATCTCAGTAACATGTTCTCCCTCTTCTAATAGTTCACCCGTGATTGGATGATACTGTTGAGCAATTGAGGATTCAGGGAGATCAGTGAACGCTTCCGGCTCAAGACTAATATGTTCAAAAACTGCTGAAGCTTCTAATGTCTCAGTCGGCTCAGACGGACCAGTAGATGTTGGAGGAGCAGAAGGAGCATCTTGAGATGTACCAGACCCACCTGCAGCACCAGATGCAGTTGCACCTGAACCTGTGGCAGCTGGTTGATCAGGATTTGCTGCATCATCATCCTTATCATCGCCACGCCTTGAAGGAAGGATGCCCAAAGCTTTGCACCGTTCATTCCAAAGTGTAACAACTTTGTGATCAAATCTCTTAAAGTTCGCTTGAACAGGCTTGAAGGCTTCCATTAATCTATCATCACGATTCTTATATCGATCGGACAGCTCTTCATGCTTTTGTTTTAACGTTGTTGCCTCACGTTCTAGCACAGTACTATGCTTCTTCATTATCTCCACCTCTCTATCACGAGCATTATTAGCTTCTTTCAGTCTTTCTATCTCTTGAGCCTGTTCTCTTATCTTGACATTCTGAGCACTAACAAGTGAGACCAGCTTATTGTGTGCCTCAGCATCATGTGTTCGTTGTAAACGGTATTCTTCAATCTTTCTTGTATTCCGACCGACTAAGGTACCCAGTTCGCTAACTTGTTCAATCAGGAATTGAATTTTCTCAGCGTCAGACAGCCCAGATAATGTTTCTGCTAGAGTAGGCCGTGAGGGCTCAGGGCCTGAGAAACCAGTCTGGCCAGATGGACCAGAAGTACCTGTTGGACCAGGAATAACAAGAGGAGGACGTGGATGTGTACCTGAGACGGGGGTTGCAGGCGTCTGTTGATCAACAGGCGCCGTGCGTGCCCCAGAAGACGTCTGTGGAGAAGAGATCAGCTCCAGCATCTCTGATGTGGTTAATTGTTCACTGATAGGAGGCAGTTGTTGCTCCGGAGGCGTTGAATGCTGAATCGGATCAGTTGTAGTGACATCACCAGCCGTTTCACCTGTTGGCTTTGATCCGCCCCTTGATCTCTTGGAGGTACGAGTACCCTCTCTTCTTGCTTGTCTCTTCCTTCTGAGTAATCCAGGAGCACCAGGAATATAATCAGCATCTTTATCAGATTCTGCGACATTCACTGGTTTCTCAATAAATTCAAAACCACGAAAATTCCCTCGCTGATCATAAGCCTTACGCATCCCTGGAGGAGGAGGATTATCATCTTCAGAAGACGAGTCATCATTACCAGCACCTCCTTCAACATCAGAAGACGAACTACTTTCATCCGCCAACCTCCTTGGCTCGTCCACCTTACTTTTGCCTTTGTCAGCCGCAACATTACCTGACTGACTAGCAGTACCACCAGCTCCACCTGCACTAACCCGAGCATCAGGATCGACAAACGTTCCCTGAACTTCTTCTGCAGCAACATTCACATCGACTTCAACATGTGCTGCAGCACTAGAACTGCCACCAGACTTCCTGCTCGATGCTTTAATACCATGCTTAGCCCCGAGTTGTGTGTTAGCCAACTCAATTAACCTTGGCTCTTCGTCATCCGAATCACTACCATCTCTGCGCCATTTGTTGTTCTGCGGTGCTTCGTAGGCCGGAACATCGAGATGACCAATAAGCTTTCTAATTGGATCCGATTCCTTATAGTTGGACATGGATTTGAAAATCAGCAGTGTACGCTCATTCATCGGATTGACAGGTAGAACATCTGCTTCAGCTTTAGGAAGATCAGGAATCTGATCATCAATCATCATTTGCAGGAATCTAGGATATAGCCAAAACTTGGTAGATGTTCGTTGAGTTGCTGACGGGAGTGGCCTTCGAGCATTTTCTTTCAGATTGTCGAAAATATAACGTGATATGTTGAAAGGCTTGTTCAGAATCAACGCTGTAAACAATCCCGTTAAATCAATCGGCGACAGATCATATCCAGATCGTTTGTTGCTCAGGCAGTGAATAAGGATATGCAATAAGAGCTTGTATCGAAGCGGCATAAACTTTTTGTTGATCTGATTTGCAAGAACGTTATCGCTGTACCGAAGCCTCATCAGCAGGCCCCGCTGACATTGTAAATCAATAGAAGTAGCATCTTCTGGTTGATCACCTAGTTGCAGACGTGCTCTGATAGTGTTTTCTGTAATCACCATGGGTTTCTCAGCGACGAATCCTCTAATCACATCTTGATTATCCACAGTCTCAACCACAGCAGAACTCCAGAAATCCTTGATATGAGACTGATAAGCAGTGTGCTGTGTAGTGATTGCATAGTTGATACGAGTGCGATGCAGATACTCCATTATTCCCGTGAATTCCGGACTGATTTTGTCTTCCGGTTGTAAATACGCTGCCATGTTGTGTCGTGGTTCCGACATAGATTCAACTTCCGATTTTTCCTTCTTGGTTGGTTTTGCCCGCTCTTTCTTTCCTTTCGGTGCCATTTCTGTTCATGAAAACACGGACACGTAATGAGAAACAGTCAACAGTCAACATGAATTCCACACTTAGAAAAAAAATTTCAATTTAAAAAAAATTCTAAGTGTTCTGTCCTCGAAGGATGCCATATGGCCATCGAAGGATGACACATGACTCGAAGGATGGCAGACTGTTCGAAAGATGTTACTTTCCTCGAAGGATGGGATTTCTAATCGAAGGATCATCTTTTGAAGAATCAAGAATTTGAAAGATATCTTGATCATTCGAAGGATCTGATCAATCGAAGGATGAATCCTTCGAGAAATTTAACATCTTTCGAGTCTCAATTCGAAAGATATTTTGCAACACATCTTTCGAGGTTGAGAATCAACATCCTTCGTGTTGATTTCCGGCAACACTGATCAACGGCGATTTTCCGGCGACATTGTTCATCGGTTTTGGTGACAGTTTTAAGTGGTTTCAAACAATTTAAGTACATCAAACATCAACAACCATTTAGAACACTTAAAACAGACATAACAATATCAAAACCCAACCCCGGACACAAAACCACACACATGAACCGATCAAACACAAACACACAAAACACTTTCAGACCATCAAAAATCAAAACATGAACTCCGAAAACTAAACCATCAGTCAAAATATAACATTATAACATCAAAAACCTACAACAAACATATTCACATTACAAAACAAAAACACACATGATCAGATGAAATGTTTATGTTGTTGTTTGAACCGCGTATTAGGGTTATCCTACCGAGATTGTAGATGAAATCCTGATACACTAAGTTTTTGATGAAATTTTGGCAGAGTTTCGGTAGGAATGGAGGTTTTGAAATAGTGAATTTGAAACAGTTATGATGAAGTGAAGAAGAAGACACCCTTATATACCCTGACCTTGAAAGTCGAACCGTCTCGAAGGATATATGATCTTTCGAAAGATGAAAAGGTGTTTCGAAAGATCAGCCTTGGGTCGAAGGATCCCTATCTGGATCGAAAGATACCAGATATTTGAAAGATATTTGTTGGAATCCTCGAAGGATATCTTTCGACCTTATCCATCTTTCGAAAAGGTCTGATCAGCTCGAAAGATCAAAATTGGTCAAATCCTTCGATGACCAATTCATCTTTCGACTGAGATGATTGACTTCCATTGACCTTCTGATCTTTCGAGGGCCATTGCTTCCTCGAAGGATCAGATTTCCACCAACACTTTGGATTTTTGGGAATTTTCAGTTTAAGCCCTTCAAATTCTTAAAAGCTTTCAGAAATGACCGTTTTGAAAAATTGTCCGTTATGAAGTTCTGCAAAGGTCAGTTTTATGAAGTATTTCGGCTTGTCAGATATCTGATCGAGTACCAACATCGGTTAATCAAAAATAAGATTAAATTGAAAATCTTTTTGGATTTTGATAAAATAAAAGACAACAATAAAAGACAACAATTTTAGAATCCTTTGAATGTTATCAAACGACATCACCGCTAATGTCGTGCTGATATGCACCAAACGACACAAACTGTTTAAAAAGACAATAAAAGTTAATCACTAAAGTTAAGCAGTAAATAAATATGTACAAACACAACAATATTTTTGCGAGTTTCTGGCGAAGAGAATCATATCAGTTTGCGGTCTTTTGTCAAAACACATTTCCTTTTAATATTCTTTTAAAGAAATGGATAAGTATTCTACCACAATTACCGATATTGTTATCCACTTAAACTCAGCGATCAAGTGTAATCATAATGCATTGAGATACGTTAAGGTATGATTTATACTTACCGACCGGTGTTCATCCACTCACGACACATTCCCGTATCAAGGTATGCACGAGAGTTCATCTTACTGGGGAGTATACCATTTATCATCCGTTTTTAACGTATATAAAATGTGAACAAGTCACTTATTTGATTTGAAAACAAGCCCTATGTGATAGAATCACTTATTGATGAGGAACTTGATTTTCATATGCATGAGGGCACAGGAGCAATTCCGTGAACAGGTCAGTACTTTCGTACAGCAGAGAGACGAACTTGACTCCCGGATAAATGTGATATTTTATCACTTATTTGTATGGACATGTGATTGTTTATCACTTATTGAGGTCGTATGCAATATGTACACGTATGTATGGTATCATGGAAGATCTAGACTTGCGTCCCCGTTATTTTTCGGTAAAAGATACAACCATGATACCCAGATGATAAACAGCATAAACCCCAAATATCTCAGAACCTCGGCAATCTATCAAACGAAATTTCGGTACCAAGACCATATGCCAATGAGCGGTTCCCACGCGGTTTTCAGTTTGTTATGTTTATATCCCCTGCACATTTTAAAATGATCGTGAGTCTACCGGTACATCATTAGTAGAGCTACTTATCTTTTTCTTTTCTTTTGATTTCCAGAAACATGTTTCGACCGACCTCTGATGTAATATCATTTTCTCTTATCTTGCCAAGAAACTCATTTTTGTTTTTCTATTGTTTTTGTGTTTTTCTGAATTTTCTCCCCCTTAAATGCAGAAAGTAAATAAAGTAAAGACATATTTTTGTATTTTTGCGGTTTTTCAATGTTTTTGAATTTTCTTTTTGAAGCTTTCTCCCCCTAAAAATTAAAAACAAAGAAAATATTTACAAAAACGATTTTCCGATGTCGGTTACTCTTGCTTCACCTTTATGCCGTTTACCAAAAGTAAATAATCGAATCTTGATTTATCAAAAGCTTTGGTAAAAAGGTCGGCACGTTGGTGATCGGTATGAATGTGAACCACATCGATAAGTCTCTTTTCAAAGCAATCACGTATGAAGTGATATTTAATATCGATGTGCTTCGTTTTTGAGTGCTGTACAGGATTTCTAGTGATCTGTAAAGCAGCTTCATTATCAACAAAAATAGGAGTAGTTAGGAATTCAAAACCGTAGTCCCGCATCTGTTGTTGGATCCATAGAACCTGGGAGCAGCAACTAGACGCAGCAATGTATTCCGCTTCACATGTAGACGTAGCCACACATGTCTGCTTCTTGCACTGCCAAGTGACTAGGCGATTGCCTAAGAACTGACATCCTGCTGTAGTTGATTTTCCATCTTTCTTGCAGCCGCCGAAATCAGAATCACTGTAAGCTTTGAGATCGAAGTTATCATCCTTAGGGTACCATAACCCGGTGTCAGGGCAACCCTTCAGATAACGAAAAATCCTTTTGACAGCAGCATAGTGAGAGACCTTCGGATTTGCTTGGTATCTGGCGAGAAGGCACGTTGGATACATAATGTCGGGTCTTGATGCAGTGAGATACATTAAAGATCCAATCATAGCACGATAGAGTGAAGAATCCACAGCTTCCCCTTTGTCATCCGGAGTAATCCCGTGATTCTGCGGAAGAGGAGTAGAAATTGGCTTCGAATCGGACATCTGGAACCGGCTCAAGATGTCTCCGACGTACTTGGTTTGATGGATAAAAATTCCAGATTCGGACTGATTAACTTGCAAACCCAAAAAGAACGTCATTTCACCCATCGCACTCATCTCGAATCGATCTTGCATCACTTTCTCAAATTCCTTGCATAAATTATCATCGGTAGAACCAAAGATAATGTCATCGACGTATACTTGTACCAACAGAAGATCTTCACCTTTTTCTTTGATGAAGAGGGTACAGTCGATCAAACCCCGTCTAAACCCGTTGTTCAGTAGGTAGGTAGACAGTGTCTCATACCAGGCTAGAGGTGCTTGATGAAGACCATATAATGCTTTGTTAAGTAGTAAAACTCTGTCAGGATGTAATGGATCTTCAAACCCCGGTGGTTGCTCGACATATACTTCCTCTTCGACTACTCCGTGTAGAAATGCACTCTTAACATCCATCTGGTACACCTTGAATTTCTTGAAGGATGCGTAGGCTAGAAAGATTCTAATAGCCTCCAGACGTGCAACAGGAGCGTACACTTCATTGTAGTCAATACCTTCTATCTGACTGAAGCCTTGAACAACTAACCTTGCTTTGTTTCGGACAACAATCCCACGGTCATCCTTCTTGCACTTAAACACCCAACGAGTTCTGATCTTCTTGTAGTTATCGGGCCTATCAACCAATTTCCATACGCCCAACTTCTCGAACTGCAGAAGTTCTTCCTGCATGGCTTCCACCCAGGAATCATCTTTCAATGCCTCTTTCCAAGATCTAGGCTCTTCTTGGCTAACATAGCAGGCGAAAGACCAATCATTCTGTTGTCCCGATTCTCGTATCTCAGCATACAAGCCAGCAGTTTCATTATTTCTGATTTGATTTCTTGTCCTAACACCACTGAGAACATCACCTATAATATTCTGCTGAGGATGAATGTTATGAATTCGGGTTTCAGGAACTAGAGGAATTTCAACATTGGTCCTCAAGTTATTGATATTTAAATTCCCGATATCATTTTGAAGCTGTTGAGTTGTAGAAGATGATGCATTTTCTTCTTGGACAATTGGCGCAGACACTGGATCCGTTGCTTCTGAAGTACCTTGAACCGGACCCTGTGCTTCACCATCATTTGCATCAACATACTCCTCATCTTCCGATGACAAATTGTAGTCGACAGCATCATTAAACACCTCATTTGAAGCGAGATTGTTGACAGAAGAAGATGCTTGTGAGTCAACAATGATTGGGCGAGCTAACTGAGAGCCAGTCGCATTCTCGCTTTCAGACAACATTTGAGCAATTGCATTGTCATCATCAAATGTCGGCAGATTGAATGAGTTGAAAAGACCATCATAATCGAACATCCATGGATCTCCAGAAGGCTTCGGAGGATTAGAATATCTTTGAACTCTAACTTCACCCCATTCTTCAATCCTCTTGGTAGTCAGGTTCCATACTCGCAGATTAGGAGTAGCATACCCAAGGAAGTAACCTTCGATAGCTTTGGCACCAAACTTCCCGTCAGGCTCAATCATGGTACATGGTGCACCAAAAGGTTCTAGATATTCTAAGTCAGGAGTGTTCTTGTGTAGAAGTTCGAAGCACGTTTTGCCATGTCTTTTCACTGTGAGAACCCTGTTTAACGTGTAGCAAGCCGAGGCAACAGCTTCAGTCCAGAATCGAACTGGAAGCTGAGACTCAACCAACATGGTTCTTGCAGTCTCAATTAAGGTTCTGTTCTTTCTTTCAGCGACTCCGTTTTGTTGTGGCGTGTACCGAGAGCTATATTCATGAAGGATTCCTTTTGCAGTGCAAAATTCATCCATAACCCTGTTTTTGAACTCGGTTCCGTTGTCGCTTCGAATTCGCCTCACCTTTAGATTATAAAGATTTTCCAACAAGGTGATCAAATTCTTTAGAATCTCTGGAGTCTCGCTCTTGTGGACCATGAAATCAACCCATGAAAATCTTGAATAGTCATCAGTGACTACCAAACAGAAAACTTCCCCGTGCACACTCTTGTGTTTGACTGGGCCGAAAAGGTCCATATGCAGACGTTCGAGTGGCATGTTTACAGTGTTAACCTTCTTCAATGGATGTGATTTCTTGATCTGCTTCCCTTTCTGACACGGCACACAGACATCTTGAAGTTGAAAATTCTTCACATTGACACCTCTCACCAGATTGTTTTTGACAAGGTGATTCATTTTTCTGAGGTGAATATGACCCATCCATCTGTGCCAAGAGATCGTCTCCTTTTCAGTGGCTTTTGAAATAAAGCAAGTAACTTGTTTGGACTTGGTTATTGCTTGGCTCATATCGAGGACATACAAATCATTAACCCTTGGTGCTGATAAGAGAATCCATTCTTCGGGAATCTTGAATCCTGGCTTCAGCACATAACAACCGGCATCATCAAAATGCACGGTGAACTTCTTGTCGCAGATCTGAGAAACACTTAGGAGATTGTGATCCAATTGTTGCACATAATTAATTTTGTCGAAACTCACAACTCCATTTGAGATCATTCCCTCGCCGGTGATATACCCTCCTTTGTCTCCAGCAAATGCAACATATCCTCCTCTTATACTTCGCACATCGAAAAGAAGACGGTAGTCGCCCGTCATGTGCCTGGAAGCCCCACTATCAACAATCCAATGACTATTAATAGTTCCTCCTGGAGCCGCCTGCACATACAGTTAACTTATCAGTTTGAGAGGGGGACCCAAGCCTTTGTGGACTTGGGTCGTCCTTGATCATCAAGGAAAGTGATTTCAATCACTTGATGATTAGGAAAAAGAACCTGTGGTGCTCCCCCTGATTGAATTACCGGTTTTTGCTTCCAAGCTGTTTGTCCTTTACCAGTATTTGAATTAATTGTTTTAGCATTTACTGGTTTTACAGTTTCAGATTTTGCTTGTACAGGTTTTCCTTCCTTGACCTCTGATTTTAGGACCTTTTCAATTACCTTTTGATTCTTTTGCTTTAACTTCTTTTCCCTTTCTTTCAAGACACGTGGGTCTTGTTTCGGGGAAACTGATCGTTTTCGGTAATCGATTTCTTGGGGAGCACTCGTAATTGACTTCAGCTTTTGCACGTGTGGGCAATATCTTACAATATGCCCAACTGTCCCACATTCAAAACATGTTCTCCGCTCTACAAACTTCGGAGAAACATGTTGATGACCAGACGGAGAACCAGACAATGAACTTTGTGATCTAGACGTGCTTGGGCCTAAATCACATCCGTTGGTGTGTTGGGTGTAATTATTCTGATCATTTCGTTTTAAAATTCTAAACTGTTGTATAAACTCAAGGTTAGATTTATCCTGAAATGTTTCAAGTTTGTCTGAGCCCGTGGATCCAACAAAGTTCATTTTCGGTCCTTGCTTCTTAACAGGAGCTCTTTTGTTTTGCACCTTTTGTTGTTGAACCTTAGGTTGCTCAACCCTTGATTGTTGAATTTTAGGTTGTGCAGCCTTAGGTTGAGTAGCCTTAGACTGTTCAACTTTAGGTTGTTGAACCTTTGGTTGTTCAGTCTTAGGCTGCTGAACTTTAGGTGCTTGAACATTCTTGTTCTGAGCCTTCTTTCCCTGTACCTTACCCTTTCCGGAATTGACTTGTTGTTTTCGCTCAATTGGTAGTTTTTGGTTTCCGTATTGTTTTCTAATTTGTTCACACGGAATTGGATCACATTGAGTGACGGTAACTTTGCCATTTTTGTTCCCCAAAAACTTATCAGTGCATCCTTCAAAAATTTGCTCAATTAAATCTTGATTTACATTTTTAAGTGGAAAATCTTTGTTAGAGTAGATTTTGCTATCTCCTTTGAGCGTGTACAACAAGTTATTCTCTTCACGGCTAGAAACAAGGGAATCCATTGCTTTTGACGTTTCAGTCTTACTCGGTTTCACTGGTGGATCACACAGGATGTGATTCTCAATTGGAATATCTGTTGTAACCGAGTTAGACTGTTGTTTCACAATCTCTTCAGATTCATCATCCGAAGAATCAGCATCCTCAACAATGGGAGGACTCTGTTCCTTAACACACGATGAATCTGTCACATTCTCAGATTCTGATTGACCCGAGGATGATGTACCAGTTGTGAACCCGAGGCCTGCTGCAAAGTCATCTAGACCGAGTGGCACAGTAGGTTCAAAACGGGACATATCCTCGTCATCAGGCAATTTGGAGTAATTGTGATTCATTGGGGGAGGACATGATTTGAATCCAATACATGGTTTATCCCCCTTTTTCTTTCTCTCTTGAACGTCAATGATGTGATCCAATACAAAGCGGGAATTGGAATAGCTTTCCAGTTTCTGCTTAATTGTTTCACATTCACATCAAGCTGTTGCCAACTCTACCATTTGCTTTTCAATTGTGTCAATAAGATTGTTGTTAGCATGTTGTTTTCGCAAAACAGCCTTTTGTAATTCTGAAACATCATGTTTTAATGACGCAATTGTTGCTTTAAATTCCTTTTCATTTCTGGTTAAAAACAAGTTAGCTTCAGTTGCTTTAGAAAGATCTACAATCAATTCTTGATTGTGTTTGTATGTGATTTCAAACTGACTTTCCTTTTCAGCATATTTAACATTTAAGCTATCACAATTTTCACAACTAACTACAGTGGGTTCATCGACACGTACCTGACTTGATGAACTGTCGACATTAGCCATAAAGGCTGAATGGAAAGAAAAAGATCCATCTTCAGAGAAGAACTGAGCAAGCTTCTCGGAAGTTCCAGCAGATTTCTGGCAAAGAATAGATCTCCTCTTGCATAATGCCTCAGCTTCAGCCAAAAGCTCATCAACTTCCAAATCTAAAGCATCACTTGATAAATCACCAGCATCAAGTGATTCCCCATCCATGCTCCCACTATAACCCGAACTATCTTCATCTTCTGAAGATTCACCAGCAGACACGGGTTCTACTACCTTCTCAATCACTTTAGCATAACATGCTGTTCCACCATTTCCTCCTTCTCCAAACTGAAGATTCCAATTGCAGATTTCATCAGCTTGAACAACCAATCCTCTGTGGGGATTAGTGTTTGTGGATCCAGATGCATTTCCTCCAACCGGCACTATTGATCTGTCATTGTTGTTCTGTTGCTGTTGTGGCTGTCCTTGATTCCTGAAGGGATTCTGATTTCCTTGCTTAGGAGGCTTCTGACACTCCCGCTTGAAGTGACCCTTTTCACCACAATTGAAGCAAGTGACAGCATTCTTATCAAAACCATACTTGGTGTTGTTGTTGCTATTCAAGTTGGTTCTTCCCGTCCTTTCCATAAACTCCTTTGCTCTTCGAATTGCACTAGCAAGAGCCCATTTGATATCCATCATTTCAAACTCTTCCCTATCCACTTGCTGATAGTCTTCATTGGTTAGATTGATATTCCCAATCTGACCTGCAACCAATCCACAATAAGCACTAACCAAGGTGTTCAACATCTCCATATGCTCCTTGGCTACTTCGACACTGACTTTTGAAAAGCTGGAAGTGTCTAATCTGACTGTGTTCGGATTGGAAGTGGCTTGAAAGTTTGAAGAGCTTCCATAAAACCCTTGTTGTTGCGGTTGTTGCTGCTGAGCTCTGCTTGGGTCTAAGAAAGGTGGTGGTGTGAATTGAGGAGCAGGTTGCACATCCTGTTGTTGTAGAGAAGAATAATCTGGTCTTGAGAACATCGTGTATGCTGAAGGATCAAACTGATTTGTTGTGGAAGACCCGGTGTTTGAGATGAAGGCTGTTTGAAGCTTCGCATGTTGAGGAACTGGTTTTTCTCCACTGATACCTCCTGCAATCCCAAAGTACATCTCTGGATTTTGAGGAGTTAATGTTCTTTTTGCCTTAAGCTTTTCTTCTACATCCTTGTTCTCCAATTTCTGAATTAACTCATAAACGGTGATTGTGTCTAGAACACCATTTTCTTTGAGAATTTCAAGATAACTGCTCCACTTTGCTGGTAAGCTATCAGCGAATCTCTTCACCATTTCTTGTGGAGTGGCAGTGACTCTAAAAGCAAACATCTCGCTCAACAAATGATGGAACCTTGTAGATAACTCTGCCAAGGTCTCATTCTCCATACACGTGAAACCTTCAAACTCTTTCTTCAGTAAATCTTGCTTGATCTTTCTAGATTGAGCATTTCCTTCACATCGCAACGTAAGCATATCCCACAAGCTTTTAGTAGTCGTGCAGTAGACAAACTGGTGATAAATGTCTCTGTGAAGAGCTTGTGTGAGAATCATGAATGCTTTCTTTTCTAACTCAAATTTCTTCTTATCATCTTCAGACATAGTGCTGTAAGTTTGTGGATTAGATCCTGCAACTTCCAATTCATTTTCAAATGGAGTAAAGAAGCACATCCATAGATCTTGACCTTGCCCCTGAACATAAGTTCTCAGCCTTTCTTTCCACCATCCCCAATCATTGATGTGATTTAGCTTTGGCGGTTTTGTGCTTGTACCAGTTTCACTGTCGTTCTGCATCATAGCTTGAATGCTGCTGCTTTGATTTGTGACCAATGCCCATTGATTTGCAGTTATCATTGCAGCTTGAGGCGGGGCAATAGCCTGCATCCATGCATTTTTGTTGAAATCTGACTGAGATTGCGTAGCTGATGATTGTGGAGTCAAAGTTGTTTGAGTCCACGCGGTTGGATCCCACTGACCGTTTGTTCCCATTTTATAAAGACAATTAATATATTAAGTGAAAAATATATTTAAAATTTGAAAAACAAGTTTTCCCTTTTAAAAATTAATTTTTCACAAACTATGTTAAAATCTCGAAGGATAACAAACAGCCGAAGGATCTTTGATCGAAAGACCTGAAAAACACAAACTTGTTAAGCTTAAACAGATTAGTATCGAAAGATCAGAACTTGTTCGAAGGATCAACAGTGTTCGAAAGATCACTGTTGAGATTCGAACAATGATATCGAAAGACTCTCCAATCGAAGGATCCTTGTCTTTCGAATGAGACCTGTAGATCGACAGATATATCCTTCGAAAAGATTCCCTGGTTCGAAAGATGATGATCTATCGAAACTCCACTGATCGAAAGATGATCTTTCGACTTCGAAGGATATCCTTCGATCTGCACTGACACAGCTGACACAGTTGACAAAAGTTGACATGTTGGTGAAAAAGGTGATTGGTTGGTAAAAACTTTCGGCAGAAGGTATGTTCAGACCATACTTTCTGCCAACCCAGATTTGACTAATAAAATATTACCTAAAAAAGAAGGTTCTTATCCAGAAACCGGTCACCGGAGTAAGCCGGAATTTGGCCGGAAATTACCAAACTTCTTAAAAACAAGTTTTTAAGTTACCCAACCCGTTCTTTAACACACCCGGTTAGTTAAGAACACGTTTTTATGTCAAGAACTGTGAGAAAAACACTAAAAACAGATGTAAACCCGTGTGAGTTTTTGTCCAAACACTCCAAAGTCTTGTATAAACTCGGTTTTTTTTTTTTTTTTAACAAGGAAAAGAGCCACGGCTCTGATACCACTTGTAGGTCCCTCGGAGGTTGAGGTTAAACCTTATCCTTGTTTAGTTTAACACACTAGCAAGTGCGGAATCCAAGCTAGAATGCAAACCGGTAGTTTATAATGAGAACACAAGCTACAAAGAGAAAGGGTAGACACACAAGATATCAAAGTTTTCTCTTGTATTTCAGTGGACACGGTTACAGCCCTTGACCAAACTGAAAATACGCTCTCTACAAGACTAAGTTCACTCACACACTGAAGTGAACACATTACATCAGTATATATAACCTTCACAGCTCGTCTGGTCGAAGGATCAATTAGATTGATCGAAAGATCATCTATCGAGATACAACCTATCGAAGGATCCACACATACCTCGAAGGATTGACATCCTTCGAGGTCCATCTGTATCCATCGAAGGTTATCCTTCGAGCTCATCGAAGGATATAAACAATCCTTCGATGACCATCCTTCGACACACACAACTTTACAAACATTTTCTAACTGTTTGACCAAGTCAAACCAGGAGGATGGTTGACTGGTCAAACTTACATTAAGCACACACATAAACACATCTAAGACGTAACACGACTACAAAAGACATCGTTTTATATCATTACAAAATACAGACAAAGTACAGACACAAGTGCACCAACAGCCCTCTTATTATCCAAACAATCAACACTCTGATTCAACGGCTTCATTCTGTTACTCTCTCATACACTCAATGAGATCATCATCCGATCCGTTAGCCCTCACAACTGGGTCGAACGTGGGTTTTTAAGAGCATGGTGGTTGGATAGGGATGGTATGCATGTTTTGGAGTCATGGGGTGGTGTGTCATGTTGGGTTTTGCCTGAAAGAAAGATTGTTGAGTTTGGGTGATGTGTTGTGGGGAGGTTTATAGATTGGAGTTCCAGTTTAGTGATACTTTGGAGTTTTGTTGTTGTTGTGTTGATGGTCAATAACCAGTGAAGTGCTTTCAAATGTGTGTGATTTGCTTCTTTTTCTTTTTGTTTCATAAAGTTTGGATTTTTATTGTGGGGTTTGTCACACCCTGACTTTTGCGGAAGCGTGGTTATTTGGTGTGACTTCTTAATACCATAGCAATCAATCATAACAATGCCATATGATAAAAACATGAGATATTCATCCATTAATAACGTTTAGAAAACCATAACATACTTGTTCTTGAAAACATGATACCCAAAATACGTTACAAATCATGACATGTTTAAATGAGTTCACAAGGACTCAACAAAAGTACTTAAGTAAAACCGGAGTTTAGAATCATGTATCCTGTCCAGGAAAGGAATACACCCTCTAAACCCGACAACCATGGATAACATCTTTTATGTCACTACGCAGCTTGACGACACATGCATACCCTTCCAGATCCATTAGTTCCCTGAAATACATGTAGTTTGAAAAGTCAACAAAAGTTGAGCGAGTTCATGTGTTTAGTATGTGCGCGCGAATAAACCTTTATAATCGTTGTAAGTATGAATTTTTGTAAACTCTGGTATGAAAGCAAATAAGGAAACATATCAGTTAATGTGTATCCACATGGTCCAACCTACGGGCGCATGGGAGGGGATAGGACCTAGTCACCACATGGTCTAACCTGCGGGCGCATGGGTGGTGTTAGAATGTAATCACCGTATGGTCCAACCTGCGGGCGCATGGGTGAGGCTAAGATGTATTCACCACATGGTCCAACCTGCGGGCGCATGGGTGGTGTTGAGACAAGGTCACCACATGGTCGAACCAGCGGGCGCATGGGTGGGGTTTGTTAAGCTCAAATAGACCTATCACTTGTATCCCTCGATCGTACTACGAGCACTAATGATCTTAAGATTTCACCTATCCAATCACATAATCTAACAGTTCCTTCCTTAGCTGACCATACCATTTGTAATTGTCTGTAGCAGTATGTAACATGTATTTCACCCCCGAAGTTATAAAACTGAAAACAGTTAAAAGAAAAGGGGAACATGAACTCACTGTATTGCGTCTTCGGTACTCGTAACCCAAATCTCCTCAGCAAATACGACTACCTACAATGGTCTAACGTCTATTAGACGAACGGGTCGTGCCTTGTCTTAGTATTGATTAGTGCCTTTGAGTTACGTTTTAAAGTGTCTTCAATATTTTAGTAATAATATTTCTCAAGTATTGTTATTCGTATTTCCTTCTCAATGATGGGAGTATCTCATACATGTATTTTTGTAGTTCCGAAATAATATATCTTTAAGTCCTACTTAGAAAATATATATACTAAACCACAAAACAACAATTATCCACACGTGTGTCTTAATACAAAATATATATTCTAAATATATATTTACCCATTTTCATGTATAAAACCAACCTCCGATACTCTGTATTTTCGTTACAAAAATTATGACGAGTTTCATGTTTGAAAAACATAGTCTAAAATATACTAGTAAACACTTGTCTAGAAAATATTTACTAAGTAGGACTTAAAGATATATTATTTCGGAAAATTTTTCCATAGTCTCCTTTGTAAATGGAGGTGTCTATGCCAAATAGCATATCATTTTCTTTAACATATAACACGTTAGATCGTTCTCAAATAACCAACCCGACATTTAGACATGCAAAATACTACTTATATCCTTTCAGTTTTAATATGCAAAACTGGGCTGTTTTCGGGCATTTTAATAAAATAGTTATCTTATTCCAAAAATTTCCAAATTTTTACAGAATATCTTATACGATCCAGCTATTATTGTGTAAAAATATCGGGGTCCAGTTCATTACCAATATTTTATAAAAATTTATTTACCAGACTGCAATTAGATTTGTCACTTTCTGACCGCAGTCTACGAAATAATTCATCTAAAATTTATCGTAAGTCCTATTGACGAAATTCCAGTGGGAGAATTACTACCACACTAGTGGTCATCTAAAGTACAAATTTCACAAGCTGATTCAACATCGATTTCAAGTCATGACTAAAAACATAACACCCATTTACTGCAGAGAAATCTCAGCTTTAGCTGCTGTTACAAAACGTATCTTTAAAAATAGTAAACGACCTCAAAAAATATGATTCCAGTGCCATTTGCTTTGTTTTTCGAAAATACATAATTTAGACTTTAGAAAATCAATTTTTCAATTTATAATCGTCCGGTTACAGCCAGTTGAAGTTGGCTGGAAACTTTACTCAGCATGCTTTTTATAGTCTAAATGCCACTAAAATGTACGCATACGATTACCATTCATTCTAAGAACGATTTATGTCATAACGCAAGTCATTTACAGCAGATTATCGTTTATATAACTCATATTTATCATGTATTACCATCTATCATATCATGATTTTCATGCAAAGCTTTATGTTCATATTTTAAGTTTTGTGTTCTTGTAGTGTTCATATAACAATCTTTCAACTAATCAACATAAAGGTAAACAAAGGTTTAGTCAAGGACTTACAACTAGCTCAAGGGCTAGGGATGAACTTAAGAACACAAGATGATGAAAATGGTGTGTATATGCTATGGATGGAGTCCCTTCAAGACCTTCAAGCTCCAAGCTCCACAAGGCTCCTTCTAATGCTTGAAACAAGTATGGAAATGAGGTAATGGTGGTGACAAGGTGGTGGTGGTGGCGGATGTAGGGAGAGCCGAGAGGAGAGAGTGAGAGAGTAGAAGAGTTATGGTGGAGTGTTGTGATGAAATGAAAATCTTGTAAGATTCAAGTGCCATACATATAGAGATTCATTCAATATTTTGTCAAGAGAAGCAAGCAATATCTAAATAAAATATTAGAAGAAGATATAGTAAGATTTGTTGGTGATTTTGGGTGGGTCTTGTGACCGTGAATATCAATGGGGTGGAAAGGGGGTATTGTGTAAATTTTAATGAAGTCTAGATCTTATATAATCTAATAAGGATCTTCAAAGATTTCATAGTACATTTAAGATCTTACACCATATCAAATAAGATCATGTAATATTTTGGCTAGATTGTGGGGATTTTGGTGGGCCACATATGACCGAAAGTTAGTGAGGGGGGGGTTAGATGTAACATTTTGATGATAGTGGGTAATTACAAGTTACAATCCAAGTATACACTTACATATATTAGTTACTTGATATTTAGGTGGTGTTATGGTGTACGGGGACCATGACTAGCTCAAAAATAATTAAACAATGTATTTGACAAAAATTTAGTGTTCCGGGTAATGTCCGGTTATCCGGTAAGATACCGTTCCGTTAAAGTGTTTAATTATTCCGTAAAGTGTCTTTTATATATATTTTTGTAACACTTTTAATTCCTGGTACTTAGGAAAGCATACATGACTATTCTACCATATTTTTGCACCCTACTAGCATATTACAATGCTGAATTTTTATTAATAAATGCAGAATTCTGCATTTAAAGTGTGTTTTAGGCACTTCCCGGCACTATAACTATCACCTAGTGACGCAGTTCTATGGTCCTCACTTATATACACTCCATACTAGTGTAGTACCCTGTCCCTGGCCCATACTGGCCTCAAAACATTGTTTGTCTATGTGCTGGCATTGTCAGCATGTTTCGGAATTATCCGTTCAGTGTGCTAACTGTGCTTTGTGCATCGAGTATGTCACTAAAGTTTGTATGTAATCAATGGAGTGACGGCATGAAATGTGATGCACATGTATGTATGATACAGAAATCAGAAAACAGTTTAAGTCATCAGTTGTAATTAAGCACAGTCATTAAGCATAAATCAATATAAATTAATTGTACGGATGCATGCAAATTTGACGGTTGTCACATTCTCCCCCCGTTAAGAAAATTTCGTCCTCGAAATTTATACTACCTTATCTCCTTAGGGTTTTATTATGCGTGTATGTATATGAATAATACCGAGGTAGATAATCACCAAACCAAATCAAACCTTATTCACATCAGGTGAGTCCAAGAATGTATGACAACACGAATCCAATGGTTAAGAGGTACGTGCTTTTAGCATTTGGTGTCAAAGGTACAAGACACATTAACGTATAGTCTAGTGTAAGCCAGTTAACAGGGGTTTCACAAAAAAAAAAGAGTTTTGACTAATAGGATTCTCAAACGATCAGTCACAGTATGCAACTTTCACAACCATAGCATCCGCTATATGAACTCAAAATCAACAACTTGGAGATGAAAATGACCTGTCAACTTTCGAATAAGTAAATGGTAAGGACTAGTGTGCTGACATTCTCGAATTGCGAAAATACACCGAGTGAAGTACAAGCGAATCTGGTGTATCATTGTCTTAATTCGTAGTTGCATCGGAAATGTTTAAATGACAAGTCAAACAAAAGTATAAGTAGTTTTGTGTGAAACAGTTGACCATGATTAGCACAAGCTAATGACACCACAAGGTGTCGTAATGACGAGATTCAATAATAGTGGTGACTGAACAAGTTCACCGTGCCTGAAGTCAAATGAAAGTGTACTGAGACAATCTGAAGATTTGATTTACGCAATGTCGTAAAGTTTCCTGTTGAATACGGAATGTCAAAGAGCCACTGTTTTTGATCGAAGGTGAAAAGTATTAAGTACCGCAAGGTATTCGATCGACAATGAAAGATTCGTTAGGAGGTACATTGTGCTTATGAATTGAATCTATGTACCATTGCCTTAACACACGACCGTGTTGAGACTGCTTTAATTGTGATAAACGAGACGGATTTAGAGCAAATAAATAATTTAAATCCGTATATGAAGTGAGTAATCCAATTAGCACAAGCTTCAATTATGTGAAAGTATCACCACAAGGTATCGAAACCAATCAAACGATTTAGTGGAGTTGTAGACCAACCGAATATACTACGACTCGTAATGAAGGAATCTTTGCAAAAATGTTTGAATATGATGCTCCCAATACATCATATGACGTCTTAAACTGAATATGCGAAATGGATAAGTTCAAGCAATTGAACTTAGTTTCAGCGTAACCCGATAATAAACGTATGTACCAATAAGGGGAAATCCCAGCATGGTTACAAAATAAACCATGAATGTAACTTGAAACAAAAGAAGTTTCGAGAAAGTGTGTTGACTTGATTGCAAAAGAGCCAACAATTACAATAACGTAGGTTATGTGAATCATAAACCAATAGCTAGCTTGAGCAAAGTAATATTTGTACTTCAATGAAGCGTTTATTCGAAATGAAACCGCATGCGTAGCAAAAGGTGCATGCATAACATATAAGTTTTCAAGTAATGAAGCAATGTGTATTTGCTAAAATGGAGAAATGACCATGTATATGAAGAAAATGTGTGTTCGCTCTGAGCGAAGAAAATCAACGCAATGCAACTACTATTTTAAGGGGAGTAGGGATGCAAACATCTACTTGTTAAAAGAAAAGTGAAGATTTCAACAAAGGAAATTTGAGTACTCTCCGTTTGGTTAACCGAAATAACATATACGTCAGGATAACGGGGTTTGCTTGAGTTAACAGGTGTGGTTCCTAAGCAGTAACCCTTAGGTTTGTGACCTGGGTTCCCAAAAGTCCTAGGTACGTGTCTTCCAAGTCCTCAAAGTTTCGAATTCTGTGTAAAATGTTTTGTGTATCGTGTTGGGAACAACATTTTGGTGTACGTTTAAAACAAGTTATTGTCCCGAAATTTTCCCGGTATGTTTTCTTCCTGGATTCACATATATTGACACTCAGTCATCGATCAGTCTTAAGATAGTAGTGGGATCCTCATAGTTAGTTAAGTAAGAATTTCGTTGATCCTCAGTACGAGTTATTAACTCTTGTTGGTTAGCTCGATCGGCTCCTGGTAGTTTGATGTTCGTACGAAAGCCATCGTCCTTTTTCTTGACGAGTAGAACTGGGGTTACGAGACGCTTGGTCAGTTATCTTCCTTCTCTATCGACTACTGAGGTTACACTAACAATCCTTGCATCTCCGAAGGTGTAATTCGTTAAGGTGTATTGACTGCAGGCGCGGCGCCAGGAATCAAATCGATGCGAAAATCGACTTGTCGTTGAGGATATAATTCTGGCAAGTCTTCGGGGAAGGCATTTAGGATATTCCTTCATCACAGGGATATCTTTGAGTTTTAGTTCTTCGGCTTCTTTTTCCACGACATGTGCCAAGAAGGCAACACATCCTTTGTGCAAAAATTTTCGTGTCTTCATTGCCTGATAATCCGTAAGAGCGTATCCTGCTCCATGAATCACGATCGTGTCTCCGTTCGTCGTCGAGGTGCGGATGACAATCCCCGCCTGGTTGTTCGACAACCAGTCCATCCCAATTATCACATCGAAGCTTCCCTTAGGCTAGGTTTATCGAGAACTGGGTATCTAGGTTACTTACTACTAAAACAACTATATTTTCTAAAGCTAAAATTTGACAATACTGTCAAATAGAACATAACCTTGACTATTATGAGACGTACCGATATCCACGCTTGGATTCTATCCCCGCTGTTGAGCTTTCATCCACGTGCCTGAGTGTTCTTAGGGCAATACTTCCTGAAATGCCCCACATCACTGCAATTAAAACATGCTTGGCCACGGCGTTGATCGTCACCATCCCTGCCTTGATAGTTGTTGTCGTTGTTGTTTCCTCCGCGATTTCCGCTACCATCTTGACCTTTATTTCCATGTTCCGTACCCTGCCGACATGTTTCCTTGACATGTCCCACCTTGCCACAGTTACCACACTTTCCATATCTACATCGCCCGTTATGGTGACGTCGACAATTGTCGCACTTCGGTAGGATACCTGTGTGCCCTTTTTCCTTTTTGGCATTATTGTTGTTGTCTGCCCGCGTAATCTTCTTGAAGTTGGTAAACTTCCTCTTGTTCTCCCCAGGTGACTCCCCATGAGTCTCCTTTTTCTCCTCGGAGTTTGAGAATTTTCCCAACCTAACTGCTTCTTCAGTGAGCGTCACACTTACGTCAATTGCTTCACTAATTGTTTTAGGCTTTGATGTTGTCACCAGGCTTAGAATTTGAGGTGCCAATCCCCCGATAAAGCGTTCTATCCTCTTAAACTCTGGATCTACCATGTAGGGGACAATCCGAGACATATCATGAAATTTCTGCACGTACTCAGCTATCTCTGGACCTTCCATCTTCAAGTTCCAGAACGCAGTTTCCCACTTCTGGATCTCTGCCCTTGAACAGTACTTCTTATGCATTAGTTCTTTCAGTTCGTCCCATGTTAATGCATACGCAGCGGTCTCGCCCATCGTCTGAACCTGAAGGTTCCACCATGACAGAGCCCCATCTTGAAACAGTCCGGAAATGTACGAGACCTGATGCTCTGGGGCACATTTGCTCACCCGCAAAACAGAATCCGTCTTCTCAATCCAGCGCACGAAGGATAAGGCACCCCCAGTGCCGTTGAATTCCAAGGGTTTGCAGCCCAAGAACTGCTTGTAGGTGCATCCGTTGGATGGGTTATTTCCTAAGGTACCTCTGCTGTGTTCGGAGCGAAAGGCCTCATGCTGTGCGATGGCCTGTGAGATGCGCTCGTGTAATTCCGCCTCTGTCGTTGGCAGAGGGTTGTTGGTATCGGTGTTCCTTCGTGGCGGCATCTTCTAAGAAGAAGATTAGATAGGTCAGGTCTTTATTAAGGACATAAGCACACAAGCATCCACTCAACGAATAAGACCTAGGTGGTGCATATACATATGCATATAAGCAATCATCATAGCAAGCAATAACATTATAGCACAACATGCACGTGTGAGTGTATTTAATGAGAACATAACAACTAGCACATAGCATTGCAATTATTGCACAAACATAGGGACCAACCACGTGCTTAGTGAGAATATGGCGACTGAGCTTTTACTAGTTATTGACTACAAAGTATTGTTACATGTTTAATGGGGGAATATGTCGATCGGGCTTTCATTATCTCCCGACCACAATCACATTGTCTACAAAGTGTATCACATCAAATAGGGACACAGGGTCACCCTACCCTTGTCCGATAAGTCAATTAGTGCACAAAAATCTCAAGGTCAAAAAGTGGTCTTTAAAAGTCTCCATAACCTAGGCTCATTAGTAGCGTCTTTACCCCAAGGTAATGCATTCCGCATAAAACCGAACGCCAACTATCCTGATGATTGTGGTGGAGAAGGGGAGAAAAGCAAACTGCTAACGTCTGCGGGCTTCTCCTCGAGCTTGTATACACGCTGATCTGAGTGATGAATGTGGAGGTTTGTCGTATACTGGTATAGACAGGGTGGAGGGCGTGGTGTCACCTGAGGCTCCAAATCTTCACGACTCATAACCTTAAATTGTAGCTGGCGTGTCAGGAACAACTCATTCCGTGTGCAGCCTCCATAATGTAGGGGTCTGAAATCAGTATCGTCTGGTAAACCAAGAGGATTAGGGTCATGATCAAGCAAGGGCTCAGGATCGGTAGGTGCAACATCAGGCTGACCTAAGAAGGAATAGGAGCCGGCTTGGGGTCGTGGATAGGTGTGGCATCTCGAACAGTTGATTGTGCAGCAGTCATAGCGACGTCGTCGTCTGAGTCAGTAGTAGAAAGCTGTATTCTGGCCGTCTGTAAGGCTGTAGATGTCACAGACTCAAAGGAGTCTGAAATCGAATGCAAGCTAGAATCAGAGGATAGCTTGTTAACAGGGGTTTCAGAAAGTGAAATTAGTAACAACGTTCTCGTCTAACTTTCCATCATCAGGGGCGTTATTAGAAGGACCATTAATAACATGTCGACATCATCATCAATTATTCGTCGAGTAGCCAGCCTTCGGAAAGGAATGTCCACAGGAGACGCATTGTCGAGGATCGAAGCCACGGCGTATTCACCATCGGGATGACCAGTGATGAAGTAGTCATGGACTGAAACAAGAGTGGCAGGAGGATTCCTGTCGGAGAAGCCATCAGCAAGGGTAAATCGTCGCCGAAATCGGTTAGCGCGGACTGTTGAGAATCGTTCTCATCCTTGGTCAGCATATCAGGATCACTCTCAGTGTCTGATGTAAATATCTTCGGCGCAAGTGCAGTCTCATTATTTGTGGCGGCGGCCATAGGGTCATCAATGTTTGACAACCCGCTTTTTGATCAAGGCGACATGTGTATCAATACATGGTAGTCATAGTATGTATTTCCATAGTAATCACTATCAGTTAGCGTATGCAAACAACCACCACATATGCACGTTTATCAATAATCGACAATTACGCATGTATGTGATAACAATGTAAGCAAGTAATCTTCCTAGTCTTCCCCAGACTATCCCACCCAGTCTCTCAGACTGAACTTCTTAGTCTCTTAGACTAATTCCCTGGTCTCTAAGACCAATCCCCTGGTCTCTAAGACTAACTCCCCAGCCTCTAAGACTAACTCCCTGGTCTCTAAGGCCAAACTTTCCCAGTCTTCTAAGACTAAATCCCCGGTCTCTAAGACCAAACTTTCCCCAGTCTCTAAGACTGATCCTCCCTAAGTCTCTAAGACTAATCCTCCCTCAGTCTCTAAGAGTGATCCCCCTCAGTCTCTAACACTGATCCTCCCTCAGTCTCTAAGACTGATCCTCCCTCAGTCTCTAAGACTGAATTATAAATATAAGTTTTGAAATGTGTATTTGTGCCTTTTGTTTGTAAAAATGTTTGTTCCCCGGATCTGGACGTTTAGTGCATGCAATGTAAAAATGTTTGAAAGCGTTTTCGTGAGAGCCCTGATGATCATAGTCTAGACTCGAGAAGGAATCCTAGTTCGCTATGATCGAGGCTCTGATACCAAGCTGTCACACCCTGACTTTTGCGGAAGCGTGGTTATTTGGTGTGACTTCTTAATACCATAGCAATCAATCATAACAATGCTATATGATAAAAACATGAGATGTTCATCCATTAATAACGTTTAGAAAACCATAACATACTTGTTCTTGAAAACATGATACCCAAAATAAGTTACAAATCATGACATGCTTAAATGAGTTCACAAGGACTCAACAAAAGTACTTAAGTAAAACCGGAGTTTAGAATCATGTATCCTGTCCAGCAAAGGAATACACCCTCTAAACCCGACAACCATGGATAACATCTTTTATGTCACTACGCAGCTTGACGACACATGCGTACCCTTCCAGATCCATTAGTTGCCTGAAATACATGTAGTTTGAAAAGTAAACAAAAGTTGAGCGAGTTCATGTGTTTAGTATGTGCGCGCGAATAAACCTTTATAATCGTTGTAAGTATGAATGTTTTGTAAACTCTGGTATGAAAGCAAATATGGAAACATATCAGTTAATGTGTATCCACATGGTCCAACCCGCGGGCGCATGGGAGGGGATAGGACCTAGTCACCACATGGTCCAACCTGCGGGCGCATGGGTGAGGCTAAGATGTATTCACCACATGGTCCAACCTGCGGGCGCATGGGTGGTGTTGAGACAAGGTCACCACATGGTCCAACCAGCGGGCGCATGGGTGGGGTTTGTTAAGCTCAAATAGACCTATCACTTGTATCCCTCGATCGTACTATGAGCACTAACGGTCTTAAGATTTCACCTATCCAATCACATAATCTAACAGTTCCTTCCTTAGCTGACCATACCATTTGTAATTGTCTGTAGCAGTATGTAACATGTATTTCATCCCCGAAGTTATAAAACTGAAAACAGTTAAAAGAAAAGGGGAACATGAACTCACTGTATTGCGTCTTCGGTACTCGTAACCCAAATTTCCTCAGCAAACACGACTACCTACAATGGTCTAACGTCTATTAGACGAACGGGTCGTGCCTTGTCTTAGTATTGATTAGTGCCTTTGAGTTACGTTTTAAAGTGTCTTCAATATTTTAGTAATAATACTTCCCAAGTATTGTTATTCGTATTTCCTTCCCAAGGATGAGAGTATCTCATACATGTATTTTGTAGTTCCGAAATAATATATCTTTAAGTCCTACTTAGAAAATATATATACTAAACCACAAAACAACAATTATCCACAAGCGTGTCTTAACACAAAATATATATTCTAAATATATATTTACCCATTTTCATGTATAAAACCAACCTCCGATACTCTGTATTTTCGTTACAAAAATTATGGCGAGTTTTATGTTTGAAAAACATAGTCTAAAATATACTAGTAAACACTTGTCTAGAAAATATTTACTAAGTGTTAGGATTTTCTGAAAATTTTGCCGTAGTCTCCTTTATAAATGGAGGTGTCCATGCTAAATATCATATCATTTTCTTTAACATATAACACGTTAGATCGTTCTCAAATAACCAACCCGACATTTAGACATGCAAAATACTACTTATATCCCTTCAGTTTTAATATGCAAAACTGGGCTGTTTTCGGGCATTTTAATAAAATAGTTATCTTGTTCCAAAAATTATCAACTTTTTACAGAATGTCTTAAATGATCCAAATATTATTGTGTGAAAATATCGGGGTCCAGTTCATTACCAATATTTTATAAAAATTTATTTACCGGACTGCAATTAGATTTGTCACTTTCTGACCGCAGTCTACGAAATAATTCGTCTAAAATTTATCGTAAGTCCGATTGACGAAATTCTAGTGGGAGAATTACTATGACATTAGTGGTCATCTACAGTACAAATTTCACGAGTTGATTCAACATCGATTTCAAGTTATGACTAAAAACATAACACCCATTTACTGAAGTGAAATCTCAGCTTTAGCTGCTGTTACAAAATGTGTCTTTAAAAATAGTAAACAACCTCAAAAATACATGATTCCAGTGCCATTTGCTTCGTTTTTCGAAAGTACATAATTTAGACTTTAGAAAATCAATTTTTCGATTTATAATGGTCCGGTTACAGCCAGTTGAAGTTGGCTGGAAACTTTACTCAGCATGCTTTTTATAGTCTAAATGCCACTAAAATGTACGCATACGATTACCATTCATTCTAAGAACGATTTATGTCCTAACGTAAGTCATTTACAGCAGATTATCGTTTATATAACTCAGATTTATCATGTATTACCATCTCTCATATCATGATTTTCATGCAAAGCTTTATGTTTATATTTTAAGTTTTGTGTTCTTGTAGTGTTCATATAACAATCTTTCAACTAATCAACATAAAGGTAAACAAGGGTTAAGTCAAGGGCTTACAACTAGCTCAAGGGCTAGGGATGAACTTAAGAACACAAGATAATGAAGATGGTGTGTATATGCTATGGATGGAGTCCCTTCAAGACCTTCAAGCTCCAATCTCCACAAGGCTCCTTCTAATGCTTGAAACAAGTATGGAAATGAGGTAATGGTGGTGACAAGGTGGTGGTGGTGGCGGATGTAGGGAGAGCCAAGAGGAGAGAGTGAGAGAGTAGAAGAGTTATGGTGGAGTGTTGTGATGAAATGAAAATCTTGTAAGATTCAAGTGCCATACATATAGAGATTCATTCAATATTTTGTCAAGAGAAGCAAGCATTATCTAAATAAAATATTAGAAGAAGATATAGTAAGATTTGTTGGTGATTTTGGGTGGGTCTTGTGACCGTGAATATCAATGGGGGGAAAGGGGGTATTGTGCAAATTTTAATGAAGTGTAGATCTTATATAATCTAATAAGGATCTTCAAAGATTTCATAGTACATTTAAGATCTTACATCATATCAAATAAGATCATGTAATATTTTGGCTAGATTGTGGGGATTTTGGTGAGCCACATATGACCGTAAGTTAGTGAGGGGGGGGGGGGTTAGATGTAACATTTTGATGATAGTGGGTAATTACAAGTTACAATCCAAGTATACACTTACATATATTAGTTACTTGATATTTAGGGGGTGTTATGGTGTACGGGGACCATGACTAGCTCAAAAATAATTAAACAATGTATTTGACAAAAAATTAGTGTTCCGGGTAATGTCCGGTTATCCGGTTAGATACCGTTCCGTTAAAGTGTTTAATATTCCGTAAAGTGTCTTTTATATATATTTTTGTAACACTTTTAATTCCTGGTACTTAGGAAAGCATACATGACTATTCTGCCATATTTTTGCACCCTACTAGCATATTACAATGCTGAATTTTTATTAATAAATGCAGAATTCTGCATTTAAAGTGTGTTTTAGACACTTCCCGGCACTATAACTATCACCTAGTGACGCAGTTCTATGGTCCTCACTTATATACACTCCATACTAGTGTAGTACCCTGTCCCTGGCCCATACTGGCCTCAAAACATTGTATGTCTATGTGCTGGCATTGTCAGCATGTTTCGGAATTATCCGTTCAGTGTGCTAACTGTGCTTTGTGCATAGAGTATGTCACTAAAGTTTGTATGTAATAAATGGAGTGACGGTATGAAATGTGATGCACATGTATGTATGATACAGAAATCAGAAAACAGTTTAAGTCATCAGTTGTAATTAAGCAGTCATTAAGCATAAATCAATATAAATTAATTGTACGGATGCATGCAAATTTGATGGTTGTCACAGGGTTTGTGTTATTTTGTGATTTTCTTGATAAGTAATGACTCATGGTCTACGATTTCTGTCTCTTTTATTTTGTTTGTGAAAGTTTGGATATGGGTTCATGTTATTTGTGATTTTTCTTGATTAGTAATGAGTTAAGGTGTATAATGAAAGGTTTTTGACAAAAAAATCACCCCTCTAATTTGAAAGGAAACGAAGAGAAAAGAAAAGAAAGGAATCATATATTTTACTTCCTTAAGTTGACCCGGGAACACATCATTAATCCTTTTAGTTTTTCTCCTCCACGTTAAGATTCGACAACCTCCTCCAACGAAGCTAGGATAGTCCCCGCATGCCTAACCGCCAAGTCTTTTGTTTCTTTAATTTGGATTCACCAACTTTTGACCTTATCTTTTAATTTTCCAGAATAACCCAAATAGTTGTATCCGGATGAAACGAAGAAACATCTAAGAGGAAACCAACCGACGCAACTACAGAATCCAAAGAATTGTCCAAAATTGTCCCAAGCCAAAAGAAAAAAACCTAACCGGGATGGCCCAAATATAGATAACACCACAGAAAGTACTACAGGAAATGGTCCAATAATAGTCAAAGGAACTCTTTCACCGAGGCATCCAGCCACATGTTCAAGAAAGAACCATTAACAACAAATCAGTCAAGTTTTTGCTTAATTTGTCACCATCATCCAAATTTATCCCGACTAGTGAAACTATTGAAAGCCATAACACTCTTTCGGTCAAAAACATAATTAGATCTCTCCTCTGAGATTCTAACATCATTAAAATCACCGATGAAAACCCACTGACATTCATAATTGGAAATAACATCAAAGAGGCGGTTCTATAAATATCTCCTAAGCGTTGGTTCTCCTAGGCATACTGTGACACCTGTGTCACTTCAACCATCAAACAAATACCAAACCAATGAAATATTGTATTTCATACCTGGGATTTGTAAAAATATGTGTATGATTTGCACATAATAATTCTTGTTCGATTTCAACCTTTAAATCGCTTTCTGGAAGGTTATACGCGCACTGATGCGTAAATAATAAATATAACCAGTTTAATGCAACAAACGCTCCGGAATAGTGAAATAGGCTTAACATGCCTTAAATAACCTTCACATAATTTAGAAATAAGTTTTGGATGGTTTGGTGTGATGAAATCAAGTTTGTTCGATCGCAGGGACTATTTGTGTTAAACTGGGAAACTATACCGATTCGTATAGTAACGAACATTCCGGAACTTGATCATAAGTTAAACATACCCTAAATATCCTTTACATAGCTTAGAAATAGGCTTTGAGGGGTTCGGTATGCTAAAATGAACTTATTTGATCAATATAGACTAAAAGCGTAAAAAATGCATAAGTTTGCATTTTCGCGCATATCTTACGTCCTGAATATATCCGGACATCCAAAAATTTATGTAATCATTAAAATATTTTATTTTAGTGATTGGCATGATAAAATTTCATTCGTCGCATAATTTGGATCGTTTTTGCGTTCAATACGATTTCCGTCGTAATTAACCGAACAACGCAACCGTACGACCAAACGAACCGACATCTGAGATATTTTTGAGCATATTTTAAGTTCCCTATACTTAAAATTTATTTTAGAGCCTTGAAATTGGGTTAACGGGGCTTAAAAGTGCAAAAAAAATCAAATTTTACAAGTGTAGGGACCATTTTTGAAATTTCTGACCAGATTCAATGAACCTAGTCAAATTTTGAAGTGTTAATGGTTTTAACCCATGGTTATGCAAATCCATGGGCTGGTATTTAATGGTATTTTTGGTACTATGGGCCATTCTAGGGGCTCCCATGGTTTCACAAAACCATGGGCACATGTGTACGGCCTAGATCGAAACACGTTATTCGATGAACGATCTTAACGGTTGTGCCAAATCTATAAATACCCACCATGGGTTCTTGCAATCCTCATTCAAATCTGATCTAAGATGCTCTAAGTTGAAGCCTTTGCTTCATACCTGAGCTACTTGGATCAAGATTTGCTTGCAGGGACCCTTTGTAAGTATTCCTTCGTTCTTTTATTCGTTTTTAGCGTAAAAGTCAAACTGCGTTTGACTTTCTGCATTAACCAGTTTATAGTCAATGCAAAGTTCATTTGAACTTCATAACGTGAGCATAATCACGATGGTTATAGTCCCTAGTGACTATACCTACTTATTACCACGTTATCTAGGCTCAGTGACGAGTGGTAGTTTCGGCCAAAATGCGTATTCTCGCGTATTTTGTAACCAAACTACTCTTAGGGTATCAAAACCGTTTGTTTTGATATCATGTAACTAAACATGTTCTAGCTTTAGGTTTAGTGCTTATGTAGAGTCGTAAGTCAAGCGGTCTAAACAACCGCTTAGACTTTCGAACTAGACCCGTTTGGTCGATCATTAGGATCCGACCAAACACATTAGGTGGCCATATTTGTATAGGGAATAACCTTCCGAGGTTATACCTTATGGTCACTTCGTTTAAGTTGTTGTATGATAGGTAGTTTATATGCCTTAGGAAAATTACCAAAATACCCTTTTTATGCATAATTGATATTTAAGCATATGTAACCCAAAATTTTGTCACTTAACTTATTATGCAACATAATTAAACATATTTAGGCATATAATACTTGTCATAGGACTAGTTAGGCGATCTGAACGCGTTTTGCGTGAACTACCTAAACTGGTCGTAATGGGTCGTAAGCACTTAGGTTAGGTTTCCTTTTAGTATGTGGGCCTTGTTAAACCATATCATATGAGTTCCCACACTCATTTGGTTTACGAGACCTCATCCTATCCGATCTTCCGTTTTAGGTCCGGTTTATTTATGTAGTTAACAATATTAGGTGCCGGTTGATTCCGTGCTCCCTCTAGCTTGCTTGGTAGTTGTTCAAGACTTCTAAGCACTCTCAGGTGAGTACATAGTTCCCCTCTTTTACTGTTTTCAAATATTTTGGGGTGAAGCATGTGTACCTATTTGTTATTTTGGGGTGAAACCGATTTATTTTTCTCCATCCAAATAGGGATTGCCTTTGTGGTATTTCTATAGTCTCAAAGGTGTATTTTGATGCACTAGGTCTGAATGAATTCTTAAATCACATTATTTTTGTATATTTAGTTATACTCCCAAAAGTATAATTTGATATGCTCTCATATGTGATAATGTACAAAACCAACATATATTTTGTTAATCATTAAAACATAGTTTAATATGTTATTTTCAAAACCAAAGCATAGTTAATATGTTATTTTCAAACCAAAACATAGTTTAATATGTTATTTATAAATCCAAAGTATACTTTTGATATACTACTGAAAATTATTATTTTTAACAACTAAAGTATATTTAATGTACTATTCCTTTTACAATTGGGTTTTGGTTAGTGTTTAGATAACGGGACGGGTGTAATATGATGAAAACATGGTAGATACGCTGCTGGTACTTCTTATATATAAGTGTTTTCATCACATTACATACCGTGGCGTTATTTAGTACACTTGGGTTAACGATTTTGGAACTGAAATATATTTTAATATATTACTTATTCGACTTTCTTAAAACTAAAGTATATCTTTATATATACTATAAATCTTTTTATCAAAATATTGTTTTTCAAACAATATATATATATATATATATATATATAAACTCATTTTTACCTAATTATTTATTTATACATCTTTCTTTATTATCATCTGTTTTCTTATTGATTTTTATATGATATACAAAACAAAAACATTTTACAAGGATCATGACTACTTTTATTAAAACCTTTTCTTTAAACTCACAAGTCATGAATCCTAATTACTATAAAACCTATGTATCTCACATGTATTTTTATGTTGACGTACCTATTTTTACACATGTTTCAGGTGCTGTTATGTGATGATTGTTGGTGCAATGTTATACATAGGATGGACTCGTGCCTTAGCGACTTTAAAATTTGAAAGATAGTAGTTGTACTTATTTGATTGTACTAAAACAATGAGTTCATTTTTCAATAAAACGAAATTATTTATTCCATGGTTGTGAAACAATGATTCTGTTACAACACTCCCCGACGTTTCCGCCACGTTTTGTTGTTCTACGTGGTCGGGGTGTGACAGAAAAGTTGGTATCAGAGCCAATGGTTATAGGGAATTAGGTTATTAGTAATGCTTTGACCTAGACTATAACCTTCCTAGGACCCTAACACAAGTTACCTAGTGTTTAGCTTTTAAAACAATACCGTCACTTATCCTTAGGTGACAACCTCAATAAGAGCACAAATTTCAATCCCGCTTTGAAAACTAATCATCTTTTCTAGGATGATTGATTATAAGGTTTTGAACCCCCTAAGTTTTCAAATCTCGTCAAAGTTGGGTCTAAATAATGTGAACACGTGCAAACTGGAAGGGTGGGTGCCTGTACCCTGGGTCTTTTGTCTAAGGCTAGAGTGTTCGTACAAATCCGCAATATCAGACCAGTCACTCTTACCTGGGAACTCTTGGGGTGAGTGTCCACTTATAGGCGAGCATGTCTTCGCGATACATTATATTGACCCATTTACTTTGATTAGTCACCGTCTCATTTGTTTGCCTTAGGTAACAAACAAATGATCGCAATTTCTATGCGTTGTCATTCTGTTTTGATTATCCGATATCATTTTACTTGTTTCCTCCCATACCATTCATCATCTTCATGATGCCTCTTCATCGCAACAACAATGTCCGAACCAGGTGCTACAATTGACCAACAAATAGGCGTCATACTCCAGAAGACCGTTGATTTAGCTATCACCATGACTCGCCTCAGGGATGAAGCCGTACAAGGGAACTGCTCCTTGGTGCAATCAATGCAACCGTCATCATCCGAATCAAATACCCTGTTTCAAATGTACCCACGGTGGAGGGAACTGCTCCTTGGTGCAATCAATGCAACCGTCATCATCCGAATCAAATACCCTGTTTCAAATGTACCCACGGTGGACGATGGGGACATTTGGTTAACATGTACCGCTTTGCAATCCAAAGCAAAGCTGTTGCAAATCCTGCTGCTGCTCAACCTCCTGCAATGAAACCTTATGCTAGTACTGGGCCGATGTGCAATAAATGTAATGTACCTCACCAAGCTTACCTGCAGCATCGTCTGTGTGCATCACGTGGACGACTTGGTCACCTGACAAATGCTTGTCAATTCAACCCAAACCAAGGTGGTCTAAACCAACCCCAAGTCAACCATGCTTGTATGATCGACTTAACATACGTAGTGCCTAACCTTCAAAATCTGCTTCATATGTCGCCTTGTGTCACACCCCGATTTTCCACGTGTCACCGGTGGGGAGTATCGTGACGTAGTTGATATCATCATAGTCAAACAACACAATATTTAAATGCACAGCGGAAGCAAAAGATAAATATATTACATTCCGAATAATAAGTAATATCCAGTATTACAACGGAAGGTAAAGGATCCACAGGCGGATCTTAAAATATAAATATTGTTCAACAGACTTTAGACGCCTAGAACTTGCAAGATTCCTTATTAACGTCCTGAGCAGCTTCCAGCCTATTACGTACTTGTACCTGTCACTTAGACTTTTGAAAATACGTCAGTTTTCACTGGTAAATACACTCAACCGACTCATTTGAAAAGAGTTTGTAAATTGGTTTGAATGCACTTCGGCACAAAATAAGTAGACACATTGATTAAAATGCACAAGGCAAAATTAATCTTTTATACTTGATTAAAATGCACAGAGGAAAAACTAATCTTTTATAACTTGGGACAAACTATATTTCATGTTATCAGTTTTACATAACTTGCTCTACATACGGGGCCCGGTTCTATGCCGGTTCATGATTAACCGACACACCACTATTCCCTTATTGGGAATCCCTTATTGGGTATAATTAATTAATTAGCATATAGCATCTGTCAGGTGTATGCCTACACCCCGTGCTTAAGTCGTGGCCATTGCATTTAATGAGTCAAGGATATCCAGGACACGGTCGCATTAATCCCCAATGTTTCAGTCAAGCAATACGAATTAAAACAGGTTATTTGGATTTCCCGACTTATTGGTCTTTGAATCCCATACCTGACCATGCGATATTTATATTACCGTATCCCAAGCCCGTAATAGGGAAAACAAGTTAAGAGTATTTACCTGAGCTAGCTCCTGTCTTAAATAGCAAGAATTTATTAACTCAGCCGTATTCACTTAAGTAAGCGTAGGTACAATTTACCGGAAGGCTCTAGTCTGGAATGATGGTATAAATAACCAATTAGAATACTAACGGGTCTTTAATTAAGCCTAAGCTTAGACCGGTTTATTATATGGTTCAAACGCACGATTAGGTGAAGACCGGAATAGAATGTGATTTGGACTCGAAAAGTTCAGAGACTTGCCTTATATGGGTATTTCATACACATTCTGGATTTTGAGATAAAACCGATAAGGTTTGGCCCGTTTAGGCTAATTTATGTAAACTAGTTACATAAACCGAACCGAACGCGTAATAGGCGTAACGGGTATTCATGATAGCCATATATAGGTTTCCTAAGTTAATATGCTTCAAATATGTTGTGACATCAGTGGGATGTCTTTTATTATTCCCGAAACGAGTTTAAACACAAACTATGCCTCGTAGGGGTAGTTTGGTCATTTTCAAGGTTATAAAAGAGTCTAAGTATTAACCTGAGTTACAGGTCTGATATAATCAGCAAAAATACTTATTTTACTAAGTTATAACAGTAGGGTAAATTATATATGTGAAATTTATCAATTATAACCAAACTATGCCCCGTAGGGGTATTTTGGTAATTTCACATAAGCCGAAAAGCTCAATACTGAAGTCTGAGTTTAACAACCTTTGCTTACTATTAAAATATTATAATTTGCCTCAAATATCAGTAGGTATCAACCCTTGTATGTTTAATATAGTTATAGCACATACTATGCGTTAAAACCCCTTAAAAAGGCGATTAGAAGCCTTTTCCGGGTTCGATACATAAATCTGATATTTTTATTATTCCAGAAGGCTTAAAATAATTTATTTATCATATGTGATCAGTAGCAAAAGGTTTGGAGTTTATTAGATATGTAAAACTCATTTTATGCCCCGTAAGGGCAAAACCGACAATTACCGGAATAAGCCTACGACTATTAGTTATGCTCAGCCTAAAATTAATTAAAAATCTTTAAAAATCCCAAAATAATATATTACATCAGTGGGTAATAATTTTGATATCAAAAAGTAGGCTTAACTAGGCTATACGCTAATTACGCCGTTTAGTTACCATAAAGCTTTCATTTCACGCTAACGAGCATAACTATTAGTCTACACCTCAAACTGATGTCAAACTTTGGATGCAAGTTTAAATATCAGTAATTAAAGTTTCTACTCTTTTACATTTCCAAAAATCACGTTTTAAGGTGAAAAGGGCATAATGGTCAACATATGAGCAATTAACGGAATCATGCGTATTAATTGGTTAACTAATGAACCATGGTGTATAATCACAGAGGGTTATACTAGCATGTAACCTGGTCCAAATGAAACTCTATGGTATTTTTAAAACATACCAAAACGGGTCAGAACTGAAGTCAAAGCAAAAGTCAAAGCTTTGCGTCTTTCGGTTCCGAACCGGGTCTAAACAGGAAATTGTCGGGTTGAACATGTTTAGACATGTTCTTACACTAATTACCAAGTTATATTAATGATCAAACAGGTTGTATGTGTTCTACATTGCTAATCATGCATAAATTGTAAATAAAACATCCTGTTGACTTTTTAAATGGCAAGTTTGACCGGACATTTGACCTGGTTAGAGTGGGAACCAGGGGTAACCCTTTTAAGGGTTTATTACCCACATAATTACCAACTTATAACTACTTTCAATTTGACTAATCACTGAACCATTAGTGATTAATCGTTAAGTCAACCGTTAATTACGACGGTTTGACTTTTAGACTAATAACTAAGTAAAACTTAATCAAGGAAGGTCAAGGGTGCTTACCAAAGTCCTAATCACGATTAGGGATGCTTGGTGTCTGCTCTTGAGCTCCAGAAAGACCCACAATTGCAGATGGAATGAATGCAAGAATGTTGCAACATTGAAGGCCTTATATAGTGAATTTTGATCCACAAAATGTTGACATGTAGGTCTACCAATGACCACAACTCTTCAACAAGTGTCCCTAAGGGCTAAAAATCAGTTTAGGCGGCCTTTGGTGATGTTAAGGGGCAAGATAAGTCGTTTGCAAGGCTGAACAGCCATTTTAAACGAGTTTCTGCATCTGGGAACTAGCTTACGGACCGTAAGGTCAATAATTTTGAGGTCCGTAAGGACCTTATCAGCCAAACAAAGTTTCCTTTGTTGACAGTTTTAGTCCCTGCACTTCCAAATGCCATTTCCGACTCATCTAAGGCCCGTTAAACCATTTTTAAGGCTCTACAATGATGCCTAAGTATAGAGAACATGAAACATGCTCAAAAATATGCCGGATGTCGGTTCGTTTGGTCGTACGGTCACGTTGTTCGGCTAATTACGACAAAACACGGACGGACGCGAAAAACAATCCAAACGACACGACGAATGGAATTTTATCAGGCCAAACACTAAAATAAAATATTTTAGTGCTTACATAAATTTTTGGGTGTCCGGGAATATCCAGAATGTAAGATATGCGCGTAAACGCAAACTTGTGCGCTTTTTGACACTTTTAGTCCCTGCATGACTTAAAAGTTTATTTTTGCGCACTAAACACCTCAAAGCCTATATCTAAGCTATGAGAAGGATAATTAAGGTATGTATAACTCATGGTCATATTCTGGGAGGTCCGATAACATACGAATCGGTATACTTTAGCAGTTTGACGCTTTAGGTCCTTCTAATGCGCAAACTTGCGTAACTTATCATTTAATAGCATTGAAGCCTCATCTAATTCATATTAGGCATTCTTGAAAGTATTATTAAACATCATAATGTTTCGGGCTCGATAGAAGGTCATTCAGAGGTATAATTAAACATATTGGCACTTCTAGTCCCTTATACTTGCAAAGTTGCGCGTAACTTCACTTTTGGGCATAAAAGCCTTGGATGGCCCATGATTGGAATTCCCGAGAGTATAATCAAATATCATGAGGCTCTCGGTTTGTTAAAAGATCACTCAGAGGTAAGAATTAACATGTTGACGCTTTTAACCCTTTTGTGCGCAACTTTCAATTAATTACATAAACGGCTACACTTGATTAACAAGTGGCTCATCTGTGAATATAAAACCGTAAAAGGTTATTTAGAAACTTATTTTTGGTATGATAATACTTCCGGTTCTTTCATAATCAAAGTTTTCGATTTTTCGAAAAATTAGTCCCTTATATTCAAGGTTTGACTTTACTAGGGTTTATTACACGTGTCAATACTTCATTGAACGTGATTTTACAAGGTGTTACATCCTCACCCCCTTAAAAGAAATCTCAACCTCGAGATTTGCTAGAATAATGGAAGTATTTTCTGAAGTAGCATGGACTTACTTCCATAGTATATTTGGGCCTCTAAGGGTATCCCAGTTGACCTATACAATAGGTACATACTCTCCTTCGGAGCTTCTTGACATGTCGATTCTTAGTCTATACAGGTTTATTGTCTAATCATAAAGTTTCATTAGTCTGCCTATCATTACGTGATAATGTTTTGCGGTTATTGACGAAACACATCCTTTGGTTACTAGTGTGCAATGTATTGCGAGCTCCGCCAAGCTCCTTAAATAGGTTTTAGCTTATAAGCTACTTGATCTTGATACATTCGATTTCCTTCGAATGATTCTATATATTCAGAGCTTAACTAGACTGATAATTTAACAAATTTGGCACACAGAGAGGACAGAGATGTCCGTACACTCAGGCTTTGTGTCACACCCCCAAAATCCACACGCGGAGTATCACCGCTTGGAGGCGTGACTGACCAGGATCAAGCCACCAATCATATCAAACATAATAAGTATTAAGTGTAAGGTAAACTAAGCGATATGAAAGGTGTTCCAACAAAACATGTTAAGTGTATAGCGGAAGCATAAAATGTAAACCCAACGTAAGTAGTAAGTTCAAATGTTTAAATGTTTTATCATAAGTTCCACAATCCGTGCCCACAACGACCGCATCTCCCGTGCAAGCTCCAAGAGTACCTATGGTCCTGCAAGGCATGTAACAGAGAGTCAACAACTAGTTGAGCGAGTTCACAGATAACAGTTCAGTAATAGTATAGCGTGAGTAGTAGTATGTTCGTTCGTTACGTCATGTATCGTATTAGTTTCCATCGCGGCCTCCCAGGCATGTATGCGAAGATATTAGGGGATGTTTTTCCCAAGTATTCTAGACTAGGTTTATTTGTATCGCGGCCTCCCAGGCAGGTGTGCGAAGATTTGTAAATTTAGTTCGCGGCCTTCCTATGGCAGGTGTGCGAAGTCAGTCATAATATCGCGGCCAACCCTTGGCAGGTGTGCGAAGATCAGTTCAATAAGTGTTACTAGTCTAGTCGTATCTTATCGTTAGGTTCTACCGTCTGAGTATACACAATAATTCATCAAATCCCATTCCCACCCGGGAACCCCATGCCTTGGCTGTATGAACTCACCTTGGTTTGCTCGGTATGCTAGGTTATGTGCTCGCAAATAAGTCAATCACGTCCTAGAGTATGCACGTATATAAAATCAGTTTGTGTTCAAGTTGTTCACGTATAAGCAGGTAACACGTAATCATAATCATACTAGTCATGTTTGACATTTAACAGCAGTTAGATATTCCAGTTATCACTTAACAGAATTAACCCAAGTTACTGTGCTGATTACACCTTTGGCGAAACATACATTCGGCGAAACACATACTTTGGCGAAACACAATAGTTGGCGAAACAAAACTCTATTTCGTCGACAGTCCTTGGCGAAACACATTCTGTTTCGCCGAGTATTCTGTTTCGTGGACTAGTCAGTTACGTCAACATCAGTTACGTCAAAGACGTACAACAGTTACAATTTCATCACAGAAAACCCTAATCATTACTAACAGCCGTCAAGAACACCATCAAGAATAATCATCATACCATCATCATCAGTCATCGATTAACATCAGCTAGTAGATATAGATCATCAAATATTCGACATATGTTTTAACACCAATAATTACACGATCTAACAGCAGTAACCGCGATTACAACTATCCAGCAACATCACGTGATTGTATCATATTATAATTACATACAATAATATTAGTGACATGCATATATATTATATTAACAAACAATAATGACTTCTCATGTGCATGGGGTGACATACTAGATTCATTCATATATAAGTCTGACACTTTCACATGCCATTCATCAAAATTGGTGGATTGTAATTATGAAAGATGAGCTAACACCCTTTTTCTTTTCTTGACTTCACAAACACATGCACAAAGAATCGGTGGCAGGCAACTATATTCAAATATTAACTTCATACATCATGATCATCATCATAACAAAATCATCAATATTAATTGAGCATAGACAATAGGCATCACATGGCCGACCTTGTGTCAGATTGTAAGGATTCCTAGCATGCAATTAAATTCAATCATGATAGCAGTTAATACAGAAAGCCAACAAACAATCAACCATAAATTAGACACTAACCGAGATGGATAGATAGATGAGTTGGTTGCTAAAGGGATTCGATGAAACGCACACAGTTGCCGTCACGCTTGGGATAGGATTTTAGGGTTTTCAGATTGCTAAGCGTGTGAAACTGAACCCGTTTCACGTTTAAATGTGTATTAACGGTTTTGGGCCCATACTGGGCTTCGGCGAGTCAACGGGCCGGCGAAACAAGTTCTGTTTCGTCGAGTTCGTGTTGGCGAAACAGGCTTTGTTTCATCGAGTATGCTCATGGCGAATCACCATGGCGAATCACAACTCTGTTTCGTCGAGTTGTTTGATGGTGAAACACTCTAAGTGTTTTATAATAATCCATGTTATATTTTTACAACAATAAATCACATATGTGCACAATCATAACACGTTTCATTAAAACATAACATGTATGGTTACAAGTCAAACAGTCAAACAACTACACAGTCAAAGTCAACGTGCATTAAATGTGAATAAAGAATGTCGAAAATTCGAGTTGTCACACTTTGGTTCATCTATCGATGTCGGTGTCAGATAAATGACACATTCTCTTTACAAATTGCAAGGATGTCCTAAGTAGAGATACTTATAAGGACATTTTATATTGGATATCTTCTTTGAATACTATTAGTCGACTTTAGCACAATATGACCATTGGGATATCTCAGGGGTTCCATGCATTAAACCTCCATACTGATCAGGCATGGAAGCAATCTATGGGACACACTAGGATACGCCAATCCTCATATGGCACTCTTATCTAACATAATTTGGCATTCGCAGGCGATATAAAATAATGCGGAAATAATAGAATAAAATAATATATATTGTCGTACTCTTTCTGGGGAAGAGTACTCCAGATTCTTATGAAAGGATTTATCTCCGAGGATGGGAGAGAGGGTCATTAAAGATTCCATTGGTAAATTATACCTCATTTTTAATATCTGAAGTTCTCATGAATGTAATCAAAAGCTTGCTAAGCTTATGGTTTACTAAAGGTTTAGTAACCCTTGCATTAACGTAAAATACTGAGCAGATACAATTGATGCAAAAAGGTAAAGACGTACCTAATGCTATTATTGAGATGCACTGTCTCTGACATTCAATCGGTAATTCAGGCGTTTCCTTCCTTATCCTTCCCAGACTTAGCTGCTCTTTCCTTGGCGGCCTCAGGGCAATTAGTACTGATGTGGCCCTTTTCGCCACAGCTGAAACAGTTCGCATTCTTTATGTCCCTACATTCGTGGGACTGGTGACCAGTTCTTTTGCAGATGCCACATTGCTTTATCTTCTGGTATGATCGACACTGTCCCCAGTGTCTCCTATTGCAGGTTTTGCATGTAGGCTTCTTGTTGGAATCCTGTTGGTCATTGTTGAGCTCGGATTTGCTCTTCTTAGGATTCTGGGAGTTATCCTCCTCCCTTTTACGCTTCCCTTCTTCAGAGGCTTTGGCAGCCTTGTTTCTGACCACATCGAGTGTGAGAGATAGTGACAGATCTGCCGCCGACCTGAATGTAGTAGGTCTCGATGCTTTCACACTGGCCTTTATTTCTGGGGCTAGACCCCCAATAAAGCGAGCTATTCGCTTTGGTTCTGGTGTGATCAAATAAGGAACCAATCGAGACTTGGTATTGAAACTTGTAAGGTATGCTTGACAATCTAAGTTCTCCATGACTAGTGTCAAGAATTCTGTCTCGATTTTCTCAACTTCATGTTGAGGACAATAATTTTCTTTGATAAGACCAACGAACTGATCCTAAGTCATGTTGTACAAAGGGATCTTCCCGGTGGCTTGAATTAACGATCGCCACCAGGCTAAGGCCTCACACTTAAATGATTGCGACACGAACTTGACCACATCCCTCTCAGCGCATCCGCTGATATCCACCACTGTATCCATTTCATCTAACCATGTCATACAATCTACAGCTCCTTCCTCCCCAGTGAAATCCCGGGGTTTACATGAAACAAAGTACTTGTAGGAGCAACCCTCATCACGGGGTCTTTGATTCAGTATGATTTGTTGAGACGGATCACTGTGATGATTAGAAGAGTGACGCTCGTCATCTTCCTTCTTGGGTTCATCCTTCTTGGGAGGTGGCTTTGCATGCGGTGTTGATAGGGTCCTACTTCGAGTCCCACTATACTCTTCATATTGCCGTTCTAAGGCTTTTGTAACGGCGTCGTCTACTAACGCCTTTAACTCAGCACCCGTTAGATTAATTCGGGCGTTGTCAATATTCTCCTTTGGGTGACTTTTTATTTCATCTGAGTCAGCCATTTTTAAATTTGAACTGTTGCATAAAACAATAGTTTATTTAGGAGTTTATTTTGGAATTGTCTTTTATGGCAATTTATTAACCATGGTAAACATAGACCATATTTGGTTAATTTATCATTCACATTTATTTAGGATTTATATTATAACTCATCCTAATTATAAAAATAACAGTTTTTATTAGTGGCACGAAAGGCCTAGTCACACGGACATTTATAAATTATAAGCTATGATTTCAGAGAATCCAAGCATTGAGGTTTGAATCATAGTTCATTACCTATTTCGGTCAGGGAGTCATCGCTACCCCTATCTTTTGGCTCATGTAGAAATGAGCAAGGCCCGTAGGCACTATCTTACCAATGCATGGTCAAAATATGATCATCTCAATTGATGATTTAAACCCATGATGCAAAGATCATTAAGTTGGGTTAGGAATCTTTTGAAGAATCCTTATATAAGAATGACGTGTGTGATTTTAATGAATCACGTCTGCCAGGAGTGTTAACATATTTTCAGATGTTAACAGGGATACGAATCTTTTAAACAGGTCTTACCATCTTGGCCAGGTCTTTATAATGACACTCAGGCTAGGTTTCACTCTTAAGATTCTTATTCATATGTATACTGGCAGGGAAGGAAGGATATTTATTTTATTCAGGATTTTTATCATAAATCCAAATTTACAAGTTAATAGTAGCACAAATGGCCTAGTCGCGTAGAAAAGTTTAATTTGTAAGCCACGATTTCGGAGAATCGAGGCATTAAGGTTTGAATCAAAGTTCATTACCTTTTCTTGACAGGGAGTTGTAGGCTACCACTGTCTTTAGTCTCAGAGGGCATTAACTATAGCCCGTAGGCATTTCCTTTCTAAGGGATGGTTATAATATGATCATCTTATAGGATGATATAAGCCATGATTCCAGAGAATCGAGGCATTAAGGTTTGAATCAAAGTTCATCACCTTTGAACAGGGAGTCGTAGACCACAACTGTCGTTGTCATAATTGACGATACAATATGGCCCGTAGGCAAATCAATTGACATTACAAAACGATGCTTTAAGAAAAATAATAATCATCGCACTGATGATAGTAGTCATGATAGTATTGATCATATTGACTATGAGGCTTGGGCATAGCCCACCACCTTAGACAGGGAACCTTAATGGTTACAACTGTCATTGTCGTATTGACAATATAATAAAGTATAGCCTGTAGGCAAAACATCACTAGGATGTTATATGATATTAGTCATGATCACATTGATCATATAGACTATTAGGCTTGAGCATAGCTCACCACCTTAGACAAGGAATCATAAAGATCACAATGTCAATGTCTCAAATGGACAATACATTATAGCCCGTAGGCAAAACATCACTAAAGGATGATTATTTCAAATAAGGGAATTTAGATTAACCCCTGTGGCCTGTGTGACTTTAACGATTCACAGTTTGCCAAAAATGTTAACATACTTACAGATTTTAACAGGGATTGGAATCTTTTGGATAGGTTTTACCATCTTGGCCATGTCTGAAATGACATTTAGGCTAGGTTTTACCATCTTGGCCATGTCTACATTGACATTTAGGCTAGGTTTTACCATCTTGGCCATGTCTGCATTGACATTTAGGCTAGGTTTTACCTTTAAGATTCTTTTAATATTTAACGCAGAGCAATCCTATTTTGAGATGTTAAATTATGGATCTGAACCTAATTATGGAACTACCATCTTTGCCCGGTCTTAAAATGACACGTGGCTAGGTTTTGTCCTTCTTAGATTTTGCCATTTTATAATGGTAGATCTTATAAAAGAGTGTTATTTTTCATTTATTTCATATTTCATGTTTAGAATGAAAATTTAAATTTAATCATTCCACTATAAAATTTAAAAATCAGGTTTGCCCTAAATGGGACTTGAAAGGAACAATGTTGTCCTCGAAGGGACTGAAAAGATAAATATGTCCTTATAAGGACTATTGAGGAAACGATCTTCAGCAAAGGAGTTTCTTCTTCATTCAATTCCTGAATGCTTTCTCCTTGGTTGCACGTTTCATCCGGGTCGCAGTACGAAGCTCAGCATTTCAAGGCTCCAGATGTGGAGAATTCTTATTACAGCTTCTTCGCTTGGCGGCGTATCCAATATAAAAATTTGGAAGCAAAAATTTCCGGATTAGGATTGAGATTATTCCTATGTTAAGTCTAGACTCAGAAGGTCAAGGAATGTGCTACTGTGTCATTGAGATTAAACACGAAAGACTAGTGTTTAATTCACTCAATGTTGGCTCTGATACCAACCTGTCACACCCCGATTTTCCACGTGTCACCGGTGGGCCCGGTGGGGAGTATCGTGACGTAGTTGATATCATCATAGTCAAACAACACAATATTTAAATGCACAGCGGTAGCAAAAGATAAATATATTACATTCCGAATAATAAGTAATATCCAGTATTACAACGGAAGGTAAAGGATCCACAGGCGGATCTTAAAATATAAATATTGTTCAACAGACTTTAGATGCCTAAAACTTGCAAGATTCCTTATTAACGTCCTGAGCAGCTTCCAGCCTATTACGTACTTGTACCTGTCACTTAGACTTTTGAAAATACGCTAGTTTTCACTGGTAAATACACTCAACCGACTCATTTGAAAAGAGTTTGTAAATTGGTTTGAATGCACTTCGGCACAAAATAAGTAGACACATTGATTAAAATGCACAAGGCAAAATTAATCTTTTATACTTGATTAAAATGCACAGAGGCAAAACTAATCTTTTATAACTTGGGACAAACTATATTTCATGTTATCAGTTTTACATAACTTGCTCTACATACGGGGCCCGGTTCTATGCCGGTTCATGATTAACCGACACACCACTATTCCCTTATTGGGAATCCCTTATTGGGTATAATTAATTAATTAGCATATAGCATCTGTCAGGTGTATGCCTACACCCCGTGCTTAAGTCGTGGCCATTGCATTTAATGAGTCAAGGATATCCAGGACACGGTCGCATTAATCCCCAATGTTTCAGTCAAGCAATACGAATTAAAACAGGTTATTTGGATTTCCCGACTTATTGGTCTTTGAATCCCATACCTGACCATGCGGTATTTATATTACCGTATCCCAAGCCCGTAATAGGGAAAACAAGTTAAGAGTATTTACCTGAGCTAGCTCCTGTCTTAAATAGCAAGAATTTATTAACTCAGCCGTATTCACTTAAGTAAGCGTAGGTACAATTTACCGGAAGGCTCTAGTCTGGAATGATGGTATAAATAACCAATTAGAATACTAACGGGTCTTTAATTAAGCCTAAGCTTAGACCGGTTTATTATATGGTTCAAACGCACGATTAGGCGAAGACCGGAATAGAATGTGATTTGGACACAACAAGTTCGGAGACTTGCCTTATATGGGTATTTCATACACATTCTGGATTTTGAGATAAAACCGATAAGGTTTGGCCCGTTTAGGCTAATTTATGTAAACTAGTTACATAAACCGAACCGAACGCGTAATAGGCGTAACGGGTATTCATGAGAGCCATATACAGGTTTCCTAAGTTAATATGCTTCAAATATGTTGTGACATCAGTGGGATGTCTTTTATTATGCCCGAAACGAGTTTAAACACAAACTATGCCTCGTAGGGGTAGTTTGGTCATTTTCAAGGTTATAAAAGAGTCTAAGTATTAACATGAGTTACAGGTCTGATATAATCAGCAAAAATACTTATTTTACTAAGTTATAACAGTAGGGTAAATTATATATGTGAAATTTATCAATTATAACCAAACTATGCCCCGTAGGGGTATTTTGGTAATTTCACATAAGCCGAAAAGCTCAATACTGAAGTCTGAGTTTAACAACCTTTGCTTACTGTTAAAATATTATAATTTGCCTCAAATATCAGTAGGTATCAACCCTTGTATGTTTAATATAGTTATAGCACATACTATGCGTTAAAAACGCTTAAAAAGGCGATTAGAAGCCTTTTCCGGGTTTGATACATAAAGCTGATATTTTTATTATTCCAGAAGGCTTAAAATAATTTATTTATCATATGTGATCAGTAGAAAAAGGTTTGGAGTTGATTAGATATGTAAAACTCATTTTATGGCCCGTAAGGGCAAAACCCACAATTACCGGAATAAGCCTACGACTATTGGTTATGCTCAGCCTAAAATTAATTAAAAATCTTTAAAAATCCCAAAATAGTATATTACATCAGTGGGTAATAAGTTTGATATCAAAAAGTAGGCTTAACTAGGCTATACGCTAATTACGCCGTTTAGTTAACATAAAGCTTTCATTTCACGCTAACGAGCATAACTCTAAGTCTACACCTCAAACTGATGTCAAACTTTGGATGCAAGTTTAAATATCAGTAATTAAAGTTTCTACTCTTTTACATTTCCAAAAATCACGTTTTAAGGTGAAAAGGGCATAATGGTCAAAATATGAGCAATTAACGGAATCATGCGTATTAATTGGTTAACTAATGAACGATGGTGTATAATCACAGAGGGTTATACTAGCATGTAACCTGGTCCAAATGAAACTCTATGGTATTTTTGAAACATACCAAAATGGGTCAGAACTGAAGTCAAAGCAAAAGTCAAAGCTTTGCGTCTTTCGGTTCCGAACCGGGTCTAAACAGGAAATTGTCGGGTTGAACATGTTTAGACATGTTCTTACACTAATTACCAAGTTATATTAATGATCAAACAGGTTGTATGTGTTCTACATTGCTAATCATGCATAAATTGTAAATAAAACATCCTGTTGACTTTTTAAATGGCAAGTTTAACCCGACATTTGACCTGGTTAGAGTGGGAATCAGGGGTAACCCTTTTAAGGGTTTATTACCCACATAATTACCAACTTATAACTACTTTCAATTTGACTAATCACTGAACCATTAGTGATTAATCGTTAAGTCAACCGTTAATTACGACGGTTTGACTTTTAGACTAATAACTAAGGAAAACTTAATCAAGGAAGGTCAAGGGTGCTTACCAAAGTCCTAATCACGATTAGGGATGCTTGGTGTCTGCTCTTGAGCTCCAGAAAGACCCACAATTGCAGATGGAATGAATGCAAGAATGTTGCAACATTGAAGGCCTTATATAGTGAATTTTGATCCACAAAATGTTGACATGTAGGTCTACCAATGACCACAACTCTTCAACAAGTGTCCCTAAGGGCTAAAAATCAGTTTAGGCGGCCTTTGGTGATGTTAAGGGGCAAGATAAGTCGTTTGCAAGGCTGAACAGCCATTTTAAACGAGTTTCTGCATCTGGGAACTAGCTTACGGACCGTAAGGTCAATAATGTTGAGGTCCGTACGGACCTTATCAGCCAAACAAAGTTTCATTTGTTGACAGTTTTAGTCCCTGCACTTCCAAATGCCATTTCCGACTCATCTAAGGCCCGTTAAACCATTTTTAAGGCTCTACAATGATGCCTAAGCATAGAGAACATGAAACATGCTCAAAAATATGCCGGATGTCGGTTCGTTTGGTCGTACGGTCACGTTGTTCGGCTAATTACGACGAAACACGGACGGACGCGAAAAACAATCCAAACGACGCGACGAATGGAATTTTATCAGGCCAAACACTAAAATAAAATATTTTAGTGCTTACATAAATTTTTGGGTGTCCGGGAATATCCATAATGTAAGATATGCGCGTAAACGCAAACTTGTGCGCTTTTTGACACTTTTAGTCCCTGCATGACTTAAAAGTTTATTTTTACGCACTAAACACCTCAAAGCCTATATCTAAGCTATGAGAAGGATAATTAAGGTATGTATAACTCATGGTCATATTCCGGGAGGTCCGATAACATACGAATCGGTATACTTTAGCAGTTTGACGCTTTAGGTCCTTCTAATGCGCAAACTTGCGTAACTTATCATTTAATAGCATTGAAGCCTCATCTAATTCATATTAGGCATTCTTGAAAGTATTATTAAACATCATAATGCTTCGGGCTTGATAGAAGGTCATTCAGAGGTATAATTAAACATATTGACACTTCTAGTCCCTTATACTTGCAAAGTTGCGCGTAACTTCACTTTTGGGCATAAAAGCCTTGGATGGCCCATGATTGGCATTCCCGAGAGTATAATCAAATATCATGAGGCTCTCGGTTTGTTAAAAGATCACTCAGAGGTAAGAATTAACATGTTGACGCTTTTAACCCTTTTCTACGCAACTTTCAATTAATTACATAAACGGCTACACTTGATTAACAAGTGGCTCATCTGTGAATATAAAACCGTAAAAGGTTATTTAGAAACTTATTTTTGGTATGATAATACTTCTGGTTCTTTCATAATCAAAGTTTTCGATTTTTCGAAAAATTAGTCCCTTATATTCAAGGTTTGACTTTACTAGGGTTTATTACACGTGTCAATACTTCATTGAACGTGATTTTACGAGGTGTTACACCTTGGCATATCTAGCGCCTCAACCTCATGAACTTTCTACCTTGTGTATCGATTTAAACACGCCTAGTGCAAGGTGTCGAAACACCTCTCGTTACACAAATTCCGAAATCCATGTAGGATCTTCTTATCTTCACAGTTAGATCTTTGTGGATGATTATCGTTCAAACCGGAGCCCTTAATTGAATTATTCGTATGCCTTAATACGTACAATACGATTCAATAAGGACAAAGCCGAAATTCCTATTAAGATCTTTCTATCTCCATATTTAGATTCTTGAAAATGTTTAAAGTCCAAATGAAATCCACGGATTGGATTCCTGGTGTGCTCTAAAATACCCTTGACCAAAGATAACAAATTAAAGATCAAGTTAATCAATTATGCGATTATGTGCTTATGTGTTTTCTGATATGTTTTATGTTTTATGTGATCCATCCAAATCCTCGTAGAATCTTCCATATCTCATATGAGGGATTCATAGTAGGATATCCAAAGGTACTATCTTAAATCCTTAATGGACTTTTACGTTGTAGTTAAGTCCCTCGGGTTATGAAGTACTATTCTATAATTGGACCCCTTGAGTGGTCTAGTTAAACAGATTGATTTAAAAATCTGGTTAGGAATATCATGTGATGATATGATTGAAAAGATCCTTTAAGTGGTCTATTTAAGGAGATCGTACGACAGTCTAGTTAAGAAGATCATGTGTTGATCTAGTTAAAAAGATCGCTCGTTGATCTAGTTAAAAAGATCCTTTGGTGGTCTAGTCAAGTCGCTTCATGATTAGTCAATTGATTTTTCCCCTACGCATTATGAAATGAACTGTGCGGACTGTGCAAGGAATTACGTAATTATGGATGCATACATAATTATGGAATTCAGTGCACAGAAACCACAGCAAGTTTTGTCATGTGTTAAGATCTATAGTGACAAGAATAATGATACGGGAGAAGTTCTGGACCTTGACCAATGTTATTTTTCACTCTTGTCAAGCACACACAAGTTTCCAATCATAAGTCTTCATAAGAAACGTTCCTTTGTCCGTAGTTCGAAACCCCATGTTTTGATACTACAAGGACTTCACTTTGATAGTTGACAATTTCTCTAAGAATCCAATCATGGCCCAGAGTTTCATTTAGGGTTCAATGGATTATTTGAAAGCGAAACCATCACAGTTGTCTTCACAAGTTTCCTCTAAAATTAAATTTCGGGACGAAATTTCCTAAAGTATGGGAGACTGTGACACCTGTGTCACTTCAACCATCAAACAAATACCAAACCAATGAAATATTGTATTTCGTACTTGGGATTTGTAAAAATATGTGTATCGTTTGCACATATCAATTCTTGTTCGATTTCAAGCTTTAAATCGCTTTCCGGAAGGTTATACGCGCACTGATGCGTAAATATAACCAGTTTAATGCAAAAAATGCTCCGGAATAGTGAAATAGGCTTAACATACCTTAAATAACCTTCACATAATTTAGAAATAAGTTTTGGATGGTTTGGTGTGTTGAAATCAAGTTTGTTCGATCGTAGGGACTATTTGTGTCAAACTGCGAAACTATACCGATTCGTATAGTAACGAACATTTCGGAACATGATCATAAGTTAAAAATACCCTAAATATCCTTTACATAGCTTAGAAATAGGCTTTGAGGGGTTCGGTATGCTAAAATGAACTTATTTGATCAATAGAGACTAAAAGCGTCAAAAGTGCATAAGTTTGCATTTTCGCGCATATCTTACGTCCTGAATATATCCGGACATCCAAAAATTTATGTAATCATTAAAATATTTTATTTTAGTGATTGGCATGATAAAATTCCATTCGTCGCGTAATTTGGATCGTTTTTGCGTTCATTACGATTTCCGACTTAATTAACCGAACAACGCAACCGTACGACTAAACGAACCGACATCCGAGATGTTTTTGAGCATATTTTAAGTTCCCTATACTTCAAATTTATTTTAGAGCCTTGAAATTGGGTTAACGGGGCTTAAAAGTGCAAAAAAAAATCAAATTTTACAAGTGCTGGGACCATTTTTGAAATTTCTGACCAAATTCAATGAACCTAGTCAAATTTTGAAGTGTTAATGGTTTTAACCCATGGTTATGCAAAACCATGGGCTGGTATTTAATGGTATTTTTGGTACTATGGGCCATTCTAGGGGCTCCCATGGTTTCACAAAACCATGGGCACGTGTGTACGGCCTAGATCGAAGCACGTTATTCGATGAACGATCTAACGGTTGTGCCAAATCTATAAATACCCACCATGGGTTCTTGCAATCCTCATTCAAATCTGATCTAAGATGCTCTAAGTTGAAGCCTTTGCTTCATACCTGAGCTACTTGGATCAAGATTTGCTTGCGGGGACCCTTTGTAAGTATTCCTTCGTTCTTTTATTCGTTTTTAGCGTAAAAGTAATACTGCGTTTGACTTTCTGCATTAACCAGTTTATGGTCAATGCGAAGTTCGTTTGAACTTCATAACGTGAGCATAATCACGATGGTTATAGTCCCTAGTGACTATACCTACTGATTACCACGTTATCTAGGCTCAGTGACGAGTCGTAGTTTCGGCCAAAATGCGTATTCTCGCGTATTTTGTAACCAAACTACTCTTAGGGTATCTAAACCGTTTGTTTTGATATCATGTAACTAAACATGTTCTAGCATGTTTAGCTCGTCACTTTAGGTTTAGTGCTTATGTAGAGTCGTAAGTCAAGCGGTCTAAACAACCGCTTAGACTTTCGAACTAGACCCGTTTGGTCGATCATTAGGATCCGACCAAACACATTAGGTGACCATAGTTGTATAGGGAATAACCTTCCGAGGTTATACCTTATGGTCACTTCGTTTAAGTGGTTGTATGATAGGTAGTTTATATGCCTTAGGAAAATTACCAAAATACCCTTTTTATGCATAATTGATATTTAAGCATATGTAACCCAAACTTTTTTCACTTAACTGATTATGCAACATAATTAAACATATTTAGGCATATAATACTTGTCATAGGACTAGTTAGGCGATCCAAACGCGTTTTGCGCGAACGGCGCGTTAAAGTAGCGTAAGCTACCTAAACGGGTCGTAATGGGTCGTAAGCACTTAGGTTAGGTTTCCTTTTAGTATGTGGGCCTTGTTAAACCATATCATATGAGTTCCCACACTCATTTGGTTTACGAGACCTCATCCTATCCGATCTTCCGTTTTAGGTCCTGTTTATTTATGTAGTTAACAATATTAGGTGCCGTTTGATTCCGTGCTCCTTCTAGCTTGCTTGGTAGTTGTTCAAGACTTCTAAGCACTCTCAGGTGAGTACATAGTTCCCCTCTTTTACTGTTTTCAAATATTTTGGGGTGAAGCATGTGTACCTATTTGTTATGTTCCTGTTTTCAAAAGTATAATTGATTATACATATTAGTACTTATCTTTTTACAAACTGAATGATTATTTATGGTTTAAACTCTAATTTTTCAAAGATTATAAAATTAATTGTTGGATAGTACTTATTTTATGTTCACCAGATCGGTTGGTAGTATGATATAGCGCTATAGGATTTGACACCCCATTCCTGTTGTCATGGAATGTCTGAAACCAATTTATTTTTCTCCATCCAAATAGGGATTGCCTTTGTGGTATTTCTATAGTCTCAAAGGTGTATTTTGATGCACTAGGTCTGAATGAATTCTTAAATCACATTATTTTTGTATATTTAGTTATACTCCCAAAAGTATAATTTGATATGCTCTCATATGTGATAATGTACAAAACCAACATATATTTTGTTAATCATTAAAACATAGTTTAATATGTTATTTTCAAAACCAAAGCATAGTTAATATGTTATTTTCAAACCAAAACATAGTTTAATATGTTATTTATAAATCCAAAGTAAACTTTTGATATACTACTTGAAATTATTATTTTTAACAACTAAAGTATATTTAATGTATGTAGGATCGTGTATTTTGGAGTGGAATCAGAATTTTGCAATTTGGAGTGGAATCAGAATTTTGCAATTTGGAGTGGAATCAGACTTTTGTAACTTTGGAGCGGAATCAGACCAATATTTTGGAGCGGAATCAAACTTTTGGCAGCCAGGAGCGAAATCAACAGCAAGTTTAGGAGCGGAATCAAACTTTTAAGAGCGAAATCAGGAATGGTCAGTTCGAGCGGAATCAACACGGAGTCCAATTTTGTCCATTTTTAAGTCGATTTTAGCTATGAAACTTTCAAGGATTTGTTAATAGTCACTTTTATACAACTTGTGAAAATTTGAACCGGTTTTGACCGTTAAATCTTCCTGAAACGATGAAAGAAGGTGTAGAAGATAGAAATCTCGATGAAATAAAGCTGTAATCTGCAAAACTTCTCTAACTGGCTCTGATACCAATTGTAGGATCGTGTTTCTGACCCAAACGAGTCTATTAGAGAAGTTTTACTTCGTTTCAGGTGCGGAAAACAAGAAACAAAGATAGACACAGCTTGTTCTTCACTTTAAACACTCTTCTGATTGAAAATACAACGATTACAATTAGGAAATACACCGGCAGCACTTCGGTACAATTTTCTGATTCACCACGAAATGACATGGTCACTCCCCTATTTATATAGTTTCTGATTCCCCACGAAATGACATGGTGTCATTTGGAGCGGAATTAGAATTTAACTTTCGAGTGGAATCAGCATGTTACATTTCGAGTGGAATTAGAAACTTATGTGATTCCCCACGAAATGACAAAGTGTCATTTCGAGTGGAATCACCTCTAAAAACTACTCTCTCGTTTTTCGTGCTCTGATCTAACTATTACAGTACAAGACTCGATACAAGACGAAGTTGACAGATGCATGCACTAACAATGTACTATTCGTTTTACAATTGGGTTTTGGTTAGTGTTTAGATAACGGGACGGGTGTAATATGATGAAAACATGGTAGATACGTCGCTGGTACTTCTTATATATAAGTGTTTTCATCACATTACATACCGTGGCGTTATTTAGTACACTTGGGTTAACGATTTTGGAACTGAAATATATTTTAATATATTACTTATTCGACTTTCTTAAAAATAAAGTATATCTTTATATATACTATAAATCATTTTATCAAAATATTGTTTTTCAAACAATATATATATATATATATATATATAAACTCATTTTTACCTAACTATTTATTTATACATCTTTCTTTATTATCATATGTTTTCTTATTGATTTTTATATGATTTACAAAACAAAAACATTTTACAAGGATCATGACTACTTTTATTAAAACCTTTTCTTTAAACTCATAAGTCATGAATCCTAATTACTATAAAACCTATGTATCTCACATGCATTTTTATGCTGACGTACCTATTTTTACACATGTTTCAGGTGCTGTTATGTGATGATTGTTGGTGCAATGCTATACATAGGATGGACTCGTGCCTTAGCGACTTTAAAATTTGAAAGATAATAGTTGTACTTATTTGATTGTACTAAAACAATGAGTTCATTTTTCAATAAAACGAAATTATTTATTCCATGATTGTGAAACAATGATTCTGTTACAACACTCCCCGACGTTTCCGCCACGTTTTGTTGTTCTACGTGGTCGGGGTGTGACACATACACATTAATAAGACACCAAGTAGAATAAAAAATCGATAAAAGATAGAGTGTGAGTCACTACAATAGATTCTACACAGAAATCAGTCTGCTAGACTACCCCGTAATTTGGCCACACGACTCTTCTTAATAGACGATTTTTCAGTTTCGCACATTGTAATAAAACTGACATTGTTCTTCTACTTAATGTTTATAATCCACGCCAGTTTCCCGACGACCCAACCTCGCTAATGTTAATAGACAATAAATTCATTGGGGATCATTTGTTGGAGATGGGTCACAATTTTATTAAAATTATTTCAAAATAATAAAGATACTCTATTTATTCATTTGTGAAATTGTAGCACATGAACCATCTACAAATCCAAACAAAAATAAACATAAATACAGTTTTATGTAAACAAAGTGATTAAGACCGGTGTCTTCGATAAGAACTTGAGTCGTGTCTTCTTGTTTGATTTCAGCTTCGTATTTCTTTAACGAGAACTTGAACCACATCTCCTTGTATAATCCTTCTTCGCTACAAGAATTAACAAACTAAAAATATTAGTGTTTAAACTTATGGAACAAATAAGGTTGCAAAGTTAATGGAATATAGTAGAGAGTACTCCTCTATATAGTTCCTCAACTTATGGTTTTTCAAGTGATCCTTCATATTTTAGAATTCTCCCTGTATAGACTTATGTGTTTTTTTTTCTTGTCCATCATAAAATGAGACACAAAGCCAATTTTTCTTACAAGAGTTGTAGGTCCACTAGCGGAGGATCTAGAAACCTAATCCTTGTTATGCGACAAACACGGTTGTGCGGAATCCAACCGGTAAGTTAAACCGAGCAAAAAACACGAGTACACACACAAGATACAACGTTTAAAGCTTCGAATGTTATAACCAGAAGTGTTTGTTTACAAAGATTACAGAAGATTATACTCTCACAAACTCACTGGTTCTCTCGTGTCTGTCTCCGTGTGTGTCCTAATGACTACTGTGACCACAGACTATTTATATATGCAAACTAAAACAGCAACATCCACGAAGGGTTGACTTGGCCACGAACTGTTAACAACTAGTAGATTACCCGTCCGCGGTCCGAGTATATATGATTAACACCGTCCAAACTCACTGCATATTTTAATATCACAATGACTTCTTATCCGATTATTAAGAACATCTATAAATGTGTTTATATTTAAGATAATGATGACTTTTTATTTGATTGCTGTTAGTACCTACAAATGTTCTTGAATTGTCATGCATACTAACTTAAAAGCTTACATCTATTGTGTTAACCGGAGGAACCAAGGCTTGGTTGATAATTAGGTAATCATTATTTAATAATAAATAAAATTGATAGGAACATTTGTGACAAACTGATATATAAAAAAGACATAATCAATACTAAATGAAATAATATATGATAACTTACTCAATATTTTGATTTATTTAAAATATATATAAAATCAGTTTGATTAATTATTATCGTTAAAGGGGTAATATACATTAAAATTCAAGAAATAAAGGTACATGAATTAAATGAATACTTAATCAATAAAATAACTAAAGTTAAATTGAAAATAGGGTAAGGTGAAGGAACACGTAAGCAAAATGTGAAAAAGGATATAAAAAAGTACAAGCGCCAATCGCTCATTATCTTCAACCTGTTATCTTCTTTCTTTTTCAGTTCACATGCTTTCTTTTTCGCCTGAAATCTGAAAAAATAAATATGAAGCATATATCCTACAAAGGGACAACCAGCCCCATTAAATCCTTCTCTGCACCCATGCTGTGGCCAATCCTAACCCACCTGCCCCACCCCCTAACCGCGCCATGGTGTGGTGGTGCTGCTGGGTGTTGTTTGCTGATCTAGCACCGGAAAACGCTGTTCCCTATTATCAACTTTTGTATCCATCAAGTTGTTGATTGGTTATGATTCTTGATCGCCTGCACTAAAAATTTAATAACCTATTTAGTGAGAGCATTTAGTTATATTTAAATGTTATACATTTGCAAGACCCGGACTGGGTTGGGTATTACTCTAATGTTTATTATGGTTCTTGCTCGTATGATTGTTTTGACAAACTGACTTATATAAGATAGTAAGATAATTAGTATAATGTTTCTATGTAAATGAAATGCCCAAGCACTTTACCTCACTAATTTCTCGTCCGTCTTGGAAGTTGTAAGAACTGAGTTGCCTTTAAAAACCAATAATCTCTATAGTTGCTTCATTTTCCTGTAATTTAGAACAAAGAACTATTAGATTTGATAAAATACAGAGAAAAAACATAGAATACATAACTTTGCCTCTACCTTCATGCCTACAGTATGATTCAGTGGTTCCTTATCAAGGTTAAAACAAATAAAAGAAAATGTAAGTGTTAATCACATACTAAAAGAAAGTACCATTGCATATAATTAAATACATTAAAATTAAGATGGACTAATTGAATTTACATTTACCTTCCAGTGAACATTCTGAATTTTCATACTCTGGAAAATGTTAGATGAACCTGAAAAACTTAACTCATGAATAAATATTAAAATATGACCATTGGACCACTAAACGAAAACAAAATGGAAGAGGCAGTACATGAATTTATGCTTAATTTGTGTTTGTCATTGTTATGTGATTCTGGTCCATCTTTCATGAGAAAAAGAAGAAATGTTGGTTACATTTATAAAGCTGAAATTTATTGTTGCAGGTTGATCTTTTGTTTTCATATGCTTTTGCTCTTCCCAAGTTATCTTTAAATTGCCATCTTCCTATAAAGCTCATAATATGACAATTAAATCAAAAGTAGAAAATAGGTCACATGAACTTTAATTTTACCTTTAGGAAACGTTTGTCATCTTCAATCAAAACTAAAATGATGTTATGCTTGATCCATACGAGGTTGCTGTTGAGATATTGGAGGTGTTGATCAGACAAAAAGTATGTCCCTGCTCCCCTTTATATAGGAATATAAAGAAACCTCTAGTAACCATATAGGAATATAAAGAAAATGCCGGTAACCAACCAACTACCCACGAAACTGCATTTGTTTTTTTTAAATTGCTTCCTTTTTTGTCGGAACTGATTTAAGTGGAGAATGTGGACAGAAAATCATGGGGAAACTAACTAATTAGCAGTTTTTAATTAGTTTTATAACTTTTTTGTTAGATCGTGGACTGTTATCTCCTATTTATTAGGCTGACCAGGTCAAAGTGTCCCTGAACTGTTTCAATTCAGGTACTAAATTTCCCGTACCGGTTTTTTTCGCTACGGATTCGATACCCACTTTTTGACGTTTTCGTTACCGGTTCAGTACGGTACTGCTATTTTGGCGAATTTTACATACAAATACCAGTATCATAGTACCATCTCGATACCGGTACTGTACCGAACATTTTCGGTATGGTACCATATTTGATGATTTTCGGTACCGATAATGGTATGAGCTCATCCCTAATTTTATCGATCCTCATTGGGAATATCTTTAACTTCCATCTCTTCCAGCCTCTAAAAATACATAATTCAATTTTTTACGATCTCTACTCTAATAGATAAAATACATATTATAACAAATGCTACAAAAGAAAGTATAAAGAAATGTAAAAAGAAAAGAGAATAAGAGAACACTTTACCATCTCTACTCTAATAGATAAAATACATATTATAGAAAATGTTATAAAAGAAAGTATAAAGAAATGTAAAAAGAAAACAGAATAAGAGAATACTTTAACATCTCTACTCTAATAGATAAAATACATATTATAGCAAATGCTACAAATAAAAGTATAAAGAAATGTAAAAAGAAAAGATAATAAGAGAATACGAATGCGGTGCTTAATCTATGGGTAAATTACTAAAATAGACATGTCGACCAATTTTTTTTCAACATAGACACCATTTTGTAGCCTTTTCAAAACTATTTTAAACTAAGCTCCATTGACTTAATCGGCTAGTCTCGGATGTTACTTTTTGGCCAAAGCGCCGCCCCCTGCTTTTTGGCAAAAGTGCTGGTTCAGCCTTGATATTTGGATGTCGGCGCTAAGACTACTTTGAATAATGTTGAAAATCATAGTCTATTTTGGTAATTATTGGTTAGATATATCTAGTTTGGTCATTTTTCCTAATCTACGAGCATATCTCAAGTTTTAAACGATGTGTGTAGCAAGTATATAAAACAATTAGATTGTAAATCTCAAACTACAGGTAATCATGAACTTCAATTGAGACAGTTGGATTGTGATTGATTTCATTTGTGATCCATATCTTCGCATTAGCGAATTGTTTCTTGGCTTCATAAGCAATCTGCATAGGGGTGCTGAACGGGGCATGTTCATGGGTTCAACCTGACCCGAACTAGAAAATTTTAGACGAACCCGAACACGACCAAAACCTCAAAATCGTGTCATAATTGTGAACCCGAACACTACACGAATATTCGTGGGTTAACCTGAACACGACCCGTTCATCCCGAATTTTTTATTATATTTTTTTCTGTAAATTTATATATTAAAGTTAAAATTTACTAAAAACACAAATGTATATACTACAATTACATTTAAATTATAAAATCTTATGCTAATTTTTCTTTCTAAGTTATGATTATGGCATAAACCTAATTTAATTTATGGCATAAAACATATTGTAAAAAAAATATAATATAATATAATATAAATGGGTTAAACGGGTCAACCCGCCAACCCGACTGGGTTGACCCGAACCTAACCTGTTCAGCTAAACAGGTTCTCAAGTTCAACCTAAAACTGACCCGAACTCGTTTAGACTAAATCCAAACCCGCGAATTTGTGTTAAGTTCGTGTCGTGTCAGAAATTCAACCTGAAACTAACCCAAACTCACTACATATTTTAATAACACAATGAATTCTTATCCAACTATTAAGAACATAAATAACTGTGTCTATATTTAAGATAATGATGACTTTTTATTCGATTGCGATTAGTTACTACAACTGTTCTTGTATTGTCATACATCGAATTGTCATACATACTAACTTAAAATCTTACATCTAATTCACACAATTTAAAATATTTAAGTAATTATTTGTAAATTGATTAACGTAGCAATTGCTAACACCATTAAATGAAGATAGATGAGATCTATCAAAGTTAGATGTTTATGGTATACATAGTGTTTTTTTCATGTTTGCAATTCTATATTCAGGCACAATTTAACATCAACATAAACTAAATCAAATCCAGAAATAATTTAACATCAACATCAATATCGATCTGCAATCCTCAAATTCTGTATCTATACTATATAATAATGCTTATGCTTATTGTAATAAGTAAAAGTAAAATGAGACAAGAAAGATTAATACGATTAAAATTTATGACATTAAAAGAGTAACAACTACATCGAGTACTGTACTAAGAAACTTTCAAATCTAACAATAACAGTTAGAAATTTAAAAATCTAACAGCAAGAATTAAGAAATTTCAGCTTTAACTCCATCTAGTGCTAAACCTCTCGATGTATATCCTTGGGCATCGCCATGAACTCCACGTCTCTATCACCGAACTCTATGTTACTGATAACATAAAGGTCACGAACAGAAGTCGAAGGCATCGCCATTAGGTTTCTGGAAACCTAGTCTCTCGTGAAAAGACCAAGGTGTAGTCCATCAAAGCACCTCTTCAGCTCTTGAAGAGTAGCCCCATCCGCATAAACTTTCTCCTCAACTTGCTTGATAAAGCACTGCTTTAAATCATCAGACTCTGCAGAAGTGTATGACGCCATTTTATGTTATACATTACTCAACTGATGTGAAAGAAATGTATCTTTGTAGTAAACGTGATGAAAAACAGGCGAATTGGCAATGATATTATATAGCGAAATATCTAACAGCCCAAAGGTCAGATTTAAATTCCCTATACATTTAATAATCTAGGAGGAAAAAATGTGTACATTTAGTATAAACATGTAAATTTATATTTAAAAACAACGGGCTTCTAATGCAAAACCTTTCAAAAATAAGTTTTCATGGCAAAGCTAATAAAATTAAATGTCAAGAAACCCAAACGACAAAATTTAAACCTTAAAAAAACAGGTTATCATAATTACGATTAACCTCTTCATTTACCATAAGACCCATTTTAAACACTATAAAAGGCTGATGATTAGTTTGATTGAAACATTAGCAATTGTCTTTTAGAAAACTGTTTGTTCAAAAACAAACCAAAACCAGCAACACAAACAATACTCTAGATGGCAAACAGATGCTTCTACCACTGGTCAGACACCAGCACTGTTAAAACGCAATTCTCTAGATGGTCGCTCGAAGAAAAGAGAGCAGATGAAGAATTAAACAGAAAAGTCGGCATCATCAGTGATAACAATTACAAGCAAACATGGAGAAGCATCGTATTGCTTGATGAAGTCCTCCACTCTCCTCCATCAGATTTCAAGAACAACGCAGAAGAGTTTATCACACAACTGCTGAAACAGGATCAGAAAATCTGCGACATGCTAGCCGATCTGCAAAACAAAAGAAATAATGAAATCCTGTGGAAGAAGGCGAGAGTCGTCGAAATCCTAGGAAGTGTTAATTGTAGCGTGTGATATTTTATGCATATTTAAGTCTTTAATCTTTCTTTATAATTAATTTAATAAAATCAATATCCATATTAACATGTTTTTAATATGAGTGTTAATAAAAATTATCAACACTTGTTTCTTCATACAAAATCGATATAGGAGCGAACAATTTTCGATGAATTAATGGCTTAAAAACACTAACCTAATCATTCAGATCCATCTAGCCGTATACAAACTATACTCTCCAATAATAACCAAATTACACATGAACATAATCAATGCATCATCATGCACTTCAAAACCAGAATCAAACATTCAAACTTTCAAACTCTAGTCCCCAAATCTGCATATATCACAAATCAAATCACAATTGCTAACCTCCTTATCAGTGAATTTGAATACTCTATGTAACAAAACTGAATAAGAACGAACAATTTTCAATGAATTAATGGTTAAAAAATACTAACCTAATCACCCAAATCCATCTAACTGTAAACAAACTATACGCTCCAACAATAACAAATCACACATGAACGAAATCAATGCACCATCATAATACACTCCAAAACTATAATCAACCATTAAAATTTTAAACCCTAATCCCTCCATAATAATTAAATTTAAACCAATTAACCAAATGCATGTATCAGCCCCACCAGCTATTTACTTTTCCTATGCATCATAATTTAATATTAAGCAAATAAAATTATAATAAAACGCATATAAAACCTAATTGGAAATGGGTGCAGTGCACAATAATCAAGATTTCTTTCTTGATAAACCAAGGACTCCAACTTAACTTTTCATGTCCCTTAGGCCATCAATCTCCATAAAACACCTGAATCATATCCTTCAGTTCTCATGCCTATAACACCCACCTTCCTTGTTTTTTTTTCTCTCAACGAAACCATCTTGTCACACCCCTATTTTCCACGTGTCACCGGTGGGCCCGGTGGGGAGTATAGTGACGTAGTTGGTATCATCATAGACAAACAACACAATATATATAAATGCACAGCGGAAGCAAAGATAGATTCATTTCAACTTTAATAAAGTGTAATATTAAATATCACGAATAGTTGAAACGGATCCACAGGCGGATCAAAATAAAAGAAGATATTGTTCAACAGCTTTATTGACATCCAAGCTTGCGAGACTTATTGTGGACGCTTAGAAGACAGCCAGCCTAGTACGAGTAGTACCTGCACTTAACCTTTTGGAAAAATACGTCAGTTTACACTGGTAAATACAATTTAACTGACTCATTTTGAAAAGGTTTAAAAATTGATTTGAATGCACGTGGCACAAAACATTTTATAACTTGGGATAATTATGTGAAAATAATCTTGTAAGGGATTTACATGTTACTTATGCGTTCAGTAGCCCGATCCGTAGACCGGGTTAAAGATTAATAGACACACCACAATATTGAGTTATGCACTGAAAGGTGTACGCCTACACCCCGTGCTCGGGTCGTGGCCATCTCGTAAGATGATGCCAAGGATATCCGGGACATGGTCATTAATCCCCCAAAGGCTTTAAGCAAACAAAACACATTCAAAACATAGCATATCAATAAATTTAACCTCTATTCGATTAAAGAATTCAATGCCGGACCAAGCGGTATTTTATATACCGTACCCCAAGCCCGTATAGGGAAAATAAGTTAAAAGTATTTACCTTGGTAAGTATAAGTCACAATTAGCGCGTGAAGGTATCTTTTACTGGTTCTTCTATTCTGGAACAAAGGTTTATAATAACCTATTAGATTTCTAACGGGTCTTTATTTAAGCCTAAGCTTAGACCGGTTAGCTTTAAGGACGATACGGTTCAAACGCACGATTAAGCGAAGACCGGATAGAATGTGATTTAGACCCGACAAGTTTGAATACTTGTATAATGTGGGTATACTAAATACATTCTGGATTTTGAGACAAAGATGATAAGGTTTGACCCGTTTCGGTCAATTTATGCAAACTAGTTACATAAACCGAACTGAACGCGAAAAGGGCGTCACGGGTAACCATAAGAGTCATATGCAAGTTCCCTGAGATAATATGGCTTAAATATGTTATAATATCAGTAAGATATCTTCTATTATGCCCCAAATGAATTTAAACTCAACTTATGCCTCATAAGGGCATTTTGGTCATTTAAAAGATTATAAAAGAGTTTAATTTGTAATCTGAGTTACAGGTCTGATTTACACAGTAAATACACATAATTTAATAAGTTATAACAGTAGGGTATGACCTATATGTGAAATTTATCATTTAAAACCCAACTATGCTCCTTAGGGGTATTTTGGTAATTTCACAAGGGCTAAAAAGGTCAAAACTGGAAACCTGAGTTCAAAAACTTTCACTTACTGTTATTATCTCAAAATATACTAAAAACATCAGTAGGTATCAACCTTATATGTTTAATATAGTGTTAATACATACTATTCGTTAAAAACGCTTAAAAAGGCGATTTGGAGCCATTTCTGGGTTTTTAAAGGAAAGCTGAGATTTTTATAATTCCAGAAGGCTTAAAATATTTTATTTAACAAATAAAATCAGTGGAAAAAAGGTTTGGGGTCAAAAGGATTTGTAAAACTCATTTTATGGTTTAAAAGGGCAAAATCGGTATTACCCGAATTAAACTTAGAGACCTATGTTATGCTCAGCCAAAAATTAAATAAAAATCTTCAAAAATCCCAAAATATTATATTACATCAGCGGGTAAAAATTTTGATATCAAAAAGTGGGTTTAAATAGGTTTTACGCTAATTACGCCGTTTAAGTAACATAAAGCTTTCAAATTACGCTAATGAGCATAACTTCTAATCTAGACCTCAAACTGATGTCAAATTTTAGGTGCAAGTTTATAACTCAGTAACTAAGGTTTCTACTCTTTTACTTTATCAAAAATCACGTTTTATAGTCAAAAGGGCATAATAGTCAACATTTAAGCATTAATCGGAAACATGCATATGAATCGGATAACTAATGAACCAAGTTGTGTGACCTCAGGGGGTTACACTAATATGAAACCTGGTCCAATTAAGGCTCTAAGGAATTTCTAAACAATGCTTAAACGGGTCAGCACTGAAAGTCAAAGCAGAAGTCAAACTATGCGACTTTCGGTTCCAAACCGAGCCTAAACTGAAAATTGTCGAGTTGAACATGTTGGGACATGTTCTTACATTAATTACTAAGTTATAATAATGATCAAACAGGTTGCAAGTATCCTACATTGCTAATTATGCTTTAATTTGAAATTTAACATTCTGTTGACTTTTTAAAGTAAGCTTTGACTCGACAATTAACATAGTTAGAGTGGGAATCTGGAAGTACCCTTTTAAGGTTTTATTACCCACATAAATAACTACTTAAAGGTACTTTTAATTCGTGATTAGACTAAGCACATTTTAATTAATCACGAAGTCAAACCTTAATTACGATGGTTTGATTTTTAGTCAATTAACTAAGCTAAACTAGATTAGAAAGGGTTGAGGCTACTTACAAATGTCCTAATTATAATTAGGGACCACTAGGAAGATGGCTTGCTGATCAGAGAGCTCCAGAAAATCAGTTGTGAATGTTGCAAGTGCAAATGCCCAAATGTTGCAACTTCCATCTTCTTATATAGTGAACCCCGTGAGCTTAGGATCATGCCAACATAGTCTAAGAAGGTTACAAGATGTCCCCAGGTGTCCTATAATGCTAAAAACCAGATCTAGGAGCCCCTGGATTCGAAAACCACCCTTATAAGTCGGTGCAACCGGTTATACAGGCAGCTGTCAGCAATTTCGCCCAGATGCACTGCTTACGCACCGCAGCCGTCTGAGTGTTGCGGTGCGCAAGCAGTCTTGCGCACCGTAGCGTCCCGGTTGTTGCGGTGCGCAAGCTATCGCCAGAGACCAGAATTTTTGTTTTTATTCAAGCTATGACCATGCACCCTTTTCTACTCCGAATCTCATGCACTTTAGTCAGTATAGGGACCATGTTTCCAGCCATTGCATGTCATGGCATGTTATTACACTGTTTGGCACTATGTGGGAGATTTAAATTGACGGACAAACCAAGAAATTTATGTAGAATCCTTGTTTAAGTTTGTAACCATTTATTTATTTAGGATGACCCGATTTTAAGTATAATTCAGATGTGGATAAAATATATCCTGGTTAGGGATTTATTAATAGGTCGCTCAGAGGTATAAATTAACATGTCGACGTCTTTAAATCCTACCGTACATCTTTATCTGGATCCGTATTTACAACACATTTTCATAACATGACACGTGTCTTTATTTTATTGGACATGAATTTCCGAGGTGTTACATCCTCACCCCCTTAAAAGAAATCTCGACCTCGAGATTTACTGGAATAAATGAGGGTATTTTTCCTTCATGGTAGACTCTACCTCCCAAGTATATTCGGGACCTCTACGGGCATCCCATTTAACCTTCACGATAGGCACATGCTTCCTTCGAAGCTTCTTTACCTGTCGATCCTTAATCGACAATGGTTTTTCCACAAATTTCAAACTCTCATCGATGTGCACATCCGCATGCGGTATGACCAGCGAGTCATTAGCTAGACATCTCTTCAGATTGCAGATGTGAAAAACATTGTGGATAGCACTGATTTCTTCAGGTAAGTGTAACTTATAGGCAACTGACCCGACGCGTTTGATAACCTCGAAAGGTCCTATGTATCTCGGGCTTAGCTTGCCTTTCTTACCAAATCGCATCACTCCCTTCCAGGGTGACACTTTAAGAAACACTTTGTCACCTACTTCGAAGTGAAAAGATTTACGCTTTGGATCCGCATAGCTTTTCTGCCTATCCCTGGCAGCTTTCAAACGATCGCGAATTTGGACAATCTTGTCCGTTGTTTCAAAGACCAAATCAGGTCCTGATAATTGAACATCTCCTACTTCTGCCCAACAAATAGGTGTTCTGCATTTTCTACCATATAATGCTTCAAAGGGCGCAGCCTTAATACTAGTATGGTAGCTATTGTTATAGGAGAACTCGACCAATGGCAGATGTTTATCCCAACTGCCACCTAAATCAATCACACATGCACGAAGCATGTCTTCCAATGTTTGGATGGTACGCTCACTCTGTCCGTCTGTCTGTGGGTGGTAAGCCGTACTAAAATTTAAACGCGTGCCCAAAGACTGTTGGAAACTTTTCCAAAAATGAGAGGTGTATCTCGTATCTCTATCCGAGATAATTGACAATGGCACGCCATGCAACGCTACAATTTTATCTACGTACAATTGAGCTAACATGTCTGAGCTGTAAGTTTCTGTAATGGGTAGGAAATGTGCTGACTTCGTGAGTCTATCCACTATGACCCATATAGTATCATTTCCCTTCCTCGTCTTTGGCAACTTGGTGATGAAATCCATAGTCACCATCTCCCACTTCCATGTGGGAATTTCAGGCTGTTGTAGCAAACCAGACGGCTTTTGATGCTCAGCTTTGACTTGCGCACAAGTCAAACATTTAGCTACATAGGCAGCTACAGACTTTTTCAAACCAATCCACCAGTAGTTTGCCTTTAGATCCTGGTACATCTTATCAGCTCCAGGATGAACGAAATATTTGGAACTGTGGGCTTCCTGGAGGATAACATCTCGAAGTCCTCCATAAACTGGAACCCATATTCGTCCATTCAATCTTAGCATTCCGTCCTTGTCATAGGATAACTGCTCCTCAGTTACTCCTAGTTTTTCTTCAGGATAGTTAGCTTCCAGCACAGCTTCCTTCTGTGCTGCTAGCACCCTTTCGTTCAAACTATTCCTGATTTCGATAAGCTTGGCATTGATTCTTATCGGCTTCACTCTTTCTTTTCTGCTTAAGGCGTCAGCAACTACATTTGCCTTGCCTGGATGGTATTTTATCTCACAATCATAATCATTTAGAGTTTCCATCCATCGTCTCTGTCGCATGTTCAAGTCCTTCTGATTGAACAAATGTTGAAGGCACTTGTGATCTGAGTAGATCACACACTTAGTTCCATACAAGTAGTGCCTCCAAAGTTTTAATGCAAATACAACGGCACCCAACTCCAAATCATGGGTGGTGTAATTCTTCTCGTGCACCTTTAGCTGTCGTGAAGCGTAGGCAATAACCTTGCCTTTCTGCATGAGTACACAGCCCATACCAGTGTGTGATGCATCACAATACACTACGAATTCTTCTATACCATCGGGCAAAGTTAACACTGGTGCATTGCTCAACTTTTTCTTCAAAATGTCAAAGGATTCCTGCTGCTTAGGGCCCCAATCAAACTTAACCTTCTTACGTGTCAACGAGGTTAGGGGCGCAGCAATCCTTGAGAAGTTTTCGATAAAACGCCTATAATATCCTGCTAAACCCAGAAAACTACGAATCTCAGTAGGTGTCTTCGGCTCTTGCCAATTCATAACTGCTTCCACCTTGGCGGGATCCACTTGGATACCACGCTCACTTACCACATGTCCAAGGAATTGGACTTCTCGAAGCCAAAATTCGCACTTCGAAAATTTGGCGTAGAGTTTCTAATGATGTAGAAGTTTGAGAATACAACGAAGGTGTTTCTCGTGGTCAGCTTGGCTCTTTGAATAGATAAGGATGTCGTCAATAAAGACGATGATGAATTTGTCTAAGTAAGGCTTGCAGACGCGATTCATGAGATCCATGAATGCGGCCGGTGCATTAGTGAGCCCAAAAGGCATCACTAGGAACTCGTAATGACCATAACGAGTCCTAAACGCTGTCTTGTGCACATCTTCATCTTTAACCTTCAACTGATGATAGCCTGATCTCAAATCGATCTTAGAGAAGTAGCTTGCCCCTTGCAATTGATCGAACAGATCGTCGATCCTGGGCAAAGGATACCTATTCTTGATAGTGACTTTATTAAGCTCACGGTAATCGATGCACAGACGCATCGATCCATCCTTCTTCTTGACAAACAATATCGGCGCTCCCCAAGGAGACGAACTAGGTCTAATAAAACCTTTAGCTAACAGATCATCTAACTGTGTCCTTAACTCCTTCATTTTTGTTGGTGCCAACCTATAAGGCGCTCTTGCTACTGGTGCTGCACCCGGGATGATGTCAATTCGGAATTCCACTTGCCTATCTGGTGGTAAACCAGGTAGTTCTTCGGGAAAAACTTCAGGATATTCCGAAATGATAGGGATGTCTTCAATCTTGGGCTTTGGCTCATCAATAGTAACCTGTGCCATATAAATGACACAACCCTTCTTCAAGCATCTAGATGCCTTGAGCATGGACACTTGCTCAGGCAATCCATGTTGGGTATCCCCTTGAATGGTGAGTGACTCACCAGACGGAGTTTTGACTACCACTTGCTTTCTATTGCACACAATCTGGGCTTGGTTATGTGATAACCAATCCATGCCTATAACTATATAAAAACCGGCTAGCTTAAAGGGAAGTAAGGACAAAGGAAAAGAGTGATTCCTAATGGATATAACACATCCATCTAAAACAGTTGAGGCGGTTTCTATGGTTCCATCAGCTAACTCCACCTCATATTTCACACTTAAGGCTTTTACAGGAAATTTCAACAACTCACAAAACTTATTATCCACAAAAGACTTATCTGCTCCAGAATCAAACAATACTCTAGCATAAACATCATTTACGAGAAAAGTACCTGTGATCACGTTGTCATCCTGAACAGCTTCCTTAGCGTCCATCTTGAAGACCCTCGCATTAGTCTTCTTCCCATCCTCGGTTTTCTTGGTGCTCTTTGGGCAATTGGACTTAATGTGCCCTTTTTCATTGCAACCGTAACATGTTGCATCTTTCAGCTTCTTACACTCCAAAGTCTTATGATCCGTGGATTTGCAAATTCCACAGGGTCTTGAGTGAGACTGGGATTTCGACTCAAGTCGACACCTCCCAAAATGGTTCTTCTTACAAGTTTTACATTTGGGCTTATCCCCCATTTGTTGCCCATCCTTCTTAGATCCCGACCCTTTCTTGTGGTCGTTATTTCCTCGGTGTTTCTTATCTGATCTTCATGAGGTATCGTCCTCACGCTTCCTCTTACTCTCTTCTGAATTCTTGAGTGATCTTGACCTGACTACGTCCAAGGTAAGAGATAGAGATAGATCAGCTGCTGATCTGAAGGTTGCAGGCCTTGATGCCTTAACACTTGCTTTAATTTCAGGGGCTAAACCCCCGATGAAGCGAGCAATCCTCTTAGGTTCTGGGGTTACCAAGTACGGAACCAGCCTAGATAGGGAATTGAAAGTGGTGAGGTATGCTTGACAGTCTAAATTCTTTATCACTAACGACAGGAAATCCGATTCGATTCTTTCAACTTCGTGCTGCGGGCAATAATTATCCTTAATGAGAGCAACGAACTGATCCCATGATAAATTGTAGAGTGGTATCTTTCCAGCAGCTTGTATGAGGGACTTCCACCACGCCAGTGCTTCTCCTTTGAACGATTGGGATACATATTTCACTACATCCCTTTCAGCACAACCGCTGATGTCCACAACCGTATCCAACTTGTCCAACCAGGTCATGCAGTCGACCGCTCCTTTCTCCCCGGTGAAGTCCCGGGGTTTGCAAGAAACAAAGTACTTGTAAGTACAGGACTTGGTGTGTGGTTTGGCATCATACACCATCCTTTTTGAGGGAACATTGTTCTGATTTGATGAGTGTCGATCATCATCCTTCTTGAGCTCATCTTTCTTAGGTTCATCTTTCTTAGAGGGCGGTTTGCTATGAGCCTCAGAGTGAACTTTTGGCTTGGAATGTGGTGCGGCTCGGGTCCTACTTCGGGTCCCGCTTAATTCACTATATTGCCTTTCAATGGCTCTGATACCAACCTGTCACACCCCTATTTTCCACGTGTCACCGGTGGGCCCGGTGGGGAGTATAGTGACGTAGTTGGTATCATCATAGACAAACAACACAATATATATAAATGCACAGCGGAAGCAAAGATAGATTCATTTCAACTTTAATAAAGTGTAATATTAAATATCACGAATAGTTGAAACGGAACCACAGGCGGATCAAAATAAAAGAAGATATTGTTCAACAACTTTATTGACATCCAAGCTTGCGAGACTTATTGTGGACGCTTAGAAGACAGCCAGCCTAGTACGAGTAGTACCTGCACTTAACCTTTTGGAAAAATACGTAAGTTTACACTGGTAAATACAATTTAACTGACTCATTTTGAAAAGGTTTAAAAATTGATTTGAATGCACGTGGCACAAAACATTTTATAACTTGGGATAATTATGTGAAAATAATCTTGTAAGGGATTTACATGTTACTTATGCGTTCAGTAGCCCGATCCGTAGACCGGGTTAAAGATTAATAGACACACCACAATATTGAGTTATGCACTGAAAGGTGTACGCCTACACCCCGTGCTCAGGTCGTGGCCATCTCGTAAGATGATGCCAAGGATATCCGGGACATGGTCATTAATCCCCCAAAGGCTTTAAGCAAACAAAACACATTCAAAACATAGCATATCAATAAATTTAACCTCTATTCGATTAAAGAATTCAATGCCGGACCAAGCGGCATTTTATATACCGTACCCCAAGCCCGTATAGGGAAAATAAGTTAAAAGTATTTACCTTGGTAAGTATAAGTCACAATTAGCGCGTGAAGGTATCTTTTACTGGTTCTTCTATTCTTGAACAAAGGTTTATAATAACCTATTAGATTTCTAACGGGTCTTTATTTAAGCCTAAGCTTAGACCGGTTAGCTTTAAGGACGATACGGTTCAAACGCACGATTAAGCGAAGACCGGATAGAATGTGATTTAGACCCGACAAGTTTGAATACTTGTATAATGTGGGTATACTAAATACATTCTGGATTTTGAGACAAAGATGATAAGGTTTGACCCGTTTCGGTCAATTTATGCAAACTAGTTACATAAACCGAACTGAACGCGAAAAGGGCGTCACGGGTAACCATAAGAGTCATATGCAAGTTCCCTGAGATAATATGGCTTAAATATGTTATAATATCAGTAAGATATCTTCTATTATGCCCCAAATGAATTTAAACTCAACTTATGCCTCATAAGGGCATTTTGGTCATTTAAAAGATTATAAAAGAGTTTAATTTGTAATCTGAGTTACAGGTCTAATTTACACAGTAAATACACATAAGTTAATAAGTTATAACAGTAGGGTATGACCTATATGTGAAATTTATCATTTAAAACCAAACTATGCTCCTTAGGGGTATTTTGGTAATTTCACAAGGGCTAAAAAGGTCAAAACTGGAAACCTGAGTTCAAAAACTTTTACTTACTGTTATTATCTCAAAATATACTAAAAACATCAGTAGGTATCAACCTTATATGTTTAATATAGTGTTAGTACATACTATGCGTTAAAAACGCTTAAAAGGCGATTTGGAGCCATTTCTGGGTTTTTAAAGGAAAGCTGAGATTTTTATAATTCCAGAAGGCTCAAAATATTTTATTTAACAAATAAAATCAGTGGAAAAAAGTTTTGGGGTCAAAAGGATTTGTAAAACTCATTTTATGGCTTAAAAGGGCAAAATCGGTATTAACCGAATTAAACTTAGAGACCTATGTTATGCTCAGCCAAAAATTAAATAAAAATCTTCAAAAATCCCAAAAATATTATATTACATCAGTGGGTAAAACGTTTGATATCAAAAAGTGGGTTTAAATAGGTTTTACGCTAATTACGCCGTTTAAGTAACATAAAGCTTTCAAATTACGCTAATGAGCATAACTTCTAATCTAGACCTCAAACTGATGTCAAATTTTAGGTGCAAGTTTATAACTTAGTAACTAAGGTTTCTACTCTTTTACTTTATCAAAAATCACGTTTTATAGTCAAAAGGGCATAATAGTCAACATTTAAGCATTAATCGGAAACATGCATATGAATCGGATAACTAATGAACCAAGTTGTGTGACCTCAGGGGGTTACACTAATATGAAACCTGGTCCAATTAAGGCTCTAAGGCATTTCTAAACAATGCTTAAACGGGTCAGGACTGAAAGTCAAAGCAGAAGTCAAACTATGCGACTTTCGGTTCCAAACCGAGCCTAAACTGAAAATTGTCGAGTTGAACATGTTGGGACATGTTCTTACATTAATTACTAAGTTATAATAATGATCAAACAGGTTGCAAGTATCCTACATTGCTAATTATGCTTTAATTTGAAATTTAACATTCTGTTGACTTTTTAAAGTAAGCTTTGACTCGACAATTAACATAGTTAGAGTGGGAATATGGAAGTACCCTTTTAAGGTTTTATTACCCACATAAATACCTACTTAAAGGTACTTTTAATTCGTGATTAGACTAAGCACATTTTAATTAATCACGAAGTCAAACCTTAATTACGATGGTTTGATTTTTAGTCAATTAACTAAGCTAAACAAGATTAGAAACGGTTAAGGCTACTTACAAATGTCCTAATTATAATTAGGGACCACTAGGAAGATGGTTGCTGATCAGAGAGCTCCATAAAATCAGTTGTGAATGTTGCAAGTGCAAATGCCCAAATGTTGCAACTTCCATCTTCTTATATAGTGAACCCCATGAGCTTAGGATCATGCCAACATAGTCTAAGAAGGTTACAAGATGTCCCCAGGTGTCCTATAATGCTAAAAACCAGATATAGGAGCCCCTGGATTCGAAAACCACCCTTATAAGTCGGTGCAACCGGTTATACAGGCAGCTGTCAGCAATTTTGCCCAGATGCACTGCTTACGCACCACAGCCGTCTGAGTGTTGCGGTGCGCAAGCAGTCTTGCGCACCGTAGCGCCCCGGTTGTTGCGGTGCGCAAGCTATCACCAGAGACCAGAATTTTTGTTTTTATTCAAGCTATGACCATGCACCCTTTTCAACTCCGAATCTCATGCACTTTAGTCAGTATAGGGACCATGTTTCCAGCCATTGCATGTCATGGCATGTTATTACACTCTTTGGCACTATGTGGGAGATTTAAATTGACGGACAAACCAAGAAATTTCTGTAAAACCCTTGTTTAAGTTTGTAACCATTTATTTATTTAGGATGACCAGATTTTAAGTATAATTCAGATGTGGATAAAATATATCCTGGTTAGGGATTTATTAATAGGTCGCTCAGAGGTATAAATTAACATGTCGACGTCTTTAAATCCTACCGTACATCTTTATCTGGATCCGTATTTACAACACATTTGCATAACATGACACGTGTCTTTATTTTATTGGACATGAATTTCCGAGGTGTTACACATCTACTTTTTATTCACATTGCGAGATCATGAGAAACCACTGAAGATAGAAGAATATTATTCTAGTCTCCAACCTTGTAAGATGAAAACGATGAATGTTTTTATACAAAAACACAATGCTATAGTATAGTACAATGTTACATATATAAAACAGAAACAACTACAAAACCTCGTTGTCTAATAAAAACACAATGACATAACACAATGTGGCGATAAAACTTCACCTCGTGAAACTGCTACACCTAAAAAACATTCAAATTCTGGCCATAACCACCTGGTGGTTATTCTGGTCAAGATTAAACCTCACAATTAACCGTCTAATTTGTACGGTCAAGATCAATCGCACACCTTTATATAGGAATATAAAGAAACTCCCACTACCCACGGAACTGCATTTTTTTTTTCAAATTGCTTCCTTTTTTGTCGGAAGTGTCTTAGGTGGAGAATGTGGGCTGAAAATCATGTGGGGAACTAACTAATTAGTAGTTTTTTATTTAATTTTATAGTTATTTTGTTAGATCGTGGAATGTTATCTCCTATTTATTAGGCTGACTAGGTCAGAGTGTCAACCTGAACTGTCTTTAGGAGAAAATTGCTTCAATTAAGAAATAACTGTTACATATTCAAAAACACAATGTCTTCAAAAACACAATATTAAATGTATGTATTTAATTATGTGTTACTAAAATACATAAATAACTGTAAAGATTGGACGTATTAAAAACACAATGTCTTAAAAAACACAATGTTAAAATGTATGTATATTTTGTGTAACTAAATTACATAAATATTGACTTATGACTTTTCTAACACAATGATTTATAACATGCGAACACATTTTAATGCATTAATAATGGTTAAACAAAATTGATACATCCCCAACTTTATTTGTTAAAAAGGTAACATCTATTAAGAGATCAAATTAATGGTTGCTTCTTAATATATAATTTAAGTTTTTCTTTCAAGTGCTGCGTGCTGCAACTAAAATTGATCTCTGCATGCTGCAACTCAAATTTATCCTGACACAAATATTAATACACCTTTAAAATAAATATTATATATTACTTTGTTACATGTTTAATTAAAATAAATGATTTTTAGAGGTAAATTAGTTTTACTTTTTTTTATTGTTGCTAGATGATACATTAAAAAATGAATAATTGGATTTAGTAACGAATTTCATGTTGCCTATATTTTATTAAAGATGTGTAATTAATTAAATGGGAGAGTGGAGAACGTGGGGAGTAATTTTAGGTAACTTCCTAACTACTGCACTCTAAAATAAACTGCCATTTTTAGGGGGTTCTTACGGATGAGATTTAATCTCACAAATAACAACCATGATCGGACGACCTAGATTAACGTAGGTGTTGCTATCACCATAAAAGTAACAAACAAAAAAAACATATACATATTACATGTCAATGATAACACTGCACATAAAGTATTTCATTATACGTTTAATGTAATGCATCTCGTTTGTCCTTACGTTTATCTCAGCAATCTCACCCTATTCTTGAACTATAATGAACTTTTTTATATCCATTGATATAGTGCACAGATAACCTAATCATCAATGACATAGACACACCGGGCAGAAAAGAAATCACTTTTGACCAGGTTTCATTTTACAGTTTCCACGATTCAACATCCACGCCAAACATTCTGATACTAACCAACTATGGAATTCATCTCGTGTTGTGTTATTTACAACGAAATTTGTTTTTACAAATGCTTTGGTTTTTTTGTATAATATTGTGTTAGGAAATTTGGACTTTGTAGTCAACGCCTAGCCTATATTTACCTAAATACCCATGTAAATAATAACCGCTCAAGTTAACTACCTTCTGGAAAAGTGGGAGTTAGTGGAAAATAAAAATATAAATTAAAAAATTCGGGTATATGATCGGGTATATAGTTCGGGTAAACGGGTATGTCGTTTCGGGTAATCGGGTCAGGTATCTCCTAATCCCATACCCGCGAAAATTTCTAAAACTAATCCTATTCCCGGCCCAATACCCATCGGATATCGGGTATACCCATCCCATTAAGCGTTGACATCAAAGAAAGTCATTCCTTGCACACATAATATTCCACAAATACATAATGTCTCTTCAAAAAAAAAAACAATGTTTATACAAAAACACAATGCTATCGTAGAGCACAATGTTATATATAAAACACAAAAAACTACGAAAAATGTCATATAAAAACACAATGGCAATAACACAATGTTATACAAAAAGCAAATGCATTTGTAAAAACACAATTCCTTGTAAAAAAACACAATACCCTGTAATTACTGTATATATTTATTTACCTGAATACACCATGTACTTAATAACCACTCGAACTACCTTTTAAAGAAAATTGGAGTTAGTGGGGGGGGGGGGGGGTATTTATAAATCATGAGAGAAGTTGAAGAAAATTAGAGTTAGTGGGGTGGGGGAGGTTATTTATTTATCATAGGAGAAGAGTTATATTTACCACAACAGTTGACTTTATCAGTTTTGTTATAGAACATGGTCGAAAGCTATAAAAAACAATTTAACCTGAATAATAAACCACTAATACATTGTATGTTGTAAAAAAATTCTTGTAACCACCAAAATTGGCATATTTCAATTTTGGGCAGGATTTATCCTCACAAATAACTGCCAAAATCGACGGCCAAGATCAATATTCAAACTATGTCTACATTGAAGATCCCCGTAACATATAATCCAACTGGGAATAGTAGGCGCAGAAGTTGGTTAATTCCCCATGTACTTAATAACCACTCGAACTACCTTTTAAAGAAAATTGGAGTTAGTGGGGGTGGGGGAGGTTATTTATATATCATGATAGAAGTTGAAGAAAACTAGAGTTAGTGGGGGTGGGGGAGATTATTTATTTTTCATAAGAGAAGAGTTATATTTACCAATAACACAATAGTTAACTTTATCAGCTTTGTTGGAGAACGTGGTCGAAAGCTACAAAAAAACCGTTTACCTGAATAACAAACAGCTAATACATTGTATGCTGAAAAAAAAATCCTGGGATAACCACCAAAATTGATATATTTCAATTTTGGCCAGGTTTATCCTCACAAATAATTGCCAAAATTGACGGCCAAGATCAGTATTCAAACTATGTCTAAATTGAAGATCCCCGTAACATCTAATCCAACTGGCATTAGTAGGCGCCGAAGTTGGTTAATTCCCGTACATGTTAACTCAAATTTTGTTACTTAGTTGGCGCAAGATAACATCTTTACTTCGTTATGTACAACTCGAAAATTTTTAAGGAAAAAACAAACAATAACAAAATAGCTTCAAACATATAATGGACGTATTTCAATTACAAATGCATACAACAAAGACAATAGAAATGTGTAAAACAAATCCAAGGTACAAAGCATCATAACAAAATTACGCGCTGATAGCAAATAAAGTCATTCCTTGTACACACAGTGTCCCACATAAAACACAATGTCTCTTCAAAAACACAATATTTATACATAAACACAATGCTATAGTAGAACACAATATTATATATAAAACATAAACGACTACAAAAAATGGCATATAAAAACACAATATTACATAAAAAAAACACTATGTTACTCAAAAAACATATGCCTTTGTAAAAACACAATTCCTTGTAAAAAAAAAAAAAAAGCACAACACCGTGTAGTAGTGTATATATTTACCTAAATACCCCATCTACTTACTAACCACCCGAACTACCTTTTGAAGAAAATCGCAGTTAGTGGAGGTGGGGCTTGTGGGAGGTTATTTATTTATCACAAGAGAAGTTGAAAAAACTTAGAGTTGGAGAGGGTTGGGAAGGTTATATATTTTATCAAGAAGAAGTTGAAGAAAAATTGGAGTTAGTGGGGGGGGGGGGGGGGGTGGGGAGGTTATTTATTTATCATGAGAGAAAAGTTATATTTACCATTAACACAACACTTGATTTTATCAATTTTATTGGAGAACATGGTCGAAAGCTACGAAAAACAGTTCACCCTAAATAATAAACCGCTAATACATGGTTGAGAGCTACAAATAAAAAATATATTTCGCATATAATAACACAATATTCTAGAAAAACACAATGTCTCTTGAAAATACGATGTTTATGCAAAATCAAGCATGCTCAATATCATCTCTACTACTAATGCTACTGAAAATGATATACTCTTTTTTTATCTATTTACAAAAAGACAAATCTTAATAAAATATAGTTTTAACCATTTGTTCAATGGATAAAATATGTATGAAAAAAGATTAAAAACTTTGGTCCCATATTAGGAACTGTCCATTATATTTTTTGAGTTACTTAATAAAATATAGTTTTAACCATTTGTTTAATTTGTTCAATCGATAAAATATGTATGAAAAAAGATTAAAAACTTTAGTCCCATGGTAGGAAGTGTCCATTATATTTTTTGAGTTATGCTTCCATAATATTACAATAAAACTCACCTATAGATCCCACATACTTAGTCGCCACCCACAATATCATCATATATTAAAATAATTATATATTATATTATATTATTTTATATATTATATGTTATATTATATTATTATATTTTATATATTAATAATATAAGCTAATAAATAATAACTTTAATATTATAATAATTTTTTTTTTACTTTTTTATTGTTTTAATAATATGAAAATTTTATTTTCTTTACTTTTTAAGTTAAATACATTTTCATATTTTCCTTAACTTTAATGATTTTTTTTTGTATTACGGGTAGGAATAAGCTTGGTGTCAACCGATATCGAACCGGTACTGATATCGAAAATACTGGTATGGTCCTGTTCGATATTGGTACATGAAAGTAAAAACCAACACCAGCCTGGTATAGAAAATGCCAAAAGTCGGTATCAAATTGATATTGAAAATCTTTTAGTTCGGAAATTTGGTACTGCTACCCGGTACCATTTGCTCATCCCTGGTCACGGGTACCGTACGGAAAACAACGGTATCGTACAATTTTTTTGTTGATTACCTTTTAATAATTTTTTTTTGTTTTCAAGGGTAAGAATGAGTTCGGTGCCAACCAATACCGAACAGGTACTGGTACCGAAAATACCGGTTACGGTACCGGTATATGAAGGTAAAAACCGGTAACGAACCGGTACCAAGAGCGCCAAAAGTCTGTTCCGAATTTGTACTTAACATCTTTCGTTTAGAGAAATTTGGTACCGATACCCAGTACCATTTGTTCATCTCTGACCACGGGTTTCATACGAACAACTTCATTACCATACAACTTTTTTTGTTGATTTTCTTTATGTTATCTTTTAAAAACACAAAGTTTATACAAAAACACAATGCTATAGTAGAGTACAATGTAGGGATGAGCGTGGTACCGGTACCGTACCGAACCAGTACGGTACCGGTATTTGAAAGTAAAATTCGGCATTTTACCGGTAGCGTACCAAACCGATACTAATACCAAAAGTACGAATACCGAAAATTCCAAAAAGTGGATACCGATACCAAATACTAAATGCTCATCCCTAGCACAATGTTATGTATAAAACACAAACAACCAAAAACCAATGTCATATAAAAACACAATTGCAATAACACATGTTACACAAAAACACAATATTATTCAAAACACAATGACAATATCACAATGTTTTACAAAACACAAATGCCTATGATTATTGTGCCGTGAGGAAACTAACATATTATTACTATATCTACAAATACAAGCTGGGTAAATAGTGCCATGCAGCTGCCTGGCACTTCCCCTTTGGTCCAACCAAATTACCATTTTGCCGCATTTAGATTTTACAGTTTTGTCATTGGTTTTGTTTTTCTCCTCCCAGTGAAATTACAGTTTTGCCCTTAGTTCAAATTACCATTTCACCCCGTTTAGATGTACAGTTTTGCTATAGGTTTTTGTTTTTTCCCCTCCCAGCCAAATTATGGTTTTGCCCTCAGTTTAAATTACCATTTTGCTATCGTTTTGGGTTTTGTTTTCCTAACTAATTACGATTTTGCGCTCGGTGTAAAATTACAGTCTTGCGATTGTTTTAGTTTTTATTTTTGACAAAACTATGGTAGTGTTTTTTTAATTTATTGACTCGGAGTAATTTTTATCTATGCCAGGCGACTGCCTGGTACACGATCATTTATCTTGAAAAGTTACAATTTTGCCCAAAGTTTAAAATTATAATCTTTCCATAGTTTTAGTTTTTTGTTTTAAATTTTTGTAGCAGTATTATAGTGTTTTGTTTTAGTTATAAAGAAAGTATGAACACCATTTAAGTTACTTGATCACTCTCAATCATATTTTGATTCAAAACTTCTATACTTTATAGGGAAATTGGTATTTAATAAACCAACATTTAACCAGTTGGTAAATAATAATCCTACCTACAGAATTGGTAATTAATAATCATACGTTTCAATATGTTG